>JAAEAF010000396.1:0-131096 GCA_011037195.1 Triatoma infestans
AGTTCCCACGAAATCGGGAAATTCCGAGCTTCCGCGAGTTTGGCAGAAATAGACAGACGCAGGAGCGTTGCGATGGTGGCGCGCTCTCTGAACCTCTTTCTCAACTACTTATAAGTACCCCTATTCCGAAGTTCCCATGAAAACGGGAAATTCTGAGCGTTTCGCGAGGTTGTCAGAAATAGACAGACGCGGAGCGTTGCGATCGTAGTGCACTCTCTGCCGAAGATATTGTGCACAGAATACGTCAAGAAACACATAATCATGGCTTGGATTCCACAGAAGAAATGTACAAGCGCTAATTTTCATTGAGGATCTTTGCCTTGCAATGTGTTGCAAGTTGTTGACACAATTGAGAGTTACAGTACCGAATAGGTCGATCAATGCACGCTCAAGAGAGAACTGCTCAGAGAGCAATCATACACCAGAAATGGCTTACAGCTATTCGTCCAAGAAAATACACTGAAGCTCCTTCAAGAACAAAAGATAGCATTTGATACCATCATACAAGCTATGACCAACCAATCCGGTGGATTTACTTTTCGGACGCTCCAGGTGGAAAAACGTTCCTAATTTCCTTAATCCTGGCTAAAATCCGTTCAAATTGCCATATTGCGTTAGCACTTACTTCTTCAGGTAATGCTGCTACGTTGATGGAAGGAGGTAGAACAGCGGCATTCAGCTCTTAAACTGTCACTAAACATGCACTTCACAGAAAACCAAACATGTAAAATTACTAAAACATCAGGAATGGGAAAGGTTCTTCGGGCGTGCAAAATCATTATATGGGATGAGTGTACAATGGCTCACAAGAAGTCACTGGAAGCATTAATCCATATATTGAAAGACTTGCGAAATAATCAGGTAGAGCATTGGCGTTACTATCCGGTGACTTCAGGCAAACACTTCCAGTGATACCTCAGTCAACACCAGCTAATGAATTACATGCCTGCTTGAAATGTTCAACTCTTTGGAGCACAGTAAAAAAAAAAAATCATTTAACAACGAATATGAGAGTTCAACTTCAAAACGATCGAATACCTACCACATTTTCAAGACTCGAAGTCGGTAACGGCACTGCACCTACAAATCCAGCAACAGGAAATATCACTTTCCCATCTAATTTCTGCAACATTGTACATTCAAAAGAAGAATTAGTAGACAAGGTATTCCAAAGCATCGAAACAAATTATCAAAATCACGCATGGTTAAGCGGAAGAACCATTCTAGCGGCTAAAAATGTCGACGTACTCAATATGAACATCATTTTAAACAGAATCGCAGGAGAAACATGACATACAAATCCATTGACTCCGTGATGGACCAAAGTGAAATTTTAGAAAATGAAATTTTCCAACGGAATTTCTTAATTTACTCGAATACCGGATTACCGCCACACATTCTAAATTTTAAAAAGGGGTGCCAATTATATTAGTCCGAAACATCAATCAGCCAAAGTTATGCAATGTTATACGATTAGTAGTTAAAAAATTGATGAATAATCTAATTGAAGCAACAATTCTCATTGGACCTCATAAAGGTGAAAACGTACTACTTCCACGAATACCACTCATTCCGACAGATATGGCGTTCGAGTTCAAACGACTTCAATTTTCAATACTCCTTGCGTTTGCTAAGGACAATGTACGGCTAAAAACGAATGCTTCTCTCATGGGCTTCCCCCTGATGTCGCATGCTCCAGAGTCGGTAAACCATCTGATCTTCATGCTTATGCAGAAAACGGACAAACTAAAAATGTAGTCCATTCACTAACTTTACAATAAAAAAAAGACTTTCAGTTAAAAACATTTTTTCTTTCTTTCCTTTCAGATTACAGCAACGAAAAGTAGGGTATTGAATTGAATGATGTGTTTTCTTGCTGAATCTATGTTAACTATAATACTTCTCTAATAAGTAAAATCAGACTGAGCCACAGCTAAGCATGGCCGGGTTTAGCTAGTTTATTATGAAATTAATACATGTTTTTAAACCTATTGAATATGTCAGATCTAATAAATAGCAGATACTCCGATTATTGTTGATTGTTGCATTCTATTATTGTTAATTTAATGGAACATAGTTGAGTGATTGCATTAACTGGAAAATTAAATTATGAAATATTAAAATCAAAATAAAAATTTTGTCTATTACCAAAATTCTTTAGTGCTTTAAATCGAAATTTTAATATTTTAGAACCTTAAGCTGCCTATAAAATTAACAGTTAGTAACTTGCGCGATTTTCTCTATAAAACGCACCGACGAATTTCATAAAATTTGGTTCACTAACAATTTAAAATGTATCAATTGCAATTTTGTAAACTGCAGTAAGAGAAAATGATGTGAATATGTCATACCAAATTTTTTTATTTCTGGAAAATTGTTTTTTCTTTTTTTTGAAAAATGAATTTAAAAGGAATTGAACGGATCAAAATTCGCTAATAAATTAATTTTTAAAAAAAAACTGGTTTAACTACGATTGGTAGGAAACTATTCAACTTCATACAATAAACGTATAATGTACAAATTATATCACCCAGCTAGACTCTGATGGAATGGAAGAAACCAACCAAGGTAAACTAGGAGGTTGGGAAGCAATGACATCTTTTGACCAAATTATTTCAAACATCGATTGTCAGGTTGGTCTTGTCAATGCGGCGAAGGACTTTGGATTGAAGGTGTGGCATTAAATTATTTAAATGTGGAATAATAACTTCTAAGAGTAGGGAGACATTCTGATTGGCTACAAAAAAAGAAAAATTCACAATATTTGTTGAAAGAAACACTTTTAATCTATTTACAGATAGGGTTAATTTATGACATTCATCTCTGATAAAGTTTATAATTGTTATTTAAAAAAAAAAAACAAGAAGAGCACAATTATATAAAATGGAACAGTAAAGTGTTGAGAGTTTAAGTGGTCGGGATTTGGTATAATAATGAAGGTTATTTAGATGTTGGTGTGGTAGTGTGTTTAGAGGCCATTGGAAGTACAGCCGTGTAAGAGACAATAAGTCTAGTGGGGAGATTTGGAAGCAAGAAGTAAGGTTTGTTGGCCGGGGGGGGCGGTTTGCTCTGTTTGTTATAAGCGCAGAGTATGGTAACGCGAAACGGTAAAGTCAAGTCTTGGAGTCTCACATTGAATCTGTAGTGAAACCACGACCACCTCATAAAGTCTCAGAATCTTCTCTTATTCTCTCTACGCTTTCTACCATCTCTCACCCCTTGCTACTCTATACCCTTTTGCAAAAGCGCCTTCCTATCTTCCTTCAAGAGGAACAACCTGACTCCGCCTTCTTGGCAATTAATACACGGTTATCTAGAGAACAGTTACCCACCGTCCTACTTCATTGGTATGCACTGCTTACTCGATCTGTCAGTCAAAATGGCCGCTTCCGGTCGATATCCGCCCACTTCTTACAACTATCTAACCTACCCCCTGTAACACACTTCCCAAACTACCCATCCACCTACAAACCCAGACTCAATTACAATTAAGCCTGGGGACTTATTATAGATAACGTGTTAAATGGTATCATAAAGATATCTTTGTTATGGGCTTTGATGCTCACCCGCCTATATCCTTGCTCATTCGCTCTCCACTTTAGCCGATGGAATGGTGCTACTAACTCAGGGTTCTTCTCTCTTACCCAACCTTCTATGGTGCTGTGTTGGCTCCTTCTTCTTGGGGCCTCGTAAAAAGTAAACTTCCCCCACCCCCCACTACCACCGACCATAGCTTCTTATTCTAAACCAACATTTCAGAGCCGTCCCCTCCTTTTGAAACAAGTGGCCCCAATTTAAATACTAATTCCTTAATGGATTCTGAGTAATTTTCGTAGAAATAACACCCACTTCTTCTCTTTGCCTACAACTCCCCAGAGCTATTTCCCGTACTACACTCTCATCCTTGAATGCAAATAACCTTCTTGCTAGATTTCATTCAAAATCATTGCTTTTCAAATTCATTGTGATATTAGTTTAATTTATTACTCTATTCCACTCATAAAACTCTTTTTAACACTAATTGGAATTGGAGTATTTTTAAATTATAATAAAAAAATAATCATAATTCATTTTATTTAAATCCCAGTTTTAGTATTATTCAAATTTTTAACATCGAAATATAGAATATTAAAATAATTTATGTTTTTATATTAATTGTATGTTATAAATAAAACAATAAGAAATTTTTACGCCAAATCGTGAATATTTGTTTCCTACTTATACATTGATAGCAAAATCTCCTTTTTCGTCTCCCGCCTGACTGTTTCGGGATCACGGCAAAAATCAATGAAATTGTTTTAATAATTCGACTTGATGTTGAAAGCTTGATAGTATATGAAAATTGCTTCATTTAAACTGGACATCTTTTTTGTTTTGGAAACCTTATTTCCACCGCCATTATTATAAGTTCTGAGTGAACTAACTGTAAACGTATCTTACGTTACTCAGTTATTTTTTGCCTATGCCTGAAGCCATTAGCCGACGATTCAAGAACAGTATGTTCAATGTTTAAATATTAAATACCAATTCTACTATTAAATCATTTAAGCTTATACTTTAATACATCCATCATTGATAAATTCTATTAATTATTCGCTTATCGATCTAACTTCCTGTATAATACTAGTATAATTAATGGACTTTTAATCTTTTTTTGAAGAAAGCTGTACAACTTATCTCTATACCTATTATATTTTTTACATTCCATCAGAATGTGCTCTGGGTTCTCAAGTATACCGCATACTGTACACACATTACAACTAGCTCTTCCTATTCTATTTATGTAGGCTCCACAGAGACCATGGTTGGATCTGATTCTGTTAATCATCCTGATGTTTCTTCTATTTAAATTTAGGTTTCAAGAAACCAAGGTTTTACACCTGCTAGGGGATTACTTTTCTTATAGAAAACTCCTTTGTCAATCGATTCATATTCTCACAGCCATTTATTTAACATCCTAATCCTAACGATTGGGCTAATATCTTTAAAGGGGCATATATAATTTACAAAGTCACCCAGAGTACCAGCCCGTTTGGCCAGACTATCGGCTACCTCATTTCCGGTGATTTGGGCATTCCCTCTGATCCAGACTAGTTTGAGTAATTTATTTTGAATTTTAATGTTGTGAATTAACTTAATTATTTCTATTGTAAAATGTGAAGTGTGTGAATTACAATGAATGTAGGCCAGAGAATCTGGTCTGACTTATACAGTCAGACATAATAGCTACCTTCTTTGTGCTTAGCTTTTCTATATATTTCAGCGCTTCAATGAAGGCTATTGTCACGGCAGAAAAAATGGAGGCATACTGTAGTAACTTAAACATTTTTTTTTACATTATTAGAGGGATCATGTAAGCAGCTTCTACATGATTCCCCATTTTGGAGCCATCAATATATATAATCTGAGCATCTGGCAAAAAATGCGAAACATCCTCACGAAATGTATTAATAGTCTGAAGATGACTTCTTTCTTTATAGTCAAGCATGTATATAATGGATATATTCATCATCAAGGAATTATAATCACAAAGAAATACTGGTATCTTATCAGAACGAATTATTGTTGATTGGAACTCAGTTAGTTCCAAAAAACTGTCTACAATTAGTGGGGTAATTTTATTTTTGGAGTAGCATAGGTTAAAACAGTTACTGATAAGGAGCGGATTTTACTTGAAACCGTAGGAGAAAAAGACATGGTTCTTAAGATGTAACGGTCTGTTAGCATCCTCTTCTTAAATGCAGAGGTGGTTCATTTGCTTCCTTTAACAAGACGTTGACAGGAGTGCTATTAGGATATCCCATGCATAATCTTATGCATATGTATTGAATTCTGTCTAAGCATTGGAGTCCAGTTTTACAGCCCTATTATAAAATATACAGCCGAAATCAAAAATAGCTCTTACTGTAGATCTATAAAATAAAAGGCAGGTAGATGATCGGTTCCCAGTTATTAAAGCAGATCATCCGGAGTATATTTACGTTTTTTTCTGTTTTATCGACTAGTTCATTAATATGAGTGGTCCATTTTAGTTTTCTGTCTAGCAACAATCCCAAAAATCGCACTTTCATTTTGCAGGGGAGTAGAGTGCCTCCTAGTCTAACTTCGTTCTCCAAAGGTAACGATCGTTTTTTACTGAATGGACAAACGACACATTTAGCTACAGTGTTAAGGCCATTATTTTGGGTCCAGTCGAAGAATTTTTTCTAGCGAGATCTAAGTTTTCTACAGAAGTAGTAGCGTCCTGGTTTGCGCTATAAACAGAAATATCGCCGGCATATTGAATAAGTTTAACTTCAGAATGGCAGATACCAGTAAGGTCTGATGCTAAACAGCGTACAGCAAACAGCTTAAAATGCTCCCCTGAGGCGAAAATAACCTGGGCAATTCTAGGCCCAAAATTTGATCATTAATTTTAACAAAAATACTTCTCTTATTTATTATATTTAATATATTATGCACAAATTTTTGAGGTACTCCCACAGCAAGTAATTTTCGTGTTAATATACCAAGATGCACATTGTCGTAGGCTCCAGAAATGTCTAAGAAGGCTGCTGCTACTGATTTGTTAGTGGTGAATGAGATGTCTATATCGGATAATAACAAAGAGTGGCAATCCGAGATTGTCTTTCCCTTCCTAAAGCCGAACTGTTACTGAGTTTATGAAGTAATTTCATAAAATCAGACCCTTTTTTTTAACATGCACTTTGCAATAACATGATTCTGAAAAATATTGAAAGTTTAGGTTTAATTTGTGTTTACCCTCGAAATTTCCGTTAGTTTAATATAAATGAATACAATGTTCTAAATTTATTGAAGTTAATTTATAAAAAAAAAAAAAAATCTTTTAGATTTCCGCGGTTTTTCATGAAAAGCACTTCCGGATGGAGACCGTGTCGTAGTTTGCTATAAATTGACGTTTCATAAGCTCCATTAGTTTTCAAGGTTTTAACAACCCTAAAAAGGCTCATTAGGAGGCGAAACGTCGGTTTCTAGCAAACTACTAACATGGTCTCCATCCGGAAACTCAACTATTTTTTATATAATTTGATAGTAGAACTTTTAATCTGCCTGCAAAAAATAGGATTATTATTTTTTATCTTACATAGTAATTTCCACTTCAAAATAGATAATAGTTATAGTGACATTACTAAACACATTTGAATATCAATTACTATAATATTTGCAGGTGGTATGAGAAGTTATTGGACCAACGATATTTGACTTACATCAAATGAGTAAGCTTTCGTAGCTCTTCCTAACTTGACTGACCCTTGCGTACCGGCTTGGAGAGAAGGAAAGACTGTTGATACATAACAGAATAGTGGTAGAGTTTTAGTTAGTAGGGGGATACTCACAGCCACTATTGTCTGGCCCAACAACACTAATAATACAAATGGTGCTATTATTTGTGTGAACATATTGTGAAGAAATTGTTGCAAGTGCAGATTGTTGTGGCAGAATTAGTAATGAGATTAATTAAATTTGTAAGTTTAATATTTTTTTGTCAAAGCTAATGAGAAATCCAAATTTAACAGAATTGTAAATATATTTTCAGGCAATTAAACAAAACGGCTAGCTATTTAGAAAAGGGTAGATGGTACACAAATATTCTCCGGGCGGGTGTTTTTAGGGGAGATTTCTGGTTTCCTTTTCTCTTTGTTTGTGTGGCGTCATCTCCAGTAACATTCCCCCCTCCATCTTCTTCTCATTCTTACTCACTTCTCATCTACCCAACAACCGCACAACACTTTTACATCTCTCATTCTGTTCTGTTAGTATTGCTGTCTGGTACTGCGTGAGCCAACTCCAGCGAACTGAGCTTCAAGTCGTTTAGCTTTATCACCCACCAACCCCTCTCTTCTATTCTAGCCCTTTTTGCATTACGTTTTACGGCCCTGCTTGTATTTATGTTGAAGAAGATTCCAAAGAGAAGGCAAGGGAATTGCGTTAGACGAACAACTAACTTATGGGATTTTACTTTACATCTTTTATTCCTTTTTTTTTTCGTTATTTCATCATTATTTATTTAGTTTGTCTT
Organism: Triatoma infestans; assembly: GCA_011037195.1. Lineage (NCBI taxonomy): Eukaryota > Metazoa > Arthropoda > Insecta > Hemiptera > Reduviidae > Triatoma > Triatoma infestans. Next base: position 8,042 of record JAAEAF010000396.1, read on the forward strand.
TACTACAAGGCTTTATTGAACACATAATTTCTTACTTTCTGTGCTATTGTAAAAGGAATTTCTACAATTAGTTATTAGATTTTTCAATTTGTGTTCTCATAGGGAGTGCAAGTTTTCCGCTCTCAAACCGAAAATATTTATTTTATTTTTCCTGTTGTATGATGACAAATATATATTTGAGATGGAAATTTATACTATTGACTGTGCTATAGATGGATACGCGAGTTGTGGCACCTGACGAACAAAACTCGCATATATTCAAATGTATTCTCTTTTCGATTCACTGATTGATTTTCATCCATTTTTTTTTTTGTTTCGCAATTTTCTCAATATAGTATTGCCTCCCAAAGTTGGTTTACTTGCAAACTATATAGGTATAATGTTGTTTTGCTTGAAACTTCAACGATACAGCTTTCTCCTAAAATACCATTTTAATGGTATTTGTTTGATTCAATTAAAATTTGGCCACTGAATCTTGAAAGGGTAGTAAAAGAAATGTATTGAACATTTTTTTATTGTCATTCAACCGTCATTCATATAAGTACTTTTATAATATGATAGTTTTAGGTTACTGTTTTAGAACTGAATCAGAACATAATATTTATTCTTTAAAAACTACATATAATTAGAGTAATGCCTCTTTTTCAAGGCCGGCTTCTGTCGACCTATCCATACATTTATCGAGAAGATATCAGAGGACGCTAGCAAACATATATAACCATAAATTTCTCATATTAACAAGCCAAATAAAATGAAGATCGAGACTGGGAATCGAACTCAATGCTGCGCAGTACACTTTACGTTGCCGGTCCTCTCTCAGTATGACGACACCCTTTTTAAAACATTCACAAACCGTTGGCAAGAGAACTTTGTATACATTATTAATCAACTGATGTGTAAAATATTGTAGTTAGTAGTTAACTTGCAATCAAGAACAGGTTTTTGGCACTCCCCAAGTTTAAATAGCTGTTGCTCGCAGACCTCCTTCCCCTCAGTTAATTTTTCCCAACAAGTTTTCCAAATAAATATTAAGCATTTATATCTTTAGGTACTATAAGAAGTTTAAAGGAAATTTATGGTGCTGTTTTCCAACCCCCTAAAAAAATCGCAAAAACTGGAAAAAATATTCAGAACTTCGGATTGATGGATATTGTTGACCAAAATCTTTGTGCTAGTTACGGTTAGTTCCGAAACTGTATAGCAAGTTTGTAATTCCTGTAATTGTTCATTTTTTGAGATATCTTTTGTACGATTTGCTGTAACGTTTTTTTTTCTATCATAGTGGACCTCAAACATGCATGTTTCAAAAATTTAATATTACTAAACTCACGTTCAGATATTACACTCGTTTGCGTTAGTAGTCTGGCAAAAATCTGATCTTTGAATAAATTATTCACTATTCAAATTAAAAATTCCTCTAGATAATGATCCTCTTGATAAACTTGAGAAGTGGTTTTATATATGTTTATAAAAAGTTTGTATTGTTCAAGTATTTGTGAAACACTTACATTTTGTTTACAATTTAGTAAATAGTTTATATTTGTAAAATAAGTTTAGAGGTCCATAAAAGTGAATCAGGAAAGCAAATCAATATAAGTTTCCCCCTAAAATAACATATATAAATTCCCCCATTTCCCTCGTGTACATAGATCCTCTTGTCTCGTCAAAATGAATTTAAGCATCCTAGAGCGATAACAGTAAAAGTGTATAGCTAGTGGAACTTGACAATAAATCAGGTTGGAAGAAGAAAGCGATGTAAGACAGAGGTAAGATGTGGAGGAGACTAAAGTAAAGAGAGCAGGGAAGAAGCTTGAATTACCGTTAAAACTGTTTGGTGTGTTACAAAGATGGGCGTAAGAGGAAGAGGGTGTACTCCAAATGGGAATGTATAATCGGGGCGCGTCAGAGGCTATCACTGTGCAACTAAGGACGTAAATTTCCTTTCTAGCAACGGCAGCGTGTTTTCAAGTTGGAACAGATCTTCCCCCAACCATTTTCCACTTCCACTCATATACTGTTCTGATAGCTCTCTCTCATTCACTCAGTCTTATCAAAGCTCAATCGAACATTTGCCTTAATTTACTGTTAGTAATTAAAGGGTAGTGTAAAGGAATAGCGGTTTGGGTGGTTGCAGACCCTTTCAGTAGTTGAAAAGGGTGGCAAAGACACGAGGTTCTGATTGAGGTTGGCGTGGTAGCGCTCCCGCCAATCAGCATTACCACTAAACTACTACTGCCACCTATCGGCCTTATTCTTATCTAATTTATTACGTTTACTATTTCTTCTGATGGGAAAATAGGTTAGTTTTTCAGCTAATCTAGATAGAACGTAATAATAAGAGTGTTGTACCAGTAAATCAGACTCTTCTAAATCTTTTACTATAACTACTATATCTTCTTATAAAGCGCTGCAGTTTAGCCATCCAATATCAAAATCATTCATTGATGTATACTAAGGTCGTTCACTTACAAAAAAAAAAGTATTTTGTGAAAGCTAGTAAGAGACAAGTGTTCTAACAATTCCAACTGATATACTTTTTCTAAATGTTTGGTTACTCTTAAATAGATAAACAAGTATCACATCTACAGTCCAATTCTAGCCCACCTAAACTAAATTCCAAGTACAAACACTGATATCCAAGGATTTCACAATAGTTCTTTCAGATCCCAATGTATTTGGCTCTTAATTCACTCCCTTTAAATCCTATTAAAGTTTTACATATCTATGAGAACCGTATTTTTATATTGAACTCATAGTTTAGAAGGTAGCTAAACTCCACATTCCTTCCAGTGTACCCCAAAATAAATTTTCCAATTTTTGTTTTTAGATTATTATCGAAATCCTAAAATATATTTTACAGTTTACAGACATCAAAGAACATCTACGGAACCTGTTTTCTATAAAATCATGAAAAACTAAAAATAAGGACATAATGTTAAACTACCAGTTGGCAAACTTTAATCCGGAACCTTCATATATATCCGCCGTTGGTGCCTAATTGTAATATCAAATTCACTCTTTATCACCCTTACAAAAATACTTCTGTTCGTACTTGATGAACGTTAAAACGGTTGTATCACTTTTGAAAGAGACTAAACAGTTACTAAGCTCTAACAATAGAGATGACCTTAATCGCAAAAAACAAAAAAATCAGTATCGTAGCATTTATAGTCTATCGATTTTCTTCAAACTCGTCACAGTTGCAACGTATTCAATTCTAATTAACATTATATAGATGATATATTCGTATAATAAACTAAAATTACACTTTAGAGGAAAGCTTAATGTGACCTCTTCCCCCATATAATCCGTTAAAGTTTAAAGAAAATCGTTGGACTCATCTTGGAGAAAATTGCAAAAAAAAAAACTATAAAATTGTTCTATACTAAAAAAAAAAAGGTATAAAAGTCAGTAAAGTGCACTTCTGGTTGAGCGAATTTAACGAAAACCTTATTGTCGGATTACCGTAGTAGCACTTAAATGAAATATGAAGTTTGAACTTTCTGTGATTTATTTATTTTTTTTGTGATAACTCAATTTTGAATATTTGAGAGGATCGCAATAATCGCTTTTCCACAGCAGCAAGAGAAAGTAAAAATTTCTCGGTGACTGGTTTAAAGAATTTTTAAGTTACGCTATCGGTTGATGGTTTTATAATTTTTATATTTTTCTTATAACATAAATCGGAAGTGCGACGTTTAAACCTACCAACTAGGTTTCCCAATGGTCTACTTTCCAATCGTCTACAAGACACATATCAGCTAATGCTACCTCTTCCTCCAGAAAATTCGAAACTTTTGTACTCAAAAGTGATACAACCACTTAAAACTATATTACAAGTGAAAAACTTGATTTTGACAATTTTACATTAATGCATGACTTCCTTTACAGCAGTAAAAGAAAGCAAATATTGGTATTCAAATCGTCAGGCCTTAAATTTACAATGAGATGTTTGTACGGCAATGGCCAGAGGAGTTTTTAAAGAAAAAAAATTCTTTGTTGCTCTACGTTTCGGCAACCATTGGTGCCCTTCTTCAGGAGCTCTGTAAAAATTTTGGAGAAAATACAGTATTTGACACTATATTAGTTATGAAAAAGTGCATAGATTTATAATAAAAAAAAGAATTTTTCTTTATTTTCACGATTTCTTTAAATTTTCTTTTCTTTCATCAAAGAATATCGTTGGACTTATCTTTGAGAAAATCGCAAAAAACTATAAAATTGTTCTATACTAAAAGAAAGAGTATAAAATCAGTGAAGGGTACTTCCGGTTGAGCGATTTTAATTGAGCGATTTCTTTTCAATTCTTTTATTTTCCTTTTCTTTTAAAACTCCTCTGGCCATTGCCGTACAAACATCTCATTGAAAGTAAATATTCTTTTCCTAAGCCATGACTTCCAGCTATTTAGCCATTCTGCAGTAAAAAAATTTAGGCTACACTGGCGATTGATGCTGTTCGTTTAGTTGGATATCTCCATAAAAACTATCTCGGATGCGAATAACTTTACCCCCAGAAACTAAAAATGTAATTTGGGTAATTATATCGTCCACTAGCTAATAATAATCAACGAACGATTCATGTTTTTTATTTTTTATTTTTTTGAGCAATCAACTTTGCGGTCGGTTATTATGCTCCAGGATTGCATCATTTTTCACATCTGTTCACTTTATATTGAAAAATGATTCCCAAATATACTCGTAATAATAATCATTTGAATATTTTATAACCTTTCCATTTCTGGCTGGCATTATTAACTCTCACATTTGTTTTCATTCATAACTACAAGTTCTCCAATAAATACTTTCATCCAAATAAATACATTCATACCACAGAATGTATTTATAACTAAATTTTAATAATGTTGTTCAATATGCTTAGTGTTTGATCAAGTCATTTTTATTAGGGGGAGAGATAAGTAATTTCAGGAGTATACCGTACTAATATGAATAGATAAAGTTTCAAGATAGGCAATGCAAAGTTTATGGACAGTCAAAAGCTTGTGCAAGTAATAAATAAATGTGAAATACAAGCAGGGTTAATGCAAGAAAATATGTAAGTAAATTGAAATGTAAGAAGGTAGGCAGCAAACGGCAAATTGGAGATTTCTCCAATATTCTTCAAAATTCTCAAATATTCTTCCAATATTCTCAAAAATTCTTCTAGTATTCTTCAAAACATACTATTTATTATACACTATTTTCTAATATCTAATCATAATTTATGATAATTCCATTTTATCATTAAACACACACACACACACAGTGACATAATAACATAACCTCCCCACATATATACAACCAATGAACCAACAAGTGTGAATGTAGCAGAAACATTACGTTGAAGTGAACTCTCTACACGAACTTGGTGTAGTTGCTCTAACGATGGATGGAAATCCAAAACCGGTCAGGAATAAAATGAATATGCATGCTACGACGGATAAAATACCAGATGTTATCCAGCATTGCGGACGCATCCACATATTATTCAATATTTCCATATTAATTCAAATTTATGATTTCTACACAATTTTTCATAAATCTAACAACTCTTAAAAATTTTATCACGCGGTCTTTACTCATGTAAGATTCACCGCAGTCCGAACGAATCGGACCATAATCTTTAAAAGAAATAACCTAAGCTCTTTCACAAACATCCTGTTCCGACAAAAGGTCCTAAACCTAATTTCTGCACAACCCAGAAGCAATCTGTCACGAGATGGATGGATGTTTCTTCCTCGATTGTGGTTAAGACCGGGTGGGAAGGAAATATTGAGCTTATAATTAATGATATAATTGGACTCATTGTAGGAAGCACTGATGGTGGTTTAAAAGATTTTGGAATGGATTCTTAGGAGGTTGGAGCAAACACAAACCCAATCAAATTTTTTTTTTTTAAGGTCATTGGAACCCGGAGCCTTCTCAGTGCACTGCCAGCATCTGAACAGTGTTCTCTCGCTACAGACGGCACTGTCCATCGCCGGACAGTGAGCTGTAGAGGCTTCTAGGAAGAGAAACTCTAAGGGCAGCATGGCTGGACTTCAACCTGGATCTCTTGTTTTAAATAGTGTGTTTTATATGAGTACTTTGTTTTCTGGTAATAGTAGTGCTCTATTTGGGTTACCATGTTAATCTTTTAAGGTGTACTTGCTAATTACTCCCACCAATCGTATATTAAGAATAATTAAATGTATTTTAGTTATTGCTAGTTTAAAGTATATTTATATTATACATATTTTAAAGAAAAAGTCTATGAAAGAATAGTTTAAAAAAAATTAATTATTGTGCTACTTTGTAATCTTTACTTCACTGAAGGGTAAACACTCACTCCTCACGTCTTTGCTAAACAGTTTGTGTTTATCACAATTAGGAATATTAGTTTTAAACTTATTAACCAAATATAAAGTACAAAAAAAGAAAACCACTATCTTCAATTTAAAGTTGAATTGTTTAATCTTAAGAGATAGAAGTTGGAAGTAATCACGTGACCAAGAGACAGGTAGGTATTGTTCATAAGAGTATGGTTTGGAAGGTTATTATGAAGAAGAAGGAAGTGTATTTATATATATATATATATAAGGTATCTGTCTGTGTCTGGCTCTCCAGTATTCTGAACAGAAGTGATTTACTGTAATAATTGCTCTCCTTTTGTTATGACTGTGAGTATATAAAGTAATTAACAATAAATCAAGACGAGACATCTGCTATCGGCCTCGCCAACTTGCAGCAACAACTGAAACTGTATATTTTAGCAAAGCCTTTTCTCTCTCTCTCTCGCTCCCTCTGTGTTTCTGTTTCTCCCTCCCTCCATTCCCTTTATATATATATATATATATATGTGTATGTGTGTTTGTATATATGTAAAGAGAGAGAGAGATATTGGATAAACTATAGAGTTGCTGTCTAATATGGCCTAGATTATTCTCTGATAATCCAATGATCTATGTGTTGTAAATTAATGCCCAACGACCGCCTCCTCGGCTGCGTGTGTCTTCCCTGGTGGGTAGTATGATGCCCGCCCATCTCCTTACCAACCTTCTCTACCTCCTTTCTATTCCTTCTGATTAGTTACACAATGATATATGTTACATCTTAATGCAAGAGGTGTATTCTACAGAGAGAGAGAAAGGATCCGTTATACTAGGAAGATAGAATGAGAAAGTACAAGAACCTAAATCTAAAATGGGTGTATTTACTTGGTATATATTTTATATTAATTTATTGTTCTAAATGTCCCCTAACGGGGCCGTATTAAGGAAATAGTTGGGATATTATAAACAAATATGCCCTTTCATATTTTTCTTTTAACTTAACATGACCTAATTAATTATATATAAAACTTAATTAGTCACAAATATGAACGTTTAAACAAAAAAAAAGAAAAAACAATAATAATCTGTATGAAATACTTACACACGACATTCTCTTACCGCATTTTACAATTTCAATTCACAAAATTTATTTACATTTGAATTTTCACAACACTATTAGATACGTATATTCTTAAAATTGATGCTAGTGAAATCATGCAAAATATACAAAGTGATAACCGAGAAAAACTTAACCATCAAAACTACACAGAATTTCCTTAAAATCATTTTTCCCAAATAAGTTGATAATTCCATATTTGTGCCCATTTTAGTATGTAAAACAAAAATGATAATAAAAAAAAAATCTGTTGTGAAACACTCACATTATACTTTGTTTTACGGTAATTTACATAGTTATAATTAACTAATTTTCTTCAGACTTAACAATCCTTACTAGATGTTTAATAGTCTTCAATTGTATATAAATGGAAGAATGTAAACTAAATAAAACAACTTTTTTTTTAGGAAAGCGTAGATATTCTCCATGAAACCCCTTCTTAAATGAACATTTTCACGCTAGAAAGTTTCAAACAAAATTGTTATAGGTCTCTGTAAGTAAAGTTAGTAAATAAAATTTAATGAAACCCGTTGGTATTTTCGTGGAGAAAAACGTAGATAACTGAAAAATAAAATACTGTTCAGTAAAGTGACACTTCCGGTCAAATCGATTGTCTTCAAACACGAAATTTTGTAACATATTTAATTCTAATTAATATTATGTAGAAGATTAAAAAACGTATATGAAATTAACAAAGCACTTTAAAGAAAAAACTTAATTTTACTTCTTTCTCAAAATTCCCCTTCAATAACTTTGTTATGAAAAAAATATTTCAAATAATAGTTTTATAGCTTTTTATATGTGTAATTGGTATAATAAGTTTGAAGAAAATCTGGTGGATAAAAAAAAATAAATAATTATCCAGTTTGAACATTCTACGATTTTCCGTTTTTAAGTTATACTGAGTTCACGCACACACACACATACGCACAAGTTTTTTAGAGGCTCTAAAAACATGTATTTCCTGTGAAAAAATTCGATATAAAAAATTTGACACGTTCCTTCCAATAAAAAAAAAAAGCCGTTAAATTAATTGATTTTCTAGAAAAGTGCGTAAAAAAAGTACTTTACACTAAAATCATACTTCCGGTTGATAGTTTTGAGCCAAAACTTTCGTGTTAGATCTGAGATCTCCTTCTGGCACTTAGTCGGATTAACAAGTGTAAACTATTTCTGATTTTTTTTTGTTTTGTTTGTTAATTCACTGAATTTCAAAAAATTCAATATGATCGCATTTCTTCAGTGAGAAGTAAACATAAAGAACTAATGTGAAACATTCTCACAACAATTACCAATTAAATAATTGCAATTACAATTAAATTTTCTTAAAATAATTCTTAACTAAACGTTCAGTAATAACGTTCTCCAGGAAGGCAAAGCATGTCAGAGCCAGTTACTATCAGGATGGAGGTAAAAGACAAGAGAATTGAAATTGTAAAAGATTTGAGTGTCCTGCTGGACTCAGGTCTGACATTGAGTTCCCACATAGACTATGTATGCAGGGAAAGCATCCAAATTTCAAGGCTTTCTCTGGAGGCATTGCAGGGAAATTGTTGAGGTAAAGGTTCTATTCGTTTTGTACAACGCACTAGTCCGTTCGAAGCTCGAATATGCGTCTATTATATAGTCTCCATACACTGCTGACGGCATCAAGAGAATCGACAGGCTTCAAAATATGTTTGTCTACTTCCTGAGGAGAAATGAAAGGCTCTCAGAAGAAATCTTATTAGAATCATTGGAAAAGAGACGATGCCGGAAAAGACCTCCTGTTTATATTCAAACTGTTTAATGGAGATATAGACTGCCCCGAATTATTAGCAAGCCTTCTTTTTTATGTGCCTCCCGTTAGACTGAGAAGGACTCCGACATTTGCACTACCAATCAGCATCTAAACATTCAGCCAACAGAGATCTAATCACTCGTTGCTGCAGAAGCTGGAATACTTAATTCCCTCTGAAAAGGATTTAATTTATATTAATAAAAGCTATATTAAAATCCCATCTCCTAGTGTTTGTGTGCAATTTATTTATTTGTATTTATGTATAATCTTGTGATAATTTCTTTTTTATTCTCTTGTGAATATATACTTTTTTCCTTGTATTTGACTGCAATTTTTATGGTCAAAAAATTTATTGCTTTACAGAATAAATAAATAAACTCAACCATAACTTTCGGTTAACCAATTTTCCACGAATTTGCAGTTTTAGCAATGCATTTAATTAATAGAGCTTAACGGACATGGTAGATGGTAGTACCAGCCACGTGAAATGGCAATATTGAGAAAAGCTAAACGTCACAGTCTTCAGGTTTTCCCAAAAATCAATTTTTGTTTTCCGAAAATCCAAGTAAATTGTTTTGAATAAAGTAAGAGAGTTACATTATGCAGTTAGTAAGCAAAGCTCAAAGAAATTTGTTGAAATCTTTTTTGAGTAAAAATCGCGAAAAGAAAAACAATAAATAAATAAAATTGCTCTTCCGTTGGTAGATTTTATAGGAAACTTCGTGTTGGATGCTATTGGAGTCCAATCTAAGGAACTTTGATCTTCTTGTAATATTCTGGTATTTAGAAAATTATGAACATCATACATCCACGCTCAGAGAGACCAAGAGAAAAACAATATTATATCCATCAAACCAAACTCAATTTTGTCGGAAATGAATTTTTTGCATCTTTTTGAAGCTCTAGAAAGAAGCCAGTACAATATTTTCTTTTAGAATTAGTTGGAACAGAAAAAAGCTTTTTCGTGAACTTCTCATTTAAAAACTAGAAATTTCAGATAGTTAAACATTATTATTTCGTTTTCTTGTCATAAAGGAATACAAACAAAGTTTACAGTCAAACTAGAAAACCCAAAGTTCCAGTTTTCCTTGTACAAAGGTTTTCAGAGAAGTGGCTTTTAGTATGTTTAGAAGAAGTCGTCTCTAAAGGTCCCAGTTCATTTTTTTTTTTTTTTGTCAAGAACGGTTCCAGATTTATGAAGTTCGGCCATACCGTCTAATAATATTAAACTTCTCTTAGTGAAAAGCTTACAAACTCTCCAGACAACCGTGTACGCTGCCCGCGAGCAGCACCTGAGATAAAGCTGAAATAAAATTTTAAAATACATTGCAAATATTTCTCCAAAGAAATGTCATTTAAATTCACTTTTGGAAGGAACCTTTTTTGAAATAGTACCTTGCGCACTATCTAGGGACAAATTTCTGAACTAAAATTCAGAAAGTGCTAAACTTGTATTTTATGTGAATATTTTAGAACAATTTCCGATATTTTTTTTTTTATTCTTATTACTATTTGCTTAGATCTTTTGACAAGAAAGGAAATGATATTACTATATTAAAAAAAATTAACAGATTCCGTCTTTTATTTTAAAAGAAAAAATACATTAACTGTTTTCTATATTATGACAGACTGCAAATTTTTAGCTGTCTCTAGTTTATTATATTGTAGCAATATTGGGGGCACTATTCTGATTAATAAAAGCATTTTAAAATGAAGTATTTTTTTTTAGCTTGCTAAAAATAATTCAGTGAGTATACCATCCAACTTTGATTGATTGCCTTAGACGGGCTTTGATTGTCTCACTGAAGATAATTATTGTTCTTAATTAGAAATATCGCAATTGATATCATGCCATATATTTTTTTTTCTTTTTTAATTTAAGGCGCGTTAACATCTATGGTCATTGTTGCCCGGAGCCTTCTCAGTGCACTGCCAACCTCCAGACAGTGTTCTCTCGTTACAAACAATAGTGTCCATCACCGGACAGTGAGCTGTAGAGGCTCCTAGGAAGAAAAAAATCTAAGGGAAGCACACTAGACTCAAACCTGCGATCTCCGCTCGTCGCTACAAACGATTCAACTCCCAGGGCGGAGAATCTTGTCTTGCCAGATCCTCGCAAGACCGAATATATGGAGCATTGTGTCTTCCGCAGTCAAGCAAAATCTTGTATTGACTACAAATAAACAGCTCATGATTGTCATATGTTTCAACAGTGATCATTGATAATAGAGGACATGAAATATTTCCTTGTGATACCTTGATTATTGTCAGCTTTAAAGAAGCTGACTCATTTGGAATTATCTCTACGATAGATGGAATTGTGTATGAAGTAGTTCATGTACGCATTTAACTGTATTTGAATAAATAGGATTTTTCATAATTAAAATTTTTTTTAATAGAGAAATGGTTGGAAATTGTATTTAAGTGTTTTATTAATTGATTCAAAATTTTTACCGATTATTTAGGAATAAAATACCTAATTAAGTTGTCTAATATTATTAAATGAACTTGATAATAATATTCCATTGTTTTCCTGAACTTGATAATAATATTTATGGAAATTGTAAAATGGCACGCCTTCTTTCTATCAAAATATATATTTTAATTAAATTGCGCATGCATGAGACTCAGCTCTACCTCTATTACCGCGTAATTTGTCAGTAAGCCTTCTTTGATTTGTTGACATCGGGCAGTCTTCTGTCTACATTGTTCTAATAGTACTCTCAAGTATAGTGCACTAGTAGTAGTGTACTAAGTGTAGTTAAGCAATATTAATTGATAGTGCTCCAGTATCAACTAAATTTGCTCTGTGCAAGAGCATGTTATCATACTATTTTCATAAGAAGATGCTGATGATGGGCGAACGCCCGAAAGTGGTTGACCCCAAAAAGTAGCAGCTATCAAAGAAAATATCTCAGATATCATTTTATCCTTTATAAGTATATACTTTTAGAAATAGTTATATTTAGAAATAATTTTTGCATTCCTTAAGTGTGTGAAAAGTCTTTTTGATAAATAATAAAATAAAACACAATATTTTCTCCAGTTTATTACGAAAAATTGAACATGTAACAAAATTATCACAATTACAATTTCATTAAAAATAATATTTATTAAAAAAAAAAAAAAGGATACACAAGAATACCTAAACTGTTTATCCATGGTAACTTAAAACAAAACTTTCTCTGTTGGCACAAATTGTTTGCTCTTCGTTCAATTGAAAGACTTTTGCTTGATTATAACAGTTTTGGCAGGACGTTAGTTAATTATTATTATTATTATTGTGTTGAAAAGATAAGAGTTTTGTTGTATAGGCTGTCCAAAATGCTAGACAATAAATTGCAACAATTCATAGATTGGTTCTTTTGGATATGCATGTACATGTCACAGATTGATTTGGCCAGTCAGTTTGTTGAAGTGTTACACTTCTACAATGTGTGGCTAAATCAGTCACTGACTGTGGATTGAATCCATCAGTTAGGGCAAGAAAAAAAACACGTTATGGTGAACCAAATCTCAGATATAGGTATAAATTTTATTCAAATTAATGTCTCATGTTTTATTTGTGTTTTTAAAGTATCTTATCACTCAGTTAAATTATTTCCAGCTTTTCTCTGAGCCTATTATTTTGATAATTTGCAAATAGGTTAATCGTCACCTGTATTATTTAAAAAAATAAATTCTATGGGGCAAGTAAGGCTTTTTAACATTATAGACATTCCTAAGAGCTAACTTATATGGATTCAAATTTAAGAGAAAAAAAAGAAACTACAATGAATTGACATCAAATGACATCCACTGAATAATTCAAAAATAATTTTCTGGGTCGACAATAAAATTACAGAACATTCTGTATATACAGTTACAGTTGAAATAATTTTCATTATTATTATCCTAGAGTATTTTTAGAAAACTGGAAATAATTCAGAATTTAATAAAAACCTAAGTGTGTTCTGATAGTATTTATAATCCGAAATTCTGATTACATGGAATTTAAAAACAATTCTTTCAACTTTGCATCTTTACTTTAGAAAAAAAGTATCAAATTGTTGTTATTAATTGTATTAATAGCAGCTACATCTATCAGCTGGACATTTAGACGGATAGACAATGCATTGATCTTGACAGTAAACATCGGCACCATCTCTTCCTTGCAGTTCACCAATAGCATCACACTCCTCTCTGTAAAATTAAAGAAATATTTAATTCAAGGCTTAAGGGATAAGAAGTTTATAATTTAATTTATAGTAAAAAAACCATACTTAAAACCTACGATTTTTCTGAGCATAATTTTTGTTCGAACTCAGATTTATGACGATTTTTTTTTTTAATTTAAGGCGCTTCAACATCTATGGTTATTGGCGCCCGGAGCTTTCTCAGTGCACTGCCAACCTCCGGACAGTGTTCTCTTGTTACAGATAACACTGTCCATCACCGGACAGTGAGCTGTAGAGGCTCCTAGGAAGGGCAGCATTGCTGGACTCTAACCCGGGACCCCGCGTGGGAGTTTAGTACGCTAAGCTCTGGGGTAATCTCTTCTCTCAATCATTTTTCATTTCAGAAGTTCATTTCTGTTTTTTTTTTTTAGATATTCTGGCAGAACAATATGGGTCATGATGTAGACCATTTTTTAAAGAACTACCAGCGATTTTTCAAGTTGGGAGCAGAATTTCTCATGATATCTTCTCTAATAGCATCCATTATTGAAACTGCTTATGTGACAGTAATAATCGATGAGTATAATTCTGGCATTAGTGGAAGAATCTCGTTTTATTCTGATTTTAGCGTATACTTGAATGGAACAGAATTTGTTTTAAATAATATTTTAAGCCGATTTTGTCTATTATTATCTTCTAGATATAAATGACGAGATATTCAAGATTTGCGGGTGTAGTTTCGAACACCCGCACTGTAATGTGATCAGCAAAGTTTACAGACGGATTTTCAGGTGACTACAATTAGCAAAGGCTTAAGCTGTAGAGCACCTAGAGAGAAGGGATTCCTTTTGGTAATATGATGAAAAATACCCGCCAACGTCGTGTCTGCCGCTAGTAGACATAATTTCTGTGCATTTCTTTAGACATGATATAAATAAACATGTTATAATGCGATATTAAAAGAAAGAAAGAAAATAAAAATCATTCAGTTACTTACGGACAAGTACAAAGATCTGGCTGGCAGTTCGGTGGATATCTTAAACAATTTGTCTGACACCAGTTTGACATACCTGGTAAAAACCTGTATCTAGCAGTTGGTACACAAACCTGTGATCTGAAATTTTTAATAAAAATCTTTAGTTGTTGTGGTTAGTTCCGCAGAGCTGGAAAGCATCAGAGATGTTTTCCGTGATAGTCTGCTTCTTTTTGTGGTCATCGAACGGTTTCGGGCCTTTCGCCCATCATCAGAATTTTTTGTCAAAACAATGTTGTCAAATTATTGTTATTAATTGTAGTTAATTCATCAACTAAACTACGCATGAGTAGATTAACTAAATTTGCTCTGTGCAAGTCTGTGTTATCATACTGTTTTGACAATAACATCCTGATGATGGGCGAACGCCCGAAACCGGTCGATGATCACAAAAAGAAGCAGGCTGTCACGGAAAATATCTCTGAAAAAATCTTTACACTTATTTTCCCAATTATTATACATGATTTGTGAATGTCCTCTTAATTAAAGTGAGTGTAGCTCAATAAATAAATGGTAAATCCTAGAAATTTTATTTTATTTGTGAAGATTGATTTAATTTAGTACTAACAGCTTGGTGTCGTTGAAAATAGTAATAATTTACAGTTGACCGATGGTTTATTTGTTAAATATTTTTAAGAAAACTGATCTTATAACCTTCAGACTTAGTGTCGAGGGCCATTGTATTTTACAAAAGAAAAGTATCTTTAAATAGATTAAAATTACTTTTATTGTAACATAGTGTTTGATATTAAATTTTAAAAACACAAATATTGAAAAATGAAATCTCTCTCTTAGTGTTAGTAAAAGAAAATATTGCGATCCTATCAAATTTTCAAAATTGAGTTTTAACCGGAAATACATGTTTTGAGGTCCCCTGAGTACGAAAAAAGGATTTTTAGCGAATGGTTTGTATATATTATATAATGTGGGTGTATTTGATATTAGAAGGAAAGTAGGTCAGCGGCATCTCTGCACAGATGGACGAACTACCCGCCTAATTTTCAAATACAAATCGAATTAAATCACCTGGTAGCTAATTGCACATCACATGGGCATTTTTAAGATCATTTACAAAGAGAGACGAGAGGGGTTGTGTTCTATTTAGACATTTCTGAACAATAATAATTAAACCCGCAGGTGTGAGTGATTGTTACTATTAGCTATACTATAAAGTTTTTAATCTAATAATAGTTTCTATATAGTAAGTTCTTTAATAACCTCTTTTGTTACATATTTGGTGCATTTTTATTTGGAATTAACTATAAATGTTTGAACAGGTTTTTATTATGAGAGTTAGAGAATAAACCTTCTGAAAACAAACATCTGTTTTTTTGTTGCTTACCCGAACCCCACCGTCTTCACTGAGTTGTCGGAGCAGCCATAGGGCTTTACTATAGACGTAACAGTGGGTGTGTTTCAACAAAATATCTCAAAAATGAAAAATCGCAAGAAGCTTAAACTTGGTATTCAGTTTAGATACTTTTATCGCATCTCATTCGAATGTTTTGGGCAAAATCAATCAATCGGACGAGTGCATGTTTACTAAGTTATTCCTTTAGGTTTTTCGCGATTTTCTTTGAACTTCATACTCTACCTAAAATTTGTTTTAGATAATAACTTATCGCTTTTATCTAAAGCATTTTCCAGGAGAAATTGATTTATTTGGGAAGTTTGAGGGAACAGTAGCGTTATGCTTTCCACTTCAGTATATTTTACCATCAATATAATATTAATACACAATTGAAGCATTGATAGAATTCCAAATCGGAAGAAAATTGATTAACTGGAAGTGCGACTTTAGAGAACAGATCTTTGAGTTTTTTTGGAGTTTTCTCGAAAATGGCTACAACCGATTTTCTTTAAAGTTGGAATGCTGATTGCACAAATGAAAACGAATCACTTTTATTTGTAACATTTTTTCAAAAAAAAATTATTTTAGAGAGGTTTTGAGGGCCCACTCAATTATGTTTAAATTTAAATTGCCACTCCAAGGTTTTGAGACATAGGGCGCCCACACTATCCACTAATCTGTGAAGTATAACCGCTACCACTTTTATTTTATAGCCAGCCAATCTAAACGTTTGTAAAGATAGAAATCGTAAAGAATCATTAATTAAACTGTATGTATTAATTGGAGAAAGAGATAATCGTGTGAGTATTTTACACCAGATTTTTTTTCCTTAATTTTGTTTTTGTTTTTTTTCCATTTTCCTTATCGTCAAGAAAGAGTATTGATTAGTATATTGATTTATTAGTACAATGTAATGATCTTATTTTTGCATTCAACCCTTAGAAATATATATAACATATACAATATATATTACCCCATCGTAAGGGGAAATGGACTAGCCACTTCTTCTTCAGGGATTTTAAAGTTCCTGCGTGTACCCTATCTCACAATACGAACACGAACAACTTCCAAATTAATACAATAATACAAAGCGTCAGCAGATATAGTTTTTTGTTATTTTATATTTTTTTTAATTTAAGGCGCGTCAATATCTGAGGTCATTGGTGACCCGAGCTTTCTCCATGCTCTGCCGGCTTCCAGACAGTGTTCTCTCGTTACAGACAATACTGCCCATCACAGGACAGTAAGCTGTGGAGGCTACCAGGATGATAAAATCTTAGGGCAGCAGCACAGCTAAATTCGAACCTGGGGTCTCTACATTGTTAGCTCGGTGCGCTATCACTGAGCTACTCCCACCCCTCAGAGATAGTTGATAAGTGTAATTATTTGGATTTAGCAAAGCCACAAGGCAAACTCTTTATACCACGATATATCTTACAGTAGCAATGGAATTTTGCTTTATAAACCCGCTTTCTCTCTCTCTCTCACTCTCTCTTCTCTCTCTCAACAAACATCCAAATATCTACTTCTTTAAAATCTATATATAACAAGATAGGTATGTTGTATGTAATTAGGCAAACTATGAAAGCTAAAAATCTTTGCATCGAGACTTCAAATGTCTTTTCACGGATATAATAGGAATCATTAAATGGCTAACAAATACTTAAATGATTTTTATGATTGACTTTTCATTAGCCTTTATATTACATTATTATTATTATAGAATTTCAGGAATGGATTCGAATTTCATAGAGAAAGTAATCAAAATATATTCCTACAAATTTAATTTGCATTTAAGCAAATTTTTCTAAATTAATTATTTTGATCATCTATATTTTTAGAGAATTTGAGAAGAATTAATTTTCCTTACATATTCATCATTAAAATAGTGAAAAAGCGTATATACTGTTTTCTTTCTTAAATTTTGTACATATAAATTCCTTCAATGATCCTTCCTACTTACAAAACTACATTAAAACTCTTTAAAAAATAGTAATATTTATTTACTTAAAGCCTAAAATGCATGAGTTATTAATGTATAAAATGCCTGAGTATAAAATGCATACTAACTATTAATTTATAAAACTGATAATGATAATACCTGACAACAAGTTGTGAAATTTTATTTGGAAATTTAGCATCTCTGAAATACAAGGCAAATGGATTGAATTGTTGTATAAATAACGGTGGAAATCCGGCTGTACTTGTAACGATACTTATATCCGCACAATTACGAAATGTTTCTGGCCTGCCACATCCGACGGCTTCAGTTCCATTAGCACAAATACCCCACATATTTCCTTAAATGGAAAAAAACAATTATAGCTTTATCTAAATAAAAGATTAAATATTAACAGAGGCACATGAAACTTAATTATAATTACTAATAATTGATCTACTTTTGATTGGAAACCACAAACCTGTATAGTATGTCCATTGCAATACACATTGCGAACAGGTTATATACGGAGGTAGACGGACTTTGTATCGTAATACAGCTTTCTTCTTTGTCTCACCAGGTATTAAGTATCTAACATCTCTTGTTCCAGAGATAAACAATGGAAACCTAGAATAATAAATATGTAAGTTTTATTTCAAACAATTCATTACATGCCGATTAGTTATTCACTTGATCATCATTTGAATGAATCAAGCCTAAATTAGGAATGAATATTATATAGGTACGTAAAATTATATATTATAGCTAGTTATTTACATAGTATTGTGATAATAATTCTGGATAATAATAGCATATTTCTAGTAGCATTCTAATTCAAAATAATTAACCAAAACTATGCCCTTATGTTTAGTCTAAAGGTCGCTTCAGTACTCAGTCAGGGTTCGATCCTTGAGAAGGAGTCAAATAGTTTTGATCCGTGGGAAAAATTGGGTAACTACTACCATAAGTTGTAGATCTATTACTAATATATTATACTATTAGTAGCAGACCTGGTAGTCAGGGCCAGAACTAAATATCGGTGGGAACCGCATCGTGTCGAAGCCATTCAGAACTGTTGCGCCAAATATTTAGTTATTATCCAAAAACTATACAATATTTCGCAACATTAAAAATATCAATCAAGGCTCGTAATAATTCTGTACTTTACTCCATTTAGTTATATCTATAGTAACAAAATAATAAAAAAATTAACATAAAAAAATCCAGTACAAATGCGATCATGCGCTGGGTTTGGTACTCGGGGCGCCGGGTTCCTAACCCCGGAGAAACGCTGCCCGGTAATGCACGAAAAAACTCTAGACGCCATGATCACAGATGCTGATGCGCCTTTAAAAAAAAAATCCAAAAAACAAATATAGCTGTTTCTGAAGCACTCAAAAGAAGGGCATCCTTTGTTTTATTATGAGTCAATTGCATAAAATTTATTGCAATAGTATCAACAAAATTCAGAACAGTAATTTATATTCAATTGTATAATTACTTTAAGGAAATTTATTTCAGTAGTATGTTTTCATTAATTCCTGAAACTGAGCCACAATTTGTCAGATAGTTTTCATTTACATTTATTAATTCAATGAAACCAACAGTAACATATTGTTGAGTATTATGATGCATTATTAATTTTATTAAATATTTCTATTTATTATTATTCTAAACAAAATCGCTCAGATTATTTAAAAAATTAAATAATCTGAACATTAAATTATACTGTTATTTGATTACCTGTCAAAACAGCTTTGAGTTGCTTCATATCTTGGGTTATTATTTGGACAAAGGAACATCTCAAATCTTCCCCAATGATTTGCAGTTAACTCAACTTCTACATCAATTTCCTACAATACATGCAGAAATAATAAAACATTCATGTTAAGAAGAAAACAATAATTTAATGTACATAAACACAAATACAAATCGTTAATGACCATAGATGTTGAAGTGCCTTAAATTAAAAAAAAAAAAAACAAATACAAATCTTGATTTTTGTTTATAGTTTAAAACAACGACAAGAGAATGCGCTGGCTGCATTGAGCAGCAATTCATAACTTGACTTATCAGTTATCAGTGTTCATTTTAGAGTCTGATTTCATACAGTAAAAAAAATTCAGGGAATAATCACAATTTAGGAGGTCCTCAAAACTTCGTGAGGACTCAGACTTTGAAATCTCTGATAAGCACAATGCTTCCATTATAGCAGTAAGCAAAAATAAGAAACATCGGACCCATTTTGGTTCTAAAATAATTATTAGAGTTCACATTTAAATTGAAAAACTCATACAACTCTATTACTTCAGCATTTCTCAAATTTACTGCATTTTTAATTTTGACGACATATTAATTGTATGACGAAATATTGGTTGCTGGTGTGAAATTATTATCCGAGATTTTTTTAGTAATATCTTCCATGATTTTCGTTCATCGACCGAGTTCAATTGTCTCATAAATCTGCCATTTTGATTGTGCTAATCTATACTGTTTATCACAACATCTTCCTGAAGAGGGGAGAACGTTTTAAAACATACTCTACCACTCTTGGTGCACTCTTTCTATCCTTATAAACTCACTAAATAAATCTAAATTTTTGTTCATTTTATAAAATATACGTTCAAGGGAAATAGATTAACTTCCTCCGCAAAATTAGATTGGTGCTTTGTGAGCGAGCTCATATACTACAAGTACTATGGTAAATATATAATATAACTTACCTGACCTACAGCATATCTCCTTCCTATTACTCCTTTAGCGTATTGTCCTCCAGCCTCGTGCGGCCTAGGTTCATTTATACTATATGCATCACCGCATACACCACATTTACCTTGGTTCTGCTCCCACTGCACTAAAACAATCAACAATATGCGGGTAATAAAGAAACAAAATAAAGAGGGATAAAGATTTAATTTCAGTGAGTAAATTAATATACTTATATTATGCAGTATATTTAAGCAGATCAGCTTGTATAGAGCATATTATTATTGAAACTGGGTGCTATTGGCTTGGGACCTAAGCCTATGTGGCTTTTATCCCTCCATACTGTAAAACATAAGATATCAGCACAATCCCCAACGAACTTGCTGTGGGTTTCTCATGTCTTTGAGTACATTCAGTTTCCCAATAAGGCTAACTTCCGCATATATATAAACTGCTCAGATTTCTCCTTAACTAGGATTCCATACCTGCGTGCAGTCAGATCCTCAAAGTGCACAAGTCGTAGACCCCTGTCTCCTCCGATTTATCGCAATATCGCTATCCCATACAGATCTATACTGATTAAGTGGACAGGGCCCTGTAAGCTGATCGACAATCAGTCTAATGGCTTCGAAGTTTCTATTCCAGAAAGTTAGGGTAGGTGAATACTTTTTTTAATAGTTTGTTGCCTTGCTTAGCGTCGGCAGGTCTGAGAGATATTCATTACCCTAATTTTTGAATGGATGATTTAATCAATTATCTAGTGGCACTAAAGAATAGATTGTAGCCAATAAAGAACATGTCAGCATACTCAAGCATAACCAACCTCCACCACCTCACTTGCCCACAAAATAAGGTGAGAATAGCATTGTATATCGCAATGTTGCACAAACCTGCATATCCACCGCAGAACAATTCATTGTCATTATAGTTGACAGGTGTAGGAAAGCCAAATCTCCACATACTGTTCCTAGCAGGTGGGTCCATCAGTCGACCATGAGCGTCTACTCCGCTCTCTTCATTATTCTACAAATCAAATAATTAACTTAAATTAATTCATCTATCAAAATTCTTTGCTCACTTAATTAAATGGTCAAATTATTTGCTAACTTAATGATAATGATTCTTCTATGTAAGGATGGAATTCTAATTTAACTAACATTTTGAATATCACTATGTTGTTTTAAATAAAATCACTGACATGACATATAACTGACAAGTAAATTATTTAAATGCTTTTCAACAAAAAGAGTTATATGTATTCATTTTAATCATCAAATTGTCCTTGAGTTTAGATTTGATGATGATTTTTTTTTTTTAATAGTGGCCCTTCGTGTTAAATTTTAAATTAAAAATATTTTTTTATTTTCTTTATTAGGGGTTACACAACAAGTAAATATTCTCTCCCATAGCATTTAAACTGTTTGAAACTAATTTAAACTAGTGCTAAGTTTTAATAATTTATAAGTTTTCTACTTGAAACCAATGTAAATGGAAAAAAAAATAACAAACCTAATAAATAAATGAAAAAAATTGATTGAATAGAAACTTTAAATGAGAGTAAAATATTTTCTATTAATTCTGCATTTTAATAATAATTTATTTAAACAAAAAGTAAATAATCAGAGTAAGTAATTTTGATACAATAATTTTTACTGGTAACTCTGGAAATATAAATCTTACTGCTCGATTTCTGAAGTCGATATAGAAAGAATAGAAGGGAAAGTCGATATAGGGAAAGAATAGAAATACTATTGCAGCTAGTAGAGTAGAGTTACAACGTCACTCTCAGACATAGAAAACAACTCTAAGGGAATCAGTCCTCCAAAATACTATCAACACCATAGCGTTTTTCAAAGTCTTTCTTCATGGGACGGGCAAGATGGTTTGACCAGATTTAACCAATTGCTTTTTGTTGTAAGTTTCATTTTCTTTTGCAAAGTGGTAATTTCTCTCATTAGAATAAATTTCATTTGGATGTTGAAGAAAATTTTTGGAGATAAACTCATGGGTTCAACTCATCTAAGTGTTGAGATAAACTCACTCCTAAGTTCCAAGTCAATGTCCATATAGGTTTCAGATGATTTGCAACGCGGAGATACTCCCAACTAAGAAGAATGTTTTCTGGTGATTTTTCTAGAGACTTCCTCTGATCTGTCGCCCTGATGAGATCGTACATCTCCAGAACTTAGTTTACTTTTAAGGAAGGATAAGTCAACTTCTTTAAATTTCTTGTAATAAATCTTATACAGCGATTATTTATACATCACTGAGCTGAAGATTTCACATACTTTTCGCGAGCGGCCTTCTACAGCTTACACTTTCTACTTGTTACACTTTTTGGCGAAGAGTAATCTGCCCCTCGTTGCATAAATATCTAATTTGTTTTGATAATCCAAATACTTATGTGGCCTCAATATTTCAAATCATTTTTTAAATCTGTTAATTAATTTGCCAAATTACAACTAGTTTATTTATGAACTTTGTGAGATTGCGTAATGTAAATAAAATAAATTATTATCCATAGTTTAATTCTATTTTAAATCCCTACTTTTTTATCCATTGATAGCATTAGGTTTATTTGCTGCAATCATCAGATAATTATTAAAAATCAGAGAAGATAATAAATTAATAAACTTTTCTTTTTTTTTTGTAAGGACAATGTTCAAATATTGTTTTTATTAAAGCCTGCTTCATTTTAAGATCATTGGTTTCAGTGATCATCCATTTTTAGGTCATGAATGTGTATATGCCCCGTCATGCGTTCAAGAATCTCATCAATTACATCAAAACATCCTGAAGATGGACAAACGCCCAACAAACCGGTCGTAAATCAAAAATATGATGCAGTTATCATGAAAAAATCTTTGGATATTATCCAGAAATGCAGGAAACAAAATAAATTTTATTTATTTCAATATTTTTGTTTTTTTTCTGAAAAACAAATAAATTTAAAAGCGTGATACGTATTAAAAATGTGTATTTTCAATTCGTATATATATGTAAATTTATACACAAACAAAAATTCAAACACGGAATTATGGACGATATTTAAATGTTACATTAATTAAAATAATTTAAGAAACTGAAATAAATATAAATTGACATAATACAAAATTTCCTTATAAAGTGAGTGTATAATATATTAAGAATTAATAATTTAAAAAAAAAGAAGATAAATAAATTGATAAGTTTTCAATTAATTTTTTTTTTTTTTTTTTATATTTTACAAACAATATAACTAGAAATAACCAGTTTCAGAATATTAAATAAATCATAATATAATCGAATATTCCACACGTTGCTATCGGCTCTGACAGATTCCTATTTTTTTTTTGTTGTTGTTGTTTCATGAGGTTTTAATTATGTGAAAATATTTTTCTGTCTGTCATGTACAGTTGTAAATATTTATTAATTATAAAGCCTAAAGATATAAATTTTTAATTAATTTATTAATATTTGGTTGATTATCGGTCCTGGAAGTATAATTGTTTAAATTCGTGGCGTTCGGCCAGAACTTCATAAGGTACCTCGTGAGGTTTAGCCGAACCTCACGAATTTTAACAATATATTCATTTTATTTCAATTTTCCTATTTTATTTACTGTTCACAAGATTTCACAAGGGCGGTGTTTCTTCAAACAAAACAAAAAAAGTAAAAATTATATTAAATTAGTTCAAAGATAATTAAATAATTTGAATTCTACTAATTTTCCTTTTATTACCCTTTTTCTACACTTCCTATATGCTATTCTAATTTAACATACATCTTCTACTAACTTAGCCTATATCTTATTCTAACTTTACTTACGGTCTATTCTAATTTAAACTACACCTAAATACATTCTATTTTCTTACTTCTAAGGGCCTTACTTTACCTTAGCCTACAAATAAGTGGCAAGTTCTCGATTCCTCTACTGTCATATTCTGCCGCTCCTTGGAGGAAAGAAGAAAGGACGCTATGAAGGAATATGGTATGATAATTAGGAGTTAGGATCCAGCGAGTGAGGTTTGAGGTCTTTTGGATGCCAAATCCTTACATTCCGGCCTCCTTCGTCCTCCAGCTCGTAAGCCTTATTGGACACCTCACCTTGCATTTACTAAAATTGGGCGCCAGCTTGCTTCTGTACTTCCCTTCCGCATCAGCTTCCAGACCATTTGTTTGGGACATAGTTTACTTCCCTCCTTTTTAAGCTGTAGGAATGCTTCGCATTCCGTTATGATCAGGCCAAATTTCCCCTAACCCGGTTCCATACTCTATTTACCCGCCCTAGCCGCTGATTCAAGTTATCTCCCGGTCCAACCTGTCCGGGATCGCAAGTCCGGGATCGCTTCGCGGGGTTATAGTACTTCCAGGTTGAATAAGCGGAGTTCCCTCCCGCAATTCAGATAAGCGGTTGTGTACCTCGTAGCCTCTTGCAAACGCTATTTTCTATAAATTCTGATCCCTGCGTTTCTGGTACGTCTATAGATATGGCCGAGTGGCGGTCTTAATCACCCAGTTAACTCTCTCAGTCGGATTACCCTGAGAGTGGTAATACGGCGTCCATATAGCTCTAACCTCATACTTATCTAACAGGAATTTGAATTCAGCGCTTGTAAATTGCACCCCATTGTCTGTGATTACAGCCTTCGGGGTCCCATACCCAGGAAATAGGTTTCGCGTTGGCCTGCCTCAAAGGGTGTAAAAACACGCATTTATAAATGAAGAGTCACACCTCTAGAATGTACCTATACTGCTGGGTGCTTCTAGGCAAGGGACCCATGATATCAATTGTTACCACTCCCATGACCGCAGACCTGACGCTTTTCCCCATAAAGCCCGCGGGCCATAGCTGTTCCGGCTTATTGGCCAAGTGTCTTACAATGTCTTACTATTTCATTTATTAATTGATTACATCATAGAATTAAAAACAAAATCATTATTTTTTGTTACGTTTAAGGAACTGAGTTAAATAACCTCTTTTTTAGCCATTATTGAATTGATAATAAATTTTATAATTAAAAATGTATAATCTTAAAAGTAAATTCAACAAAGATATTTCGTCAGTTTTTTCGATATAAAGAAGAAAAAACTATTATGCAATAAGATAGAGAAACAAATATTGCTATCAAAGAAGAACTTTAAGTTTACAAAACAAAAGTGATTTATTTACTTTCCTTTTGTTTTAGATACTAAACAATGTAATTTTTTAATACAAGTGTTTTGATTACGTGTACTGTTTATATCCAGATAAGAACCACTTTAAGTAATAATATAAAATAGAGCTGGAATTAATTCAGCTTTATATGATGTGCTTTAAGTTTTATATTAATTCTTAGTTCGTTTATTCACAGTTATTTTTGTTTCAAAAATGTTCTTATTAATTATTCTGCTCATAGGTGTGTGTTTCATTGATTGCAATAGAGCTTGGTTTAAGAACATTAACGCCCAGGTAGATGATTTACTATACGACCTGAATTCACGTACACCACAACATCCAGTGCAAATTGATGATTACAGTATAGCTGAAATATTGTTTAAAAATGTTACTATTAGCGATTTAACAACATTTCACCGTTCTGGTAATGCTTGGGCCAAAATCTCTGGTAATACAGCTCGTATAAATACAGACGTCAGTTTGGGCCGAATGATTGTCAGTGTTGGTTCAATGTGGCTGAACAATATTGAAGCTCCTGTTGAGCTGCATGTCGGTGGTAACGGTGCCCTCGTGCAAGCTACAATCACAAACTTTACAACACCAGAATTTTGTCAGTTTAAATACACTAATATTGATATTAATTATTTTAATAATGTAAAATCAAAATCACCAGTTGCCAGATTTGATAATATAACTCTTAGTAATATATTTAGAAAATATATGAGAAATTATTTCAATACAATGGTGAAAGAAAAAGGTGTTTTAGAATTATTAAGTAACTGGTTACCATTGTGTAGAATCAATCTATTTGTTACTTACTGATGGCTCATTTTAATGTTCAAAGTATTTTCTGTGATATTTTAATCTTTAATTTGTACAATTCATTAATCTGTAAATATCAATGATTTACTTAAATAAAATTTTTATTTATGATTTTATTCATTTACTTTTATTTTTTCTTCTTTTTTTTTTAATTTTTCCCAAATTTTCTTTCATTTTTATTGAGGTTAAGGAAAAGATTAATGCTTATGGTTTGTCTATGTCAAGAGAATTGCCCCAGCTTCAAAAGAACTATGCATTAAAATGGCTCGACGAATTATTTATTATGTCTTTAAATTTTGTGGATTTACTCTATTTCGATTTAAATGCTTTACAAAAGAAAAAATGTATTTTTTAGCACTCTACATGATATTCATATATATACATATGTAATTCGCACGTATAACCACCTTCAATCTAAACAGCGACGGCTAGGACATTTGAACCATCTTATCAAATTACTTAGCAATAATGTGGTCACATTCTATTGTGAAAAATACTTCACTTATTTCAATGTATTTAAATAGCTAATGAATAAATTTATTTCTATAAATTCTTGTTTTTTAGTTCCGACATCGGAGCCGCTACTTGTACTCAAGTAATACCTGTGTCTGAACATGACATCATGCAATGGAGTGACTGGAAGAGATAAATAGCTTTTCCAAAAATAAACATATTACAAGTAAAACCCGCTTGGCATTAAAATTATTACCATAAATTCAACAATTCGGTCCTTTCTTGAAAAAAAAAGTATTAATCTGATATATTATTATCATTTCCATTACGCACCTGCGGAAATTGAACAAGAGTGGATGAGGCGAGCTGCAATGAGTATATAAAAAAAAAGGGAGACATGAACTAACAAGTAAAATGAATATATGAACAAATAAGCAAATCATTTCTAGTTTGATGCTAGAATTTTGCGGTTTATCCTCGAATTGTCAAGGTGAACTGGCTTCTGTGCCTTCAGCAGAATTGACAGGGAGTTCAAAAGCTTTTACATCATCTACAGTGGCTTTTAGCACAAAGCCATTCATTGAGATGACGATTTGGTGGACCTCTATCTTCTCCAGCCTTGGAGATTCCACTCCGTGCACAGCTCTTGGTGCAGTTCCGATTTTCTCCCCTCTTGTTTTTTGCTATTATCGGTAAGGGGACGTTGTAACGACTATTCTACCGATCTTCATTCCACATCTAGCTCAAGAACGTCAGGCTTGTTTACTGGGAACCAGCCTGTCCGTGATCATTTGGGTGTCCCCAAATGTGTATAGTATATATCTATAATGAGGAGTACCGTAACAAAGGCCGCACAGAACCCTGATCGCTAAGGGACAATTTTGGCAACTTTATCTTGTCTCTGCAGATATTCCTTTAGGGTCAATACTGAGCAGCCTGCAGTAAAATGGCTGAATGCTCTCCGTGGACTGGTTGCACTCAAACCTCCCGGACATCTTGGCTCAGAATAAACTTGAGGTGTGCCCTTTTAGATATGACCTAGTCTTGAATCGCCTGATCGAAACCTTCGGTCTCCGGGAATAGTTTACTGTGCTGCAGCCATTTGTTGAGTAGTTGATGTCGATATTAGCGGAAGTAAAATCTTCCATGCAATTCTTTCCTGGCCCGTTCATCTTCTCCCGGGGGCATGTCCTCGGATGGGTTCCCCAGATTCAAGGCCCGCATACCTCACATCTAGCCCGCATATATTTTGGAAAAGAGCGACTCGTGGCTTAGGAAATAAGATTTCAATGAAGCCTTCTACCTTCTTCACAGGCTCGTTTTATATTTCATATACAATGACATCGAGGAAATGGTAAGAGGAAGTAGGAAGTTAATAAACTTTAATAAAATTTAATCAGTTAACGAACAGATGTTCAATGTATATGTTCAGATAATTTATTAGCAAATTGCATTATTAAGAAACTGGTAGATTACAATATAAAGTTTACAACATTTTTGAGGAGAATTAATAAAAAAAATTATAATAATGTTTAAATAATTTAGAGATAATAAATTTTTGAAGATTGAACATCAATGGATGCAGACTGACATTAATGAATAGAGAATAACAGGTTAAACTTGTCCACTACCACACTTCACTCAAAAGAGATTATTAAAAGTTGATTCATTTAATTATGAATATACAATATAAAATAAAGGTAATAAAGCTATAATCAATTCGCTATAATTCCAGTTTATGATCATTACCAGGTTGAAAGTGAATTTTGATATATATCCATCATTCACAGTAAACTGTGTGTCTGAATTAGGAGAATTAACTGGCAGGTAAATAAAATTTACAAAACATGAAGTAATCTGCAATTATTTCGAAATTGATTAATTAAAATCAAAATAAATGTTTTTATTAATAAATATTTTGTCCTTTTTATCTAATTTTAATAATTATAATTTGAAAAAAATAATAATAATAATTAGATAGAAAAATTATAAAAATTTTCTATATAAGCAATTCAATTCTTCAATTTTTTTTATAAGCAATTAAATCTTTTTTTTGTTTAATTGTCAATTTATACTTTTGTTAAATAAATAACTGTTTTAGTGTCCTTTCTTTTGCGATCTATCATATTTTGGAAAACGACTTTTCACCAGGAATTCTTGTTTTGAATTCTCATGAAAATAATGTGGAATGGTTCAAATATTACCCAAAAAATGCAGAAAATGTTTAAAGTTTGTTACAGCGCGTTTTGCCATTAACCAGAAATTCTGATCATCATGTCTCAACTTTATCTCTTTTTTTTTTAGTTTTTATGATTAATTAAAAAATGCTTTATTCATACTCGTATTAAATCATGTAGTAACTTTACATATAAACCTAACAAATTAACTGAAATATCATTTCAGGAAAAATGATTTTGGGGGTCCTGTAGTAGATAGGTTTTCCTCTTAATATCACCTCATACCACATGTAGTGGAAGAAGCAGATTGAAATAGATTTTATATTTTAAATAAACTAAAATAAACTCAGTTTCAAGAGGAGAAAGGTAAAATGGCTGGAAAAAGGGTAAAACCCAGATACGAGACACCGTTACAAGAGAGGTCGTAGAACTTAGTAAGCTTTGTCTTTTTCCCCTTTTAAAAAGGCAGGATTTGAGCTACCAAGAAAAGCATTACTTTCAACAGTCTAAATTGGACATTCAACCAGAACATTCGTCTGAGAAGTCGATCGCTTAACTTCAGTGCCAATTATAAGCGTTAACATTGAGTTTAATTAATCTTCCTAAATAATTAATTCTATAATAATTTATAAGGTAATTCAAATTCATAAATAATTATTTGTAAAGTTACTAAATTCATTTAAAGTTAATTACTTTTTTATTTTAATCTAGTGGTGACACATATTTATTTCTTAAACTTCACACTCTCTTAAAACATATATACACACACAAGCCCTTTACAAAACCGCTCGTGCTACACTACTACAAACATACATCATCCAACCAAACACATTTCACACAGTTCAGATATTTCTTTGTCACTAAGGAAAAATATGTGGTTGGGTCCGTAATGCTAGATAACACGTGCGATTTTAACTGTCTCAGCAATTCCGAAACCGGTCAGAAGCTACCAAAATGTTTCACAGATAGAAGTCCAGATATTAGAGAAATGTGTTATAAAAATTTCCAAATTTGAAGAATCTTAATCAATTTAAAAGTAAATACACTATGAGAGAAAGTGAGAAATACATTTAGGGAAAATTCTGTGAATTTTTCACAGCAGATTTGTTTTTTAAATCAATTGATCTTGATATAAATTACGCTGGCAGGCTGTGTTAAATTGTTATCGTTATGGTGGCTGTTAAATTGTAATCGTGCATTTCAAATGACATACAAAACTCATGGCCCCAACTAATCATTGTAATTTTGGAATTTTAAAGAAAATTTCTTGATTAAATTGTATTAATTGGACTAAGAGAAACTAGTGTGAGTGTTTCACACATAGATTTTTTTTTTTTTTTTTTCACTTTCAAAGATGAACAGATACATTTTTCTTTCTTCACGCATACTTCTTTATAATTCTGATGAGCATGTCGAAATTAATAATGAATTGTTCTTATTAGATTCACAGTATGTGGCACTGTACCCAGTGAACTTCCATTGATATATTTTTTTTAAACTATAGCTCCTAAATATAAACCTGAAATATACAATAACAGAAAAGATAAATACAGTTAACGGTAAAGATTAATAGGAAAATTAATATTGCATAGCACTTGTATTAAATGTTAATTATAATGGAGGGCAAAATATAACTGAGTCACGCACTACAAATGGGCAGTGAATATTAAATCCTATATTTTTCTAGTAGTATTTACAGTTTTTATGTGATTTGGTCGGCCAGCTGTTAAACACAACCTTGGCATTTTATTTTTGTTTTAAATTGGCCTAAAAATCTTCCTCAATTATAAAGTCTTTTATAAGTTCAGTTTTTAAATTGGGTCACCAAGACAATTTGGATAGCGAAAATATAGAAACATGAATATAACTAACACTTTTCTGAATAAGAAATACTCATGGAGGATATCGTGTCTGTAGTAGTAATGTCTCTGGAGGTTACATCTCAAACTATTAAAACTAGTGAAATGAAACTAAAAACGGCTCTTGTCTTTTTGATCCTAAAAATAAAACCATTTTACCACTTTATTGTTATTAGTTTACTTTATTTTATATAGAAACCTTTATTGCCTATTTCGTGAACTCAAAGTGTAATTGTCTGTTTAACTTCATTAAATTGGAGAAAATTAATTTTTGAATAATATTACATGAATATAACTGAATCAAAAGAGAAGAAATGGTTCAGCTATCAATAATCGTCGTGATTCAAAAGGTTGTATTGCGAATTTATCCGTTTAATCTTTGGCTCAGAGGATACAACACACTCACAAGTAGACCCCAAAGTCCTGGAGATACGCACACGTACTCCTTGTCAGCGCGGATGATTCAACGCCCAATTGGAGAAATCTCTCAATGGCAGAGAACATGGAGCACTATCTCTTCCTCAAGTAAAACTTGCAAAGACTACTATCAGCCAAACTTAAAAGATTTCTATATCTATAATTTCTTAGCCTATGAATGCCAGGTCAACAGTCCTAGCATTTACCTATAAGCATCATAGTCCCAGTTGAGCAGGTGTGCCATAAGCTTCTGCGAAGATCTAATAAACTCCTTCGCTTGTCTTTGGCTAATGATGTTCCTTCTCTATGACCATTCTGTCGGTGTAATAAGAATCCTGCTAATATGAAGACTCTATTTTAGAATCCCCTAAGCACAATATATGTAGAAAAAACCTCCACTTGAAAGACTATGGTGAACTTGCTCAAGTCTACATGAATTTTATTAGTCATTAGATACGACATCAGATCGAAAAATAATGGGATCGTTCATTGACTGTAACCGTCGGTACGTTTAAATTTATAAATGAAATCGATGTGCCTGATATTGAGCTGAAACTTGCGTATGATTCATATACAGCGAACCGTAAACTTCCTAAATAAAGAATATATAACAGGCTCGCTGTATTAGCTCATAGCCACAATCCAAATTTTTGTCCCATTGCAAACTTTCTTGAAATCGTCGCTTCATTAAATCATATTAATGGTTGCCTTTAATTGGCCGGTAAATGTGAACAAACCAAACGACGCTATACTTCGGTAAACCGTTCACTTTGGAAGATAAAAACCTTCCAAGAAAACGTCTACTTCCAATACGACCGAGTATCCTTGCCTTCCTCATTCATTACAGGATATAATGATGGTACTGGTACAGGTGAATGTTGGGATTGCAAACTGAGTATATAATTTCTCAGATCTTCCTGCATATCGACAATGTTCCCCTTTCATAGTTTAATAATTGTGTTAATAATTCTGTTCTCAAAAAGAAAAAAAAAAACAATTAATTTTGTTTCTCTTTTTTAATCAATTCTCACCAAGGATCTTTTATTAAGGTCAGAGAAACTATCAAAAATCTAACTGCATCATAAATTTCTTTAAATTGGATAATTATATTGAGAAAATCTCAATGCAAGGATTTTGCCCTTCGGAGTGATAAAGCTTTTTGGCATTAAATTTTAATTCATAAGTTTCTGTTCCAAAAATCACAGATTTTTTATATAGTTTTGTATCGATTTTTCTTATATCACATTTATTGTTAGAATGACATCTCTTATAATATTTAAAATAAAGACAAAGTCGAAATACTCAATATTCTACACTTAAACTAGTCCAATTTAGAAGTTATGTTGAATTAAACTAATGCTAAAATAAACGTTTCATATTAAGTTAAATTCGTCATCAGAGAAACAAAGTAAATTAAACCAGTTTACTCATTATATACATTATACTAGTATTTAATTTGTTAATATTAATAATCAAAAATAAATATTAAATATGCTGTAGACCTTGAAAACCGCGCCTCAAATATTTTGCTAATTTAAGTTCACAACGTTCAGTGAGTGATGTTTATTGGACTACTTAAGTAAAAATAGAAAAAAAAAATCTGGAGTGAAACCTCACAAGCAATTCTATTACAGCGATTCTCACGGTTCAAAGAAACAAATTTTCTTCAAAAACTAGAATGTTTACCAAATGAGTAGTTTTCTCAACTTTCTTCAGCTTGTGGAACCATATTTTTTATGATGAGACATCAGGAAATCTGAGGAAAAGAGGCGGCAGTGGATAGGTTGGCCAAATTAGGCCCCATCTCCTGTCATTGGTTCCTAATCTACGCTTTGGTTACCTTGACTGATGTGTCTTTGGAGCTTCAGTATACGGAGAGCTTCACAATATTCATTCCTATAGATGAACTCATTATGCTTAGGAAGTCTAAAATGATTGGGTGATCAAACAGAGCTGATTGTGTGATATTGCTGCGCCTTTCTCAAACCTCCCTTAGGCACTTAGTCTTCGATTCATTGGATATTTTGTTTAAAGAGACATTTGTATCTTGGAGACTTATGCTATAGGTGTTTGGAAGCGTTTGTGAGGTACAGGAGCAACATCAGTTCACCAGATGACAGATTATTTGCATTTTGAAGATATTAGTGTAGTAATATTGGGACATAACCAACAAGTCTTGTCTAAGAATAAAGTTATTTTATTTATTCTCTTGCACAAGTGATTGTTTCACTTTAATGTAATTATACAAAATATACAACACAAGATCTATCTTCCTTTTAAAGTAATTAATTATAAACGACTGTATAATAGTGATCAACTTTTAATGTTAACAACAGGAAAACCACTTACAACTTACTCACACTTTTGAGAACTAACCTGACTGTCTCTATAACCTCTCTGTCTCCGCCCTCTAGCGGCAGCCAACACAATTTCTCCCACATCCTACAATCGGCCTTCCTGACTCCTTCCTCGTCCTCGTGGATGTTGGAACATCATCATTTTCATCATTGGTAGGCGATGGTGGCGAGGAGTGGTGCAGAACATCATGGAATGCTGATGGTGAGGGGTAATCGTTCTCACTGTCATCGATTTCATCTTCGTCAGCATCGGATGTCATCAGTGAGACATTCCTAGTGTTTTCAGCTCCATTGCTTATCGTCAGATACTTCTTCCAAGGTTTCATGAACTTGGCGACTGATGTGGTAATGACAGGTCCCTCATGACAATCGACTTTCCGCACCCGATACCTTTCATTTGGATTGGCCTCAATTACCTCATAAGGGCCAAGGTAAGCGGTCTGAAGCTTGGTGCCTGGTTGGGTTCGCTTAATTGCAACCAGGTCACCTACCTTGTAACTTGTTGCAACCCTGCGCCTCTTATTAAAACATTTTCGATTTTCCGCCTGAATTTTGATAATATTTTCCTTAGCCTTATTTCTTATTTCATCTCTCTCCACCTGTAAATTATCCACTATCTCTTGTTCAATTAGTTTCTTCAACCTTAAGTCTTCCTTCACTTTCATTTCCGTACCTATTAACAATTTAAATGGGGTAATACCCGTACTTCTGCTCGGGGTAGAATTGATGATCTGTTGAGCATAGTCCACATGTTTCCACCATTCTTCTGGTTTGGGGTGACATAACTTAGTAATGACAGGGATGATTATTCTATTTATTCTTTCAACCTGCCCATTACCACGTGGAACTCCAGTTGTTACCAACACATGTTTGATCTTCTCTTCTTCACAATACGCCCTGAAGTGATGGGAAGAAAAAGCGGTGCCCCGGTCAGTGATTATCCTTGATGGGTTGCCAAATATTGCAGCTTGCTTCCTAAGACGGGCCAGTACTTCTTCCGTTCCTGTAC
Source organism: Triatoma infestans (assembly GCA_011037195.1). Classification (NCBI taxonomy): domain Eukaryota; kingdom Metazoa; phylum Arthropoda; class Insecta; order Hemiptera; family Reduviidae; genus Triatoma; species Triatoma infestans. The sequence continues at coordinate 42,664 of JAAEAF010000396.1, forward strand.
TTTTCGTTGGGTACAGCCAGACGAATTTGGTGAATCCGTCAACAACTACAAAGATATGATTGTACCTCTTCTTGGTAAGAGTTAGAGGTCCTACATGATCCATGTGATATGTTTGTAGAGGCTGATCTCCTTTGTCATTACTGTGTAAGAAGCCTTCCCTTCCTTCTTTCCTTGTTTTTTCTGGACTAGAATACAAGAAACACAGTTTTTTATTACCTGTTCAACCTTTCCCTTCATCTTCGGGAAGTAATAATCTTTCTTCAACAGCAGCATAGTTTTCTCTATTGAAAAGTGTCCTCTTCCGTGTGTTCTGGAAATAATTTCATCCTGCATGCTGCGAGGAACAACAAAAAGTAACTCGTCATTTTCTTCCTTGTATAATACGCCATTTTTCATCTTAAAATTCGGTTTTCTATTTAGATTCCTTATTATCTCTTCAATTTCTTCATCCTGGTGTTGAGCATTTTTTAGAGAAATTAAAAACTCACTGTCATGTTGTTCAATACCAAGAAACTCAGGCAATGGATATCGGCATAAGGAATCAACATGTCTCATTCTAGACCCTGATCTGTGTACTATTTCGAATCTGTAGCCCTCTAACATTAAAGCCCATCTCGCAATACGTACCGACAAGTCTTTTTTTTTTAAAGTCATCTGAAAAGCCTGACAATCAGTGACAATACGGAAGGGTATTCCCTGGAGATAAATTCTGAATTTCTTAAGGCCTTTCACGACTGCTAGTACTTCTAACTCATAGCTAATATATTTCTGCTCAGCCAAAGTTGTTTTTCCACTTGCAAAATAAACTGGATGCAACTGGTTATCTTCGGAATCTCTTTGCATTAATATCATACCATAACCAAATTTGGACGCATCTGTGTGCAATTCAGTTTCAGCATCTGGTTGATACAATCTCAGCAAGGGTTTACTTGTAAGGATGACCTTCAGTTTTTGAAATGATTCTTCTTGTTCAGATCCAAATACAAATTTGTTGTCTTTCTTTAAAAGATCACTTAAAGGACGGGCGATCATAGCGTAGTCTCTAACAAACTTTCTAAAGTATCCGGCCAAACCCAGGAAACTCTGTAGAGACTTGGTATCCTTAGGTTTCGGAAAGTTAACGACAGCTTTAACCTTTTGAGCAGATGGTTCAATCTTTCCATGGTTTATAACAAAGCCTAAAAAGTTTATGGTCTCTTGAAAAAAGTTACATTTCTTCCAATTGATCTTCAACTTAAATTCATATGTCCTCTTTAAAACTATTTTCAATTTGTGAATATTCTCTCTCTTATCCTTGGAAGGGATGATAATATCATCTAGGTAAATTCTCATTATACCTTCTTTAACCAGATCCTTAAAAATTGCATTGATATACTTCTGAAAAACGGCCGGCGAATTGCATAAACCAAAAGGCGCTCGTAAGAATTCATAATGACCATTTGGTATGATGAATGCCGTATACTTGCAACTGTCTTCGTGAATTGGCACGTGGAAAAATCCATCCTTTAGATCTAGAGTTGTGAACATCCGGCTTCCTTGAAGTGCGTCAATCTGGTCCTCAATCAAGGGGAGTGGATATCTCTCCTTGATAATCTTCCTATTTAGAGCTCTATAATCTACACAGATACGTGACTCTCCATTCTTCTTTTGCACGATGACAATGGGGCTTGCATAATCTGATACGCTTGGTCTTATGATAGAATCGTCCAACCACTTCTTGATTTGATTATCCACATCTTCCTGATGTTTGGGGGAAAGACGTCTGGGAGCCTGATATACTGGAATCTCATCTGTTAAGATTAATTTCATTTGTACCCCAACTTCTTTTGATTCTGCCGGTTGGCAAACTTTAATAATTTCTTGAACCTCCTTTGGTATTACAACCTCTTCAGCTTCATTTTTAGAATCAAAAATATTAAGATTGAATATATCTGGGACATCGGGAACTTGTGCTTCAATTTTATTAATTTCAATTATATTATTTCCTTTGAGGGGTATACTAATCTGTTTAAAGAAATTACGGCCTAAAATCATCTTATATTTCATGGTTAGCTTTGGGACAACATGGATATGGATTTCATATAAAATGCCCTCGACTGTTATGTATGTAAGAAAGGCGCCTAGCGTAGTAATTAAATTGGATCCCAAACCTTGAAGATCAATTTGCGTGGATGTCAACATAGGTGATCCCAACTTCTCATATTCTTCTAAGTCTAACAATGTCAGATCGCTACCTGAATCTAACAGCGCTTTCACCTGTAAATCGTTTATTTTAACATCCAGAACTGGCTTACTATCACCGGATACAACTTCATAATTACTCTTCACATAACAAGTGGCTGCACATTTAGAAGAAACATGTCCATATCTATTGCATCTGAAACATTTAGGCCCCTTTGCCTTATCCGGACACTCTTCGATAACATGCTGTTTCGAGCCACAATTAAAGCAGCGGCGCAATTTTTCAGCACTCTTGCTGGCGGTGTGAGCAGATGTAGATTTAGGCTCCTTGTTCCTAATTTCCCCTTTTTGACCCTTACTAACTTGACGTCTAGCAAAACTACTATTCTTCATTTCTTCGTACAATCCAATTTTGTTCTAAAGTCTTTATAAGATGCAGCCCCGTAAAGAATAGTTTTGTTTGCCTCATTATCGTCTATTCCATCAATTATATATTGCATAACTGATTTTTTATCTATTTTACATCTTGAGGCTATATCTAGCATTTTGTAGAAATATTCCTTATAGCTTTCATTGTGAAATTTCTTTCTTGAACCTAACTCTCTATGTATAACTTTACTGCTTACCTCTGAGGTAAATTCTTTTTTAAGTGCCTTGGCTATTGACTTCCATGTTTTCAGGTTTTTCTCGTGCTTAATGTATGAAGCAGCCGATCCTTTTAACAAGCGTCGTGCATAAATAATTTTTTGAACCTCAGACCAATGGCATAACTCACTTAATTCGTCGAATTCTCGTAACCAATTAACAATACTTTCCGTTTTATTATCGCCACTAAAACTGCTTATGGATTCTTCAACATCTTTAAATGATATAAAAGGTTGAGCACTTACTTGGTGAAATCCAGTGGCCTTTTTTTCTTGATTATCAGAATCACTACCTGAATATACACTGTCACTTTTCATTTCTTGTTTCCCATCTTCTTCGCTGTTTATGGAATTATCTGACCCAGCCTCATCATCTTCTATTTTGGAATTTTCATAAATAGCTACTGCCCGAAGCCTATCTACCAGTTCCTTTTTGGTACCAGTTCGTTTCAAGTTACGTTTTTTTAACTGTTCCTTTAATTCTACTACTTTCATAGTATAAATATCGTTTATGTCTAGTTCAGACATTGCTAACACACAACTTTGCACAATAAGACTTGATTGGATTATGATCCCGGAGCGGCCCCCAAAATTATATGTAGGAATATTGGGACATAACCAACAAGTCTTGTCTAAGAATAAAGTTATTTTTATTTATTCTCTTGCACAAGTGATTGTTTCACTTTAATGTAATTATACAAAATATACAACACAAGATCTATCTTCCTTTTAAAGTAATTAATTATAAACGACTATATAATAGTAATCAACTTTTAATGTTAACAACAGGAAAACCACTAACAACTTACACACACTTTTGAGAACTAACCTGACTGTCTCTATAACCTCTCTGTCTCTGCCCTCTAGCGGCAGCCAACACAATTTCTCCCACATCCTACATTTGTATAAACTATATTTTCAGTATCTGTTACATACTGACATATTTCAACTTTCATATTTTATTTATTTTTCAATTTTCTTTATATTTCTGGTTTTAGGTAATCTTAATTTTTATTTTTGAGTGATTTGATTTGTTTCATTTATTTGTTCTCTTTCTGCGATGGCGCCGCCGACCACCAAACCTTCTACTGCTGTAGAGAGTACTCCTAACCTATCCCTTGACCAAAGGATAGCCTTGGGACACAAACGGTTAACATCTTTAGCAAAGGATATTAAATTGTATGTAGAGGAAGCCAGGGCAGCATCTGCTGTTGACCCTGAAGCTAAAGCTGTTTTTCTGGGTAGTTTCAGAACTTTAGACAAGGTTTATGAAAAATTTGATATTACTTAGGATAACTTAATGGAATGTTATTTACTTAAGGGTTCAGAGGCGGATTTTCCCTCTCCTGAGGATACTACACTACGGCAGGCTGTGGTACGATATTACAAGGAATGCTGTAAAGTACATTTACAGCTTACAGCTTCAACATCAACAAATAGTAGCACTTCCGTTTTCAATTCTTCTTTAATAGCTCAGCGTAAGTTGCCCGAAATAAAGTTACCTAATTTTGATGGTGACTTAACAAAATGGCCCACCTTTAGGGACACTTTTACCTCTTTGGTTCATGATGAACCCTCTCTCAGCGCAATGGATAAATACCATTATTTACGTGGTTCTTTAATTGGTCACGCCCTATCCACACTGGCAAACATACCTTTAAGCGCAGATGGTTATGATCAAGCTTGGAATGCCTTGAATGTCAGATATAACAATCAACGCAAACTAGCGGCTTATTATCTCAATCAAATACAAAACTTTAAACCTATTCAGGGCAAACCATCCGTTTTCTCATTTCAGGAATTTAGTTCTGTTGTTGGTCAGAATATCAGCGCTCTTAAAAAACTGAGCATTCCTAATCTGGGAGAGTACCTTTTATTTGAATTAGCAGTAGCTTGTTTGGATCCTGCAACTCGAGAGGCTTTTGAAATTCACTTAGCAGGAGAAAATACGGAACTTCCGACATCGAGCATGCTTCTTTCCTTTGTCCAGACTCGATGCAATTCATTAGGTTTGGCCCATCCTGTTCAGCCGGAAACCTCCAGAAAGCCAACTTCCAGTTTCCTGAGCTCTCCAAATAAATATCAACCAAAGTACACGTCGAGTCAAAATAAAACTCGCACAACATTTTTTGTGCGGACCCCAGCTATTGCTTCCAATCTTAAACATGAAGGCAACATCTCATCAGAAAAATCTGTTTCTGCTTCCAAACAGCCTAAACCTTTGGCGTGCTTTGTATGCTCTCAATGTCATATATTAAAGCATTGCCCTATTATGTCATTTATAAAAATAAGGAGCCTTCAGAAAGGTTTAAATTGTTAAGTGGTTGGTCTGGTTGTAAAAATTGTTTACATCCTGGGCATAAAACAAAGCACTGTCCATCTAAAGTAGCCTGTCAAGTCTGTAGCCGCCGACATCATACTTCCTTACATTTTCCTAACCAAGCGTCTGTGGCTGCTACTGCTGAATCAGATCGCTCACCATCTAAAAAACAAGAAACTCCAACTGCCGAGGGTGCTTCCTTAGCTTCCACGGTAGCACGGCATAATGAAGTCCTTCTGGGCACAGCATTAGCACGAATTAAAGATATTAAGGATGAATATCAAACAGTTCGATTGGGATTAGACTGTGGCAGTCAGTGTTCCTTTATCTCGAACGAATGCATCAATAAATTGGGATTAATGCCATTGAAAGTAAAACAAACTATCTCTGGCATAGGTCAAACTAAATTAAAGGAAATCCAAGGCAAAGTCAGCTGCTGTATAATTCCCTTTACTCGCAGTTCACCAATACCAGTGGAACTAGTCATTGTGCCATCTATAACAACTCTTCTTCCTCAGGTACCTATCCCCAGTAAGGTACGTCAGCAGTACCTACATTTATCTCTGGCTGATCCCTATTTCTGGCAGCCAGGCTCCATAGATATTCTATTAGGGGCCGATGTGTTTGCACAGGTTATATGCGGTCTTCCAACTACCATTCAACCTAACCAGCCCCAGATAATGGATAGGTATTTTTGGATCTGTTTTGATTGGACAATTCCACAGCGACACTGTCGTTGACAATAGTACTTCACTTTTTGTTTCGGTTGAAGAAGAAACAACTGCCATCCTAAAGAAGTTCTGGGAGGTAGAGGAAGTTCATCATCCAATTGCCGCTTCCTCTGAAGATTGTCTATGCGAGGAGCATTTCCAACAAACCCATACTAGGACGGAATCTGGCCGTTACGTCGTATCTTTACCATTTCGGGACGGAATCCTCCCCAGAAGCAACAATAAGGCCACCACTCTTAAGCGACTGTATAACGTAGAACGAAAGGCCTCTAGAGACCCACAATTATACAGGCAGTACAAAACCTTTATGCAGGAATACCTCGATTTAGGACACATGCCCCCGGCTAGGGAACCTAGTCTTTATTTAATACCTCATCATGCTGTGTTTAAGCAAGACATGAATGACCAGAAAATCCGTGTCGTATTTGACGCTTCAACCAGAACAGCGGGTGACGCTCTTAATGAGCACCTCTTTGTTGGTCCGAAATTACAAACTGATAATGCGACCATTCTTCTTAATTTTCGGCGTCACCGCATTGCCTTCACGGCTGATATTATAAAGATGTATCGACAAATATTGATTAATGAAGCTGATAGGAAATATCAGCATATCTTATGGCGTTTTGACCCATCTCATTCTGTAGAGGTTTTTTCTCTCAACACGGTAACCTATGGATTAGCATGCTCTCCCTTTTTGGCGTTAAGAGTCATCAGACAATTGGTCTCAGATGAGGGTACAGCTTTTCCGCAAGCGTCACCGGTGCTGCTCGAAGATATTTATGTTGACGATATTGTGACCGGAGCGGATTCCGTGCCTGAAGCGATTATCTTGAGGAATCAATTAATTGGGCTCTTATCACGTGGCGAATTCCAATTAAGTAAATGGGCCAGCAATTGTGCTGAACTAGTTGAGTTCTCATCCTCGCCTTCTCAGTCATCAATTCCGCTCACTTCAAGTGATGATCATGTTGTTAAGGTTTTAGCTTTACAGTGGTCACCTGGCGATGATGTTTATTCTTATCGAGTGGAGAACTTTGTCGCTCCTGATGTAACCAAAAGGTCCATCTTATCAATGATAGCCCGGATCTTTGATCTCCTCGGCTATCTCTCTCTCCGGTAGTCTTCCGAGCCAAACTAATTTTACAAGGGCTTTGGCAATCAGGCATTGCGTGGGACAGCCCAGTTCCCCCAAGTTCACAACAGCAATGGATGTCGTTTATCCAAGATTTACCCCATATCGGCAGTGTCAGAATACCTAGGTTCATACCGTTGTCATCACCTTGCAGAATAATAGGATTCTGTGACGCGTCAGAGCGTGGATATTGTGCAGCCATTTACCTGGTGAATTCATTTAATCAAGCCTTTCTCTTGAAAGCGAAAACCAAGTTGGCACCCATTAAGCCCCTTTCAATTCCTAGACTAGAGCTGTTGAGCGCTTTATTGCTTGCACGCTTATACGTCTCCATCAGCGACTTTAGGAAACATATATTGTCCGAAAATGAATCTGTATTTTTCACGGATTCGACTATTGTGTTAGACTGGCTCAATACACCTCCACAGAATCTTAAAATCTTTGTAGCCCATCGAATAATGGAAATCACAGACACTATTCCTGTAACCCAATGGCGACACGTTAGTACCCAAGAGAATCCTGCCGATTACGGATCTCGTGGCCTCGCACCTTCTGAGTTGGTTGATAAACGGATATGGTGGAACGGACCTGATTGGATCTGCCACTGTGCATCGTTAGCGTCATCGGACTGCGCAACTAACGTCTACACTCCTGATTTACCAGAATTGAGAGTACCGAAAATTTCCTTAGTTACAACAAAAACTGTTACCGAATTTATCTCATGGATGGAACGATTTTCTTCTTATGCAAGCCTAGTAGGTTCCGTAGCTTATATTTTACGCTTTGTTAATAATACCCGATCAAAGGACAGGTCTGGTGGCCCCGTTTCGGCTGGAGAATTTGCGAAAGCCAATCTTAAATGCATCTACATCCTTCAAAGGCATTATTATTCTGAAACTTCATCTTCAGATTCAATTATTAGATCTTTGAAGTGTGTTCGCCGATGAACATGGTCTGCTCAGGGTGGGCGGAAGAATTTGGCACTCATCATTAACGGATCAACAGAAATACCCACTATTACTGCCTCCGGTCACACTGTAACAACCTATTAGTACATTATTATCATCGTCTCTACTTGCATGTGGGACCTATAGACGATCCATTCCTAAGCCTGTCAGTCTATCCCTCTATCCTGACCACTCCTGGAGACGAATATTAAAATTTTGGTGGGCGGTATGGAGCTTCCGTATGAGAGTGAATAAATAGAATTAAAATTTTAATAATCGTATGTAACTACAAAATACGTCAACACAATTCTCTCTCGCTGTCACTACCACGAACATCTATTATGTGTCTCTCGTGTCAGTGTGTGTGTGATTTCTGTCTCTGGCTCGCCCGCACTTTGGACTTATAATGTTTTCGTAACAGAGACTTATTTTCAACTACAGTTAGTTGCTCGACCGCTCTGTTAGTGTGCACAGTAGTGAGTAGAATTTTGAGTGCAAATTCAGTGTGACCATACCTTAAACTCTACCTTAACGTTATTTTTGTGCCCTTGGAGTACCAGTACCTATAACCATTGTGGAAATTGCGGACCACCATCCTCTTCAACCTTTTTTAGCAGCATCATCTTCATTAACCTCAAGAAGAGTCACATTGTTCTATCATTCTCCGTACCGGAGCGGAGGTATGTGAGCGTAGGCGAAACCGGCACAGCTCCAGCAACATCTTTATCGAAAAGTCCAGGCGAGAGAGAAATATAATAAATCGCAAATAAATGCAAATATATTATTCATCTATTTTTATATCATTTGTAAGTTTGTTTATCTTCCCTTTATTTTTTGTATGAAATACAGTCCACTTTCCAATAACTGGTGTACCTTTTTGTTTATATATCAATGACGGTGCAATAGTAATAGAGGAGTAACCAATCTATCTATTGGCCGTAACAGAACCTTTATACAGGTGTTGCAATCTGTGGAAGATATAAATTATACTAAGCTAATGTGTGTATATGTATCGATCAAGCACAACGATTATACATATCAATCTAGTATATCGAAGTTATGTTTCAAGAACCCGGACTAGCCTTTTTAAAAAGATTTATTTGACATGAAGTTACAATAATAGTTTAACACAATACACAAGTTACTATAATGCACAGAATATATATATGAACTTAGATGCGAACAGTACAGTGGCGAGCTGAGGACTGACTGCCTGCTGGCCGGTGGGGGTATTTATATCCTGTAGGCTGCTGCTGACGTAGCACTGGTAATTTTCCTAGAGATGTGTCATAACTCCTCCCTCCTTAAGTTTGGAGCTCCGGCGACAATTGACACGGGAGTCCAGGGTAGATCTGTCGAGATGTAGGTTGTAGCTGGTCTCCTTCTGCTGAGCCTGAATTTGCCTTCTTTCTGAGGACATAGAAAACATACAGGAGGAGCGACAGTAGTAGAAGTATTGGAAGGATAACAAGATAATAGAGATGCGTCGTGTCACTGGGTACGTCCTCTAGCAGTTCCAGTGGGTCCATTTTTAAATTGATCCTGTGGAGGTCCCCGAAGGATATGTTCCTGTTGATGTGTGAGAACACTTGCGCGGTGATTGCGATGCTTCTTGAATCCCTGTATAAAGGTGTGGCTTTGCTGTTTAGTAAAGTTTCATCTCTGTTTACTTTTATAAGGCTAGTGTTGGTTAGAAATATGGTGCTGTTATGGTTGTTCTTGTTTATTACAATTCTGTTGGTCCTGAAAGTTAGGAAGTGGTCTATAAGGGAGATGTATTTGATGAATGGCGCGCTTGACGTGTATACTGTCTTGCATGCTGAGAGGGTGATGTTGGTTATGATTTGGCGAATACAGTCGTCCTGGAGGATGGTCTTGTTGTGGCAATACATAGCACCGTTGATGTCTTCACAGGTGGCTGTAAATAATTCATCTTGGGTTTTTAGTATCAAAGGTGGATGGACATGAATGGTCAGAAGGGGTTGTCTTTTTCTATAGGGTAGGATAAGAGGAAGTATGTTTCAAAGGAAGAGGTTTTTAGGGGAACGCTAATGAAGTAATAGATGTTCCAGGTTTTTATGGAGCAGCGTACTCTGCTTAACTGCCACAGTGCCTCGCTGTCTGATGTTAAGAAAGTCAGGTTGTAGGATCTTTGCAGCGACTCAAGATCTTTGAGAGAGAAGATACTAGAATGTATGGTGTTTAATCTACAGAATTCTAGAGAGTTTTCCATGTCGTCAATCTTGTTGGCGATAAGGATCAGGTTAAAAAGGATAGAACTAAATTGCTGATTTAGCTCAATTTGGCTAACTATAGGATTGGAGAAGAAGGTGGTCATCTTGTCATTATTAGTTCGTATAATTTGTATATCGTGATTAAAGGCTTCAATTAAGCGCTTATTTATTGCCATTTGGTTTTTTAGGTTATTTTGGAGGTGGAAGCTGTTACGCTCGATTGTGTTTATAATTTTGTCGTACCGTACTTTGTCGTCACTGTCCATGTTTCCGGTTAGCCAGGATATGGCCTTACCTAGGCCGTTAATGAGTCCACGTTTAGGTCGAGATTTGTTAATTGTTAAATGGTTTAATTTGTTACGAAGATAGTAATAATATGTAAGGAATGACTATATTTGTGCGGCCCGGCTGTGATGATAAGTCGTGTTGATGATGTTATAAGTCTTATCTAATTCAATATCTAATAATTGTATGTCGGTGCTGTGTATAAAGGTATAGTATTTATCTATGACGTAAACTGGGTCAAGTGCAACTGGTAGCGTTCCAGGTCCATGAGTCAAGTCAGTTATCTCTAGGCTGGAGATTAAATTCCTCGTTGTCAGCGATTGCAGTATGAGTATGACCGCTATCTTTCCTGCTGTCGGCATGTGAGTCATTGCTCTTATCTGTAACAGGAAGAGTTGTGTTCGTGTATTTTCTGGGTCGCTTTAGTAAGTTAGGGTGTATTTTAAAGGATTTCCTTTGTACTGTGGCTAATTTAGTTTCCCTAGAATAATTTCCCCTTTTGAATTTGGGTTTAGCTTTTCCGTATTGCTTATCCCGAATAACTATTTCTCCCTCCGTTATTTCGATTTTCTCTCTAGTTTTGTTTAGTTTGTTAGTACGGGTCTCCTTTTCTTTGTCTATTTTTTCTTTTATTACGCGGGATATTAATTCCCTGTCATCATGGTATTCTTTGACTCGTTGTTCGAGAATTAGGTCTTCTGCGTATGTATTGGTCGGTATTCCGAAAGTAATTTCATTAGGCGTCATAGTCAGGTTCGAGCTTATAGAGTTGTTATATGCTATTAACGCTAATCTTAGTGTTTTGTATATAGGGCAGTTCCTTTGTCTGTTTACTATGTTCATGATTTCTATGAGGGTTGAGTGTGCTCGGTTTATCAGTCCGTTAGAGTCTGAGTGGTTTGGGGTGGTGAAGTGGGTTTCTATGTTGTTATATTTTAGGAAGTTCTCTACTAGTCCGTTTTTAAATTCTGTACCATTGTCGAATTGAATCGTTTTAGGGCATGGGAATGTGCTGAGGTAGTTTTCTAGTGCGTTGACAATTTCATTTGCGGATGCTGTTTTGATTAGGTAGCCATATAGTTTTCTTGAAAAACAATCTATCATAGTGAAAATTTGTTTCCCGTCGTAATGCAATATGTCACCTTGGAGTTTCTCAAATGGTTTGGAAGGTGTGGGGGTAATTTCGTAGACTTGTTTAATTGGTTTACGTTCGTACTTAACTTCTTTACAGAGGGAACAGTTGTTAATTACTTTGGTTATCTGTTCTAGCATTTTTGGCCAGTAGTAACGTTTAGTTATGGTTCTATATACTTCATGTATACCACGGTGTGCGGTTTTGCCAACGTGATAGTTTCGAATAATTTTTTCCTGCTCAGAGGGGTCTGTTACGTCTAGTCTTTTGGTATAGTAGCGTTTAATTTTTACTGTTGGAAATTTGTCTTTTATTATGTCAGAAAGGTGGGCAAAGATTTGGTCATATATTTGTTCGTCAATGGAATTGTCAATAAGAGGTGAGCACAGGACGCCGTACGTATGGCTGGGTTGCAAGTATTCTAGGCAATGCTCTTCTATGTCATTGGAGTATGGATACCTGGTGTGCCAGTTATAGCGAGTTTTGTTAAAGGGTCTGTCGACTGGAATTCTCGTCTCTGGGTTACCTCGAGTTAGGATAATTTGGAATTTTTCCACGTTGATGCAGCGAGTTCTGTCGTCAATTATTTTAATTTGACTGTTGGAGGATTCTTGCGAATGTTGGGTTTGTAGGCTTTCATTGTCGGCTTCGGCGGTAACGGCTTCGTTGTCGTCTTCAGCGGTAATGTGTTCGTTATCGTCTATGTTTAGGGCTCTGGTTAAGTCTTCGAGGATGTCGTCGTTATTCTCGGATGAAGGGGCTGAGAGGAATTCGTCTGGGTTTGGACTTAAGGAAGAGGTCTCTACTGCATGTACGTTCTGTTCTTCCGGTGGATTTCTTGATAGGGCGTCTGCTACAAAGTTGGTTTTCCCCTGTACGTACTTTACGTCGAAGTCAAAATCGGCTAACTGTAATTTCCATCTGATTAATTTGGCGTTGGGCTCTTTTAAATTGTGTAGCCACTGTAACGGTTATGATCTGTCTGTATTATAAATTTGCGTCCGTAAATGTATGGTCTAAAGTGTTTGCAGGCCCAGACTATGGCCAGTAGTTCTTTTTCTATTGTAGAATGGCTTCTAGTTTTGCCGGGTTTGGTTGTATTCCTTTGTCCGATATAATGTGTCCTAGGAAGAGTAGTTCTCTATTGCAGAATTCAGTTTTGTCCAACTGTATCTTTAGGTTAAGTTGTTTTAGTTTCTCAAAAACAGTCTTAAGGTGTTTTACGTGTTCGTCTAGATTGTCTGAGAAAATTATAATGTCGTCCATGTACACCAGTACGTTGGGAATCCTAGAAAAAATAGAATTCATGGCCCTTTGGAAAGTGGGAGGCGCGTTCTTAAGCCCGAAGGGCATGCGCAAGAACTCGTAATGTCCGTCTTCCGTAGAGAATGCCGTCTTGGAGATTGATTCGGGGTCCATTTCAATCTGATGGAATCCTGAAGCTAAGTCGATGGCTGAGAAGTAAGTCGCACGTCCTATCTTACCGAATAAGTCTTCAATATTAGGAAGGGGGAATTTGTCTTCTACTGTCTTGTTGTTGAGTTTACGGTAGTCTATAACCATTCTTATTTTCTTCCTACCGGATGCGTCTGGTTTCTTCGGTACTACTCAAATTGGGCTATTGTAGGGGGAGTTGGAGTGCTGTATTATCTTGTTTTCTAACAGTTTATCAATCTCAACTCGTACATCTTTTCGGTAAATCTCTGGGTACCTATAGTTTCGGGTGTAGACCGGGTTTTCGTCGGTGGTTCTTATTTTATGTTTTAAAAGATTGGTGGAACTTAGGCGATCATTTTCCTTTTTTATTATTTGGGGATATTCTTGGAGTACTTCAGTTATTTTTTTTCTTTTCTTCTTCATTCATGTGATCAGTTCTGATTAGAGTAGTTTCCCTTTTTATTTCATTTAAGACAGGCTCCTCGGACATTTCGGGACAATTGGTCATTACTATGTCGGGGATGTCTGTACAAATTTCCTGCGGTTCGTCAACCTCCATTGGTTCGGGGCAAATGGCCATTACTTCTTTGGATTCGACTTCGCATAGAATTTTATTATTATTAATGCTGTAAAGGCCTTCCTTTACCGTGACCTTATCGTTTATTTTTATATTTTCTTTAATTAGCCCGTGTTTTAATTCCCTATTTTTAATTGGTAATTCTATACGGTTAACTCCTTGTTCTAAATTTACGACGTTAGAATTTTCGGGGTTCTCCAGAGTAAATTTTAAGGGGATTATGCCCTGGGGGTAAGAAAGGATATTCTTGTTTAGATTTATGCTCATTCCAAGCGCTTGCATGGTTTTGTGTCCTAAGAGTACGTCGTACTTGTCCGAAAAGGGAAATACATGGAATTTTGTGTCTAGGTCTACGTTAAATGTGTCTTGTATGTTGAAGGTGCAGGATTGTTCTCCCTTCTTCTTTCCAGCGGGTGTAGTTATTACGAAGGGGTCGTTAGCTAATGTTATGTCGGTCGGGATAGCGCTGGGATTTAAGTAATTTTCCGCGGATCCTGTGTCGATGAGCCATTTCAGTCCGTTTTGGTCCTCAAAATGTGGGAGAGACTTGTCCACTAGATTTAGGTTGAATTCGGGGGGCTTTCTTGGCTGCCGTGGCCAAAGTCTAAAAAATGATCAAATTTTTCTGTGATTCTTTCTAGCGAGTTTTCTAGGCGGGTGATTCTATCGTTATATATCTTGTCAGGGTCTGTATAATTTTCGGATGGCTCGTCCTGTTGACAGTGGGTCAGTTCGTATGGTGAAATGAATTCTTTAAAACGGGGTCTGCCTGCGGTTCGCATGGACACCGTATTTTGGGAAAAGTGACCGGGCGATAGTCTGGGTCGGTTGAAAGGATGGTTAGGATTATTCAGGTTATTAGGATTGTTGGGATTCGTAGGTTGTCCCAAGTTTGGTCGTTGGGGTGGCTGCGGTTGTTGTCTGTAAAAGGAAGTTTGAGGTTTTTGTTCTAAAGGCCTGGGATTGTATTCGATTGGTGGGTACTGGTAGTTAGGGGTCTGATTCATGGGGACAGGGTATTGTGGATTCGGTCTCTATGGGGTATTAGATCTATAAGGCGGCTGGTATTGATTATATTGATTTGGTTTTCTAAAGGGTTGGCTGGGTCTTTTAGGACCGTGAGAGGAGCTTAGGGAGGCTATGATGAAGGAACATTTGTTGTAAATAATGTTTCGTACTTCGTCCAGGGTACTAGGATCGAAGATCATAATGTGATTACTTAGCGTAGGGGGCAGGCATTTATAGATGTGGAAAATTATTTCCTTGACAACCCGAGTTATCAGTTAGTGGTGGGGGTAAGTGGGCGTGGTTTAAGTGTTCGCCGAGATCTATGATTGGTCGGTGGGGAAGTGGTGGGGGTAAATGGGCGTGGTCAAAGTGCTCGTCCAGTTCTATGATTGGTCGTTGGAATATGGGTGGGGGTAAGTAGGCGTGGCTTCGGAGGGGTGGGGCGGAGGGGCGGGGTGTGTTTGAGGAGTGTGGGGGTCAAGGCCGTAACCAAAGGGGACCGGGCGCGAGGGGAAGTTGCCCCTCAAAAAAAGGTGCGCCAGAACCGCCATTTCTCCCCTACTGATAGCTGATGTGGGGTGCCCCATTCCCAGGTCATCAGTAGTGAGGTAGAAATTTTTGTCGAATCTGAAGTAGTTCTGTTCCGTTGTGGTTTGTATTAAGTTTGTAAGTTGGTGAATGAATTGCGTGAATTCATTTTGTTTCATCTTCTGTCTTATTATGTCTAGTGTGTCCGTGACCAGAATGGATTTCTGTAGGTTGTTGATATCAAGGGATATTAAACGAGACGTTGTTGTGAGTCTAATATTCTCGGTTAGTTGTATTAGGTGTTGTATCTCTTATAGTGAAGGTGTCCTTCGGTTTAACTTTGTCTTTTATGATTTTAGCCAGATGCTCTGTCACTTTGTATGCTGGTGCTGTCATGTAGTTTATGACGGGTTTGATGGGAATGTTAAGTTTGTGTATTTTTGGTAGTGCGTTCAGAACGGCCGCTGTAGGATTCATACATGTGTATTTGTAAGTTTCCCGGGGTGAATGACTAGTGTTGCTGTTTTTAGCACTTTTTTGATACGTTGTTGGAACTGTTTTGTGGGGTCTTTTTTGAGTTGTGTGTATGTTGTTGTTTATAAATTCTCGTGTTTTGTTTATGTAGTCGTCGTGTGTCAGATCACAGTACTGTTCCCTTTATCAGCTTTTGTGATTATTAGATTATTATCTTTAAGCTTTTTTCGTATTCTACCCGCAGTTCTTTTTTCTTGTCTGTCTGACTTACTATTGTCTATTGTTTGTTGCTTTTGTATATCTTTGATTATGTACGCGGCGATGTGGCGAGCGTGTTCCTGTTTGCTGTGTGGTAGTAAAGTTATCGCAGGTTTGGTGTCAACGGCAAGTTGTTCGATGTCTTTGGTGTGTTTTGTGTTCTTGAGATTATATCGGAGTCCTTTGTCTAGAAGTTCTTTTTTGGTTGGTGTAAACGTAATGTTTGTGAGGTTCACGGTTCGTGGGTGGAAAGTGTAGTTTTGGTGTTTTTTATACAATGCTGATTTTTGGAGGTTGTCGAGTTTTTTGTTTAGTGTTTTGTATTTACGGTCCATTCGTTTAGAAAGTTTGTCATTTATTTGGTCGTAGTAGTAAGTAAAAACCGAATTAGGGTACCGATTGGCGAGTTCGATATCTTGTCTTTCAGTTGTCTGCTTAGTTTCTCCTTTTTTTTTGGTAAAATGTACCTACTTCATACGTATATTTTTAATGATATACTTATGAAAAAGTCTGCACTTAAATTAGTTTCGATTTGTTATGTTTAGGCATGTAAAGAACCCATATTTAGGTATACATGCGTGCGTGGATGGCGTGTGTGAATTGTGAAGGGTGAAATACGAAATATGTTTAGTGTCATCAAACAACCTGCTCATATATATTGTCTGATTATTTTGATCATTTTAGTTGAACAAAAATATTATTTATGTATCTATACTATCTTATGATCATACAACTCGTAATCTGCCCTTTCTTGTCAGTGACTATTTCACAGCAGCACACGATGACGCAGTGTTATTTCACGCTGTTATAAATAAATAAATAAATAACTAGAATAATAAGATAGTATAGATAGTTAATTGTAAAGTGAATCTCCCTCCTACAACAGAGTTTAAGATTAGACCCCCACGTGTTGGATGGTTCCATTTTTAGAAAAATATGCCCCCTTTAAAAACCCAAACACGCCTTTTTCTTTCAGGTATCACTACCCTAACCCTATTGACCTAGTTTAAGAGTTCAGTTTTTAAATACATTTAAAAGACCAGTCAGTGTTTACACTAAATTTGCTCTGTGCAAGTCTGTGTTATCACACTGTTTGACAAACACATCCTGAAGATGGGCGAACGCCCGAAACAGGTCGATGACCACAAAAAGAAGCAGGCTATCACTGAAATTCTCTCTGATGCTTTCCAGCTCTGCGGAACCAACCACAACAACAAAATATTTGTTATTGATGACAATAATTTAAGGGTAAAAAATATAGAAGTGCTATATAATATATAAAATTGCATTTTTTTCTTCCTGAATATTAATAACATAGAAAATTCAGGTCAATTTTTTGTGCTAGCTAGTACCAGGAACCTACCTTCTTATTTATTAGTTGTGATGGTTGGGTCCGTAAAGTTGGAAAGCGTCAGAGATATTTTCCATGATAGCCTGCTTCTTTTTTTTGTGGTCATCGATTGGTTTCGGGCATTCATCCATCATCAGGATGTTTTGTTAAACCAATGTGATAACACAGACTTGCACAGTGCAAAATCAGTTTACACACTGTTTTTGAAACTGCTTTGTTAAGGCCTATTAAGGAAGTGTTACAAATGTTTATGCGAAAATGGGGCATATACATAAAAAGTTTGTAAACCAGTATACTAGAATAAAGAAACCCTCCGTTAATTATTGTTGGAGCGTCACCGAACGGAAAAAGTTAGTTAATATTGGACAGTGGCGGCTACTGGTATTCGCGATGCGAGACTGAACCCCCAGCTATTTGAAAACAAAAAAATTAAATAAAAAAGTAGCAAATTTTCTTTTTATTTTATTTTCTTTCATATTTCAATTTCAAAAAAATATTTTCATTTTTATATTAGTTAGGAACATTAAGTCACAGTAAAAATTGTATATATTGGCCTGATTATCAAAATAATCAAAAATCAAATAAATTAATTAATAATTTTTGTTGCCAAATAGAGAATCAGACATAAAAGAATAGGAACGTATATCCGTATAGGAGCTCCTTTAATATGTTCGTATAATGAATTGTACACTTAGTGAATTGTATGTATATCAGGAGATGTATACAAAACTAGGAAGTTGGAGGTTCACAGTTGGGGGTCGCGCTGGAGAATTTAGTATATATATATAAAAAATTTCTTACTACCTATTTTAAAATAAGAGTGGGGGTTACAAGCGCGTTGAACATTACTTACGATCTTACGAACGAACTTACCCGATCTTACCCGGAGTTAAAAAACTGGTTTTTATCAAATGTCCTCTGTTTTGTGTGTGTGTGTGTGTGTGTGTGTGTGTGTGTGTGTGATGTATGTGAACAGCATAGCTCAAAAACGAAAAACCGTAGAAAGTTGAAACTCCGTTTAGGTATCACCATGGGATCTGACCCTACGTCATCTGTCGAAATTCCTCAACCGGAAGTACAACTTGACTACACAGTTTTTTTACTTGTTCACAATTTTCTCAAAAACGGCTCCGACGATTTTCTTCAAATTTGGTATAACAACTACATATACAAAGAGCTACAACTTTTATTTGAAACATTTCTCTGGGAAAATTCATTTAAGAACAGTTATGGGCGAGGAGTGGGGTTGGTTTTCATCCACTGCTATTTCAGTTTTTTTTTTTTTTTTTTTTTTTTTTTTTTTTTTTTTTTTTTTTTTTTTTTTTTTTTTGCATTAGCTTGAAGCCATAGCCAGCTTAACTATGTATTTATTTATTCAGTCTAATAAACTGTATAATGATTTTTCTTGATTTTAATAACATAAACATTATTGCATTAGAACTTATACTTTCCTATTGATGGAATTCAAGAATTTACAGATGGCGCTACATAATTCCACAGTGGGTGACTGGAGAATAGTTCTGTAATTGAAAGGATTGATAATTAATTCCGATACTTTTGAGAACAACACATCTCTTTCATTTGCATATGCAGGACAAATCATAATAATATGTTCCAATGTATCAGTTTCACCGCAGTTGGCGCATGAAGAAGTGATTGAGATTCCAATCCTGTGACAGTAGGAATTACAGAGACCATGATTAGCTCTCATTCGGCATAATGTTTTTATCTCCTTCTTCCCCATGTAATGTCGGAAATGCCAAGGTCTATTGCTAACTACAAGATTGATAGATTTATAGAATAATCCCTTATCCGACTTTCTAAAATCGCTTTGCCAATTCTGCCACGCTCTTCTTTTCATTAAGGGCAGCAAATCGCTTTTGGGTACTTTGATGTCACACCTCTCTCCCTCAATAATTGCTCGTTTTGCCAACGAGTCCGCACGTTCATTTCCCGAAATATTCGCATGCGCCTTGACCCATACAAAGTTGACTGTGCTGCCAGTAGCCTCAAGCTGAAAGACGCAAGTTAGGATTTGACAGATAAGATAGTCAAAGTTAAAATTCCTACTGCATTCACTCAATTTAAGTAGAGCACTTTTGCTATCGGATAAAATTACGAAATTATCCGTATTTTCCAATTTCAAAGCGTACTTTAGAGCTGCGTAAAGTGCACACATTTCCGCGGAAAATATCGTATACACATCTGGCAGTCCAATCATTTCAGCGTGGTTGCTTTTATAATCATACACCGCACAACCAACCCCATTTCCATCTTTGAACCATCGGTGTACAACAGGTGACCGGAATTAGGTAACTTCTGATTTATAAATTCTAAAATATATTGATCGGAAAACTGAAGGTCTAGTGGTTCGCCGAAAAAATGGCAATGCAATTTCTGATTTAAAATCTGATAGTTTATTGCAAACGGCGGCAATGTAATAGTTTTTTGTAGAGACCCGAAGAAGGGAGCATTTTCAATAAAACTTAATGTTATGAGAGGAGATTTCTTCCTTTGCCAATATGGAGATGTCAAAACAAGCGTATTTAAATTATTGATATTTCTAATTAAAATCTCGTCAGTTGCAGCAAATTTTAATACAAGTCTGTCCGATAGCATTTTCCTTCTATGCGTCAATGGCAGTTCTCCTGCCTCCGACAGTAGCACATCAACCGGAGTGGACTTCAGGAAACCATAACAGATTCGTAGGCAGCGGTTCTGTAATACGTCTAGTCTTTTTAATGTCGTTTCAGTTGCCTGATCATAGAAAATCGATCCATAATCTATTACTGACCTAATTGTCGCCCTGTAGAATAATTGTGCGATACCCGGGTCAGCACCCCAGTTTATGTTTGTGATCATTCGTAGAATGTTGATATACTTTTCGCATTTATCCAACACATAATTAATGTGGGTAGTCCATTTAAGAGTTTTGTCCACAAACAACCCCAGAAATTTATTAACTCTCTTGATCGGAAAACAATTTCCCCCAAGGATAATTTCATCAGAGAAGGGGCATACCACTGATTTTTCTGGAGAGATGGTCAGCCCATTTTCAAAAAACCATTTATTCAGCGCTATCATTGTGGTTTCCAATTTAATACGACAAACGTCGATATCTTTATTTGTAATATAAACACAAATGTCGTCAGCATATTGAATTATTTCGACGCCTTCAGGAATATGATTCACTATATCGGCTACATAGACAGCGTAAAGAAGTGGGCTCAATATTCCACCCTGCGGCAAGCCTGTCTGAGCCTTTCTGGGCCTATCATAAGATTATTGACTCGCAGAAAGATGTCTCGATCACCAATTAGGCGAACTATTTTTGCTATAAATATAGGTGGGAAACCTAATTTTAACATCTTTTTGCTTAAAATTGCGAAGTCAACATTGTCATATGCCCCACTTACATCCAGAAAAATTGCCAAAGTGGTACAATTTTTGGAGAATCCCAACCAAACATCACTAACAAATTTACATATGGCGTCCATTGCTGATTTTCCCCTTCGGAATCCAAACTGACTAATTGGAAGTTTATTGTAGTACTCCAACCACCATTCCATTCTTCTTTTCAATACCCTTTCGAAAGTTTTTAATATGCAAGACGATAGGGATATTGGTCTATACGATGTAGCCAGTTGGGGTGGTTTTCTTGGCTTTAGTATGGGGACAACTACATACTCCTTCCATTGTTTAGGGAAATTACTGGTCAGCCATATTTCATTGAATATCTCTCTAAGATTATCTATTGCATGTTGGGGCATCTTTTGTAATATTGAATAAACTATCTGATCCTTACCGGGCGCTGTATTGCCTGGATGTTGTATGGCGGAGGAAATTTCTACAGAAGTAAATTCTCTCAACAATATATGTGGCTGGGGTACAGAACTGTCTGCTGACAACAGACAAGACTGGACATATGCCGGGGTAAGTTTGTGTAGTAGATCATATGACCATTCAGCTAATTCAGTTTTAAAATTTACTTCGCTACCTTTCAATTTTTTAATTTTCTCCCATATATTTTTAATTGGTGTGCTCTTATTTAGCTGATTGCAGTATTCCTTCCAAGAGTTTTTCTTAGCCTCCCTGACTGTGCGCTTAACTAGGGCACACGCTCTCTTATATTTGAGATAGTTATCGAACGAAGGATTGCTTCTGTAATCTCTATAAGTAATTTGACGATCCCTAATTACTATTGCACAGCTCTCTGACCACCATACAGTTTTATTAAATCTCTGTGCTTAAATCTCCTTTTTTACTGGAATCGACTTTTCACACGCTGAATTAACGTTATTAATAAAAGACTCATAAGTCTCAGCATGATAGCCATCATTAAAATGCGCACTAAATTCCTCCCAATTGGCCTTATTGATATTCCACTTTCTTGTGGAATAATAGCTACTTTCATTTAAATTTAGATAATTTAACAACTATAGGGAGATGGTTTGAGCCCATTGGTTCCTGTAAAACTGTCCACTCGAAATTAGCTGCATAATTACTTGAACACAAAGTCATATCTATTGCTGATTGCCTAGTCTGATTTATGTTTCCAATAGAGTTGGGGTACCGTCATTTAAGAATATCAGATTGGCTTCTTCAGCTGCTAACAAAAGAGTTCTACCTTTTCTGTCGGTAATACTGCTACCCAGGGACCGATGGTGGCAATTAAAGTCACCACATATTACTGTAGGTTGAGAGACGCTATCAAAGAAACGCTTCCATACTCTCTGTGATATATTATTGTTAGGTTTGTTATACAGGGAGATTACTGTAATATCGCTGTTATTGTTGTTATTTAGTTTTATACAGGCTGCTACACACATTACACCAGGCGGTATGACTAGATTTTTAACTTCTAAATATAAAACATTACTTTATCCTGAAAATTTATAATGCCTCCCTGGTTTAAACCAGGTTTCAGATAAGGCACAGATGTTGATCTGTTTGTCTATAAGAAATCTTTCTAAATCTCCTTTGTTGGCAACGGCCGAACGAGCATTCCATTGAAATATATTTAATGAGGACTGCATAATATTAAATTTATTAGATTAGAATATGTCACAACAAAATAAAATAATTAATTAAATAAACAGACCGGATTTCACTGCTATCGCTGTAATAGAAGTCTGTCGTGATTGTATCATTAAGGACGTAACATACGTTTACCGGTACTTGTTATTCTATCGAAAATAGCTAAATTTTCAAGCCTTTCTTTGAGCATATCATTTAATTTAGAACTGTCTACTGCATTTAATTCTGATTTATCTATACTACTCAATACGCTGATAACCGCTTCACAAATTACATTTATATTAATATTTCCACCTGATGCTAAATTAGAAATACTTGGTCGGTAGGGGTTGTTTTGAATTAAACCGCCTGCTATGTTTTTCGGCATTTGAGGAGTAATAAGCAATTTCTTCATTTCAGATTCATAACGGGGGGGGAGAACTAATTGGCCTTTTATTGTAGTTCGATCTATTAACTTCAGTTTTATAAGTAGTATTACCCTTAGGTAGTGGGGGAAACAACTGTTCATTACTTAGCGAGGTATGACCACTAGCGCTCCTAGCGTAGGACGCTCGCTCAACTCTATCTTTTGCGTCATTGTATGACAAATTCTCAAGAGCCATAGTATTTTTAATATTTTTTTGTTTTGAAAATTCCGGGCACTCTTTACGTGACCTTGACGAATGAAGCCCGCCACAATGTATACAAGTTATTTGGCCCTCAAAAGTACACTCGTTTTTATCATGTTTACCTTTGCACTTTTCACAAATAGTGTCTCCCTTGCATTGCTTACTGATATGGCCGTATCGTAGACAACGAAAACATTGCCTAACACTTTGAACATAAGGTTCAACAGGGCATCTGACGTAATGTATATAAACATAATCTGGCAATGTTTGGCCTCTAAAAGTTAGCAATATACTACCAGTTGGAATATATTGTTTAATTTCTTTACCATTTTCAATTTTATTTTCCCCAACTCTGTTAAACCTTTTTGCATTCACAACTTTAAAAGTAGTGCCATAATCATATTCAAGTGCTGAAATAATTTCATTTTCAGTTAGTGTGGTATCAACACCCCTTATTATACAACGCCTTTTCAATAAAAATTGAGGTATGTATGCATCAAACCCTTTATTTTTCAATCCTAAAGACGAAACCAGAGAATTTGCAGTTATTGCATTAGACACAATCACTCTTATTCTATTTCTACCCATACGATCTATTCTCCTCACATTATTACCCATATTAGGATGTGCTTCATAAATCATTTTCCCAATACTCATTGGATGAATTCTGGAAATACCCTTAGATTCTTTATTTAGACTTTCCAAATAAACATGAAAAGGCCCAGTATCCCAAGTCTGATAAAATTCTTTTTCTTTCACAACATCATTTGAGTGCGTGAGGTTATCATTAATTTTATTTGATTCACCCATTTCTTTATCCATTAATAAATTACCCTCAAAATATTCCATTTTTTCGTTAACACTTTTATCTGGTGGTTTTTTGTCGGGAGGTATTTTTTCAGTTAACTTTTCAGCCATCACAAAAACTCACAAAAAACTTTAATAAACAAAAAAATAAAAATAAAATAATAAAAAATATAAAAATGAATTTTCAATCATACAAAATAGAGAATTCTTCAAAAAAGAAGAAAAAAGAAAAGAAATTAAAAAAAAAAAAAACCAAGTAAAGTAAAAAAAACTAGTAGCAGTATAAGTTTGCCTACAGAACAGAACGATGTACACAGTACGAAGGTTAGCCTGAGACTGGCTATTTCAGTTACTGCTATTTCAGTTTATTAGACAATTCGATCATCTAAATAATGTTAATAAGAATTAAATATGTTGTTGAAATTCCGAATTTGAAAAAAATTGGATAACCAGAAGTGCGTTTACTTTACCACTTTGCTAAATGATTTTTTTCACTTTTTCAAAAATTGTTCGGACGATTTTCTTGAATCTTCTTACATAAATTAAACATACAAAGATCTATAACTTTTATTTAAAACGTTTGTCTGGTAAAATTCATTTAAGGGCACTTTTAGGGGAAGGGTGGGGTTATATTTTTCTCTAAAGTGCTCTGATAATTGATTATACAATCTATCATCCAAACGAAATTAATTAGAAATAAATAGATGGCCAAAATTTTGAGTTTCAAGAAAATAGTAAACCGGAAATGCGCTTTTACTGAACAGTTTTTTCAGTTTTCGACGAATTTCATTAAATTTGGTACACAAACTATAAAATTTGTCAATTATTTGAGAACTGGAGTAAGAGAAAGTTGTGTGTTTCACACCAGATTTTTTGTGATGTGATGTGCCTGTGCCAATGTGTGGATTTTTATATATTATATTTATATTTTATTTTTATATTTATAAAAATTTGATGTCGGTATTGGTACTTAAAACATCACTAAGATATATGACCTGCAAAGAATCGATGCCAACTCATTGACATTTCCTTTGAAACACTTTATTTAAACGCAAAACAATTTTTAAAATCCGATGTGAAATACTCATTACCACTTCCTCTTACTGCAAGTTAATGGGCAAATGTTCTTTAAAATTAAAATTTAAACATTTAGTAGGCTTGACCATAAAAAAAGATGGTGGAGATCGTATACATGTTATATACCTGAGTGGACTACTTGTGTGGAGCGCCGACTGTGTCAGGTTGCAAAGCTTTTAACGACGGTTTAAATTAAAATCAAACTGCCAAGTCTCCCATAACCTTCAAAAAGCAACTTTTCCGGAAAAATAGTTGAAATAAATGTGTCACCTATTTATCTGTGAGTTTATCATTCTCAGTTTAAGGGACATCGTTTTAGGTGTATTCATGGAAACTGAAATACTCAAAAACCAATTCTATAAAGCCGTACTTCGGAACTGATTTCATCAAATTTAGAATTCTAATAATGTTTCCAAGTACTTAAGTGCCCCCAAACAATCAAGTTTGCCGGAAGAGACGGTCATTGATGTGTGTAGATAGCAAACAAAGTATAAAGTAATTCGTGGAGCCGTTTTGGAAGCAATTGCGAAAAACTGAAGAAAAATACTCAGTATAGTTACACTTCCGGTTTATGGATTTTATCGAAACCTTAATGTCGGTTGCACTGCTGCAGAACACCAAGTTGAGCTCCCTGCGGTTTTTCTTTGTTTTAAGATTTTTATTCAACTTACACCCACACATATATCATTCGCTAAAAACGTTTTCTTTGCCTTTTCAGGGATTATCAAAACTTGTAAAGTTCAATTTCGAAAAACATAATTGCAGTACTTCCTCCTACAGAATAAGGAAAGTAAAAAATTTTGAATGACGCTGTTAAAACTGTGCGGTTTTGGTTTCTGAGGCTCAGACGAGATACTATTCATTATTATTATTATTATTTTTTTTTTTTATGTTTTATGGCGTCGACTGCAGGGGTCTTATTATTATTATTACTTTATTTTTTTCCTCAGCCAGAGGTCCAGTTGGTATACAAAGCTTCACGGCCTACGGCAAGGGAGGCTTCGATTTAGTGTTGGTAGGAGGGGGGAATTATCATAATTATTATTATTATTTAAAGGCTCTTCAACATCTTAGGCGAACGTGCCTTCTCAGTGCATTGCCTGCTTACGGGCAGTGTTTTCTGGTTGCAGCCAACCCTGCCCATCACTTAAAGTGAGCTGTAGAGGTATCTAGGAAGAAAAAATCTACTGGGCTCAAAGTCGCAACCTGCGCAGGGGAGCCAGCACCTACCAGTCACTGGACTGATCATTATTATTACATTTTTATGTTGAAAATAGATCTTGAGGTTAGGTCATAAAAAAACTCTTTTTAAACTTTTACCGACGTTTCGGCAAATTTATTGCCTTCTTCAGGGTAAAAATTTCTTGTTAGAATTTCTTAAGAACTGTAGTTTAACTTCTGACATACCATCACCAAGTGTTGGTCAACACAAGTTTTTAAGAAATTTTTACTTTGAAGAAAGCAATAAATTTGCCGAAACGTCGGTAAAAGTTTAAAAAGAGCTTTTTTACATCCGAACCTCAACATCTATTTTCAACATTGAATACAACGGTCGTAACGAACGCCAAAACATCACATTTTTATGTCATGTAAAATGTAAGTTTATTGTCGCTTTCTTTTCTACTTGCCTTGCTTAAAATCAGATCGCGGGCCTTAAGCGTCTGCCTTGAACCTGCATTGGCACTAATACTCAAGTTTAATAAGAGCCGTGTTTTAAAATGCTACTAACTTACATAGGAAAGTTTATTAGTCTGTTGGGCCTAGTTTATTAGTTGTCTTGTCCCCTAGTTACTTATTTAGTAGGTACCTTTAAGAAACTTTATCAGTCTGTTGGGCCTAGTTTATTAGTTGTCTTGTCCCCTAGTTAGTTATTTAGTAGGTACCTTTAAGAAAGTTTATCAGCCTGTTGGGCCTAGTTTATTAGTTGTCTTGTCCCCTAGTTAGTTATTTAGTAGGTACCTTTAAGAAAGTTTATCAGTCTGTTGGGCCTATTTGTTAGTTGTCTTGTCCCCTAGTTAGTTATTTAGTAGGTACCTTTAAGAAAGTTTATCAGTCTGTTGGGCCTAGTTTATTAGTTGTCTTGTCCCCTAGTTAGTTATTTAGTAGGTACCTTTAAGAAAGTTTATCAGTCTGTTGGGCCTAGTTTATTAGTTGTCTTGTCCCCTAGTTAGTTACTTAGTAGGTAACTTTAAGAAAAAAATTTAAATTTGCTTCCACGCTTGAGTGTTCCACAATTAAAATTACTTTCACAATTAAGTCAACTAAATATACAAAATGAATACAATAATTAAATAAAAAATAAATCTCATTCATTAAAAAAAAACCCTGCATGATATATTTAATTATCTTATCTTACAGCACGATCTCTTCTTCATTGGAACGTGAGAAATGATATGTAAGGAATTATTATAAAACATTAAGGTAATTAGAACTCTTCATTTCTTTTTTTTTTTAAGGAAAAACCACCAAATTGAGTGAGTGACGTCATAGACAGAATACTTCAGCCATAGAGGCCGTCACAGGCAGAATACTTCATCCATAGAGGCCGCGATTGACGTTAATCTCAGGCTGCCATTATAATACTATTGACGTCAGAATCTATTTATATACAACTTTAGGTAGTTTTCAGTCTAGCATATCCACTTTTTTTCCGGCCATTTGAAACACAAGTGCAGGCTTTAATTTGAATATTCAAATATTTATTATTATTATTATTAAGGGGCACAAGGGCGCTGCGACCCTGAAAGATCTATTGTTCCACTTCCGAGCTTTCTCAGCCGGCTTACCAGACATTGAGCTAACAAAATTTAAGCGCGGTGCTGGATTCGAACCCCCGCAGAGGCATTTCAAATCCAGTGCACTATCACCGAACTAATCATTAAAATTCAGTAAAAAATCTATCTGGTCAACCGATTTTCTTCAAGCTAGGAATTTCAACAATGCAGTGATCATAGGGCTCACCGTTACTAGGAATTCTAATGATGCAGTGTTCAGTAGGCTCACCGTTGCTAGAAATTCTAGTGATGCAGTGTTCAGTAGGGCTCACCGTTGCTAGGAATTCTAGTGATGCAGTGTTCAGTAGGGCTCACCGTTACTAGGAATTCTAGCGATGCAGTGTTCATAGGGCTCACCGTTAATAGGAATTCTAGCGATGCAGTGTTCATAGGGCTCACCGTTACTAGGAATTCTAGTGATGCAGTGTTCAGTAGGGCTCACCGTTACTAGGAATTCTAGCGGTGCAGTGTTCAGTAGGGCTCATCGTTACTAGGAATTCTAGTGATGCAGTGTTCAGTAGGGCTCACCGTTACTCTGTCCTGAAACTGGCACTTTAGAGGACATCTTAACCTCCAGAACCCGCTAAAAATAATTTCTCTGAAAAATCAAATAAAAATGACAGGCATATATATATCTGTGAATTTAAAGCAAATCATGGGAAGCCATTGTCAAAAAAATCGCAAAAAAAAAGTTGGAAAAAAAAATCCATAAAGTCGCACTGAATCCGGTTTTTTCATATTCACTGAATTCATGGATTTTGGTCCAAACCTGCTTATCGAATTCGATTGTAGGACCTAAACGGAATATGAAGTTTGAGCATTCCTGAGATGTATCGTTTTTGAGATATTTTGGTTTCACATGCACATCAACACCATTTCACAGCGCACACATACAACCACAGACCATTCGCTTTATTATTTACACTCACCGTTACAGAAGGAAGTAATGAGATGTCAAATTTTCGAAATTCGCTTTTTACCGCTAATAGATGTTTTGGAATCCTTAGAAAATGGAGAAAATGTTTTTAGCCAATGGAATGTGTGTGTGTGTGTGTGTGTGTGTGTGTGTGTATTGTGGATCTTAATGTACATTTTGGGCAAATAAGGAACGAATTATTATTAAATATAAAAGACAAATTTATATCAGCTGCCAGAAATTTCAGTAAATATCTAGTGTATAAAGATTTAATTATGATAACAGCTACGTGAAGATAAATTCTCTAATAACATAAATAACTTGGATTTTAAAATTAAGAACAGAATTTTAATTAATTGTTGTGGTTGGTTCCGCAGAGCTGAAAAGCAAGATATTATTATCGTTGTTCCGTGAAAGCCACTTCTTTTCGTAGTCATCGACCGGTTTCGGCCGTTCGCCTATCATCAGTATGTTTTATCAAAACAGTGTGATAACATAGACTTGCACAGAGGAAATTTAGTTTATACACTGCTTCTTACCTAACTAGGTTAAGAGGGGTTTTTTCCGATACTTGAGTATGGTTACATGTTGTTTTTCACTATTAAAAGGCTTGTGAAAGGAACAATGTGTAGATTTTGTGGGGAGAGTGTGGTGACACTCAGGGCCGCCGGTTTTAGGCAGCGCTGGGCACCCCGCACAAATTATTTGTGCGAAGCCCCTTTGAAAATAGCATCAATTAAACATAATTATATCAGCTGACAGAAGACTGCTAGTGCAGTAAACGGTTATATCCATATTAAAAAATAACCTAACAGAAAATTTTATTTGGGACAAATTGTGCAAGATTTATTTGATAAAAGATTGTAAATACATATCAACCCTGTGGGCTGTAAATGGGCTTAGCAAAGGTTTTGTTTTCCTTGAATTCGGCCATTGTTGAGGTTATTTTGGACTTAGAATTGTCATCCCAACACCTAGAAAGAGTTGATGTGACAATTATTTTTATTTAACACATCTAGTGGAATCTCTGGCACCGCAACTTCCCACCATCTTTTTACTTTCTCATACTCCTAGTAAGAGGAAGTATTGTAATCGTGTCAAATTTTCGAAATCGAGTTTTCACCGGAAATATCCGTTTTCAGGTCCCCAAACCTGAAACACTCACACAACTTTCTCTTACTCCAGTTTTCAAAATTATAATTGACAAATTTTATGGTTTGTGTACGAAATCTAATGAAATTTGTCAAAAACTGAAAAAAACTATTCAGTAAAAGCGCACTTCCGGTTTACTGATTTTCTTCACACCCGAAATTTTGGCCAACTATTTATTTCTAATTAATTTCATTTGGATGATAGAGTTGTATAATCAAGTATGATAACACTTTAGTGGAAGCTGTAACCCTACCCGTCTCCTAAAAGTGCCCTTAAATGAATTTTCCCAGAGAAATGTTTTATATAAAAGTTGTAGATCTTTGAATGTTTAGCTTATATGTGTAGTTTCCAGAAAATCGTCGGGGCCATTTTTAAGAAAATCGCGAAAAAATCATATTTAGTAGTGTTAAAACAAAAGCACTTCCGGTTTATCGATTTTTCTCAAACTCGGAATTTCAACAAGATATTTAATTCTAATTAACATTATTTAAATGACCGAATTTTCTAATAACCAGAAATAGCACTTTAGAGGGTAATCTAACCCCACCCCTCCCCCACAAGGGCCCTTAAATCAATTTTCCCAGAGAAATGTTTCAAATAAAACTTGTAGCTCCTTGTTGGAGCCGTTTTTGAGAAAAACGCAAAAAAGTAAAAAAGTTAACTAGTAAAGTGGTACTTCCGGTTGAGGAATTTTGACAGACAACGCACAGTCAGATCGCATGGTGATACCTAAGCGGAATATTAAGTTTCAGTTTTCTACGGTTTTTCGTTTTTGAGCTATGCTGTTCACATACACACAACCACACACACACACACACCATTTGCTAAAAACCACTTTTTGGACTCAGGGGACCCTCAAAACGGATATTCCGGTGAAAATCGATATCGAAAATTTGACACGATTACAATACTTCCTCTTACTAGGAGTAAGAAAAGTAAAAAGTGGTTTGTAGCAAATCATCTGTGTGTGTGTGTGTGTGTGTGTGTGTGTGTATGTGAACAGCATAGCCCAAAAACGAAAAACCGTAGAAAGTTGAAATTTGATATTCCGTTTAGGTATCACCATGGTTTCTGACAAAATTTCTCGACCGGAAATACCACATTACTAGTTATTTTTTTTAGTTTTTTGCGTTTTTCTCAAAAACGGCTTCAACGATTTTCTTCAAACGTGGTAAAGAAACTACACATACCAAGAGCTAAAACTTTTATCTGAAAAGTTTCTCTGGGAAAATTCATCTAAGGGCAGTTATGGGGGAGAATGGGGTTAGGTTTTCATTTAAAGTGCTATTTCAGTTTATTGTTCAATTCTGTCATCTAAATATGTCAGAATAGAATATGAATATGAATTGAAATTGAATATGTTGTTGAAATTCCGAATTTGAAAAAATCGGATAACCGGAAGTGCGTTTACTTTACCACTTTATTAAATGATTTTTTCATTTTCTCGCGCTTTTCTCAAAAATGGCTCCGACGATTTTCTTGAAACTTCCTATATCAACTAAACATACAACGATTACAACTTTTATTTAAAACATTTCTCTGGGAAAATTCATTTAAGGGCACTTTTAGGGAAGGCATGGGGTTATGTTTTTTTCTAAAGTGCTATGATTCAATCATCCAAACAAAATTAATTACAAATAAATAGATGGCCAAAATTCCAAGTTTCTGGAAAATTAGTTAACCGGAAGTGTGCTTTTACTAAACAGTTTTTTCAGTTTTTGACGAATTTCATAAATTTGGCACACAAACCATAAAATTTGTCAATTATAATTTTGAGAACAGGAGTAAGAGAAAGTTGTGTAAGTGTTTCACACCAGATTTTTCACTTTTAAAGAGCATTAGCTACATCGCTCTGGGAAGATTTGTCAGCGGACTAACGCAGACAATCAGGGCACATTTGTAGCTAGTTATAATACATTACTATGGAGCCCAGTTGTACAGAAAAGGGTTTCTGCAGTGAGAACAAAATAGGCACATTTCTTATCTTCAAAAATGCCACCATTTGAAATACCAAAACAGCAATGGTGATTTAAAATATATTACATTTTGAAATGGTATTTTTGTGAAAACGTTTATCTATGAAACATTTTGTACTCTAGATAAATTTTTGTATTTAATTCACAAAATACTTTGTTTTTCCAATAACAGCATTTTTCACTGTCCGGTGATGGACAGTGTTGTCTGTAACGGGAGAACACTGTCCGGAGGCCGGCAGTGCACTGAGAAGGCTCCGGGCGCAAATGACCTCAGATGTTGAGACGCCTTAAATTAAAAAAAAACAAAAAAAAAAACAGCATTTTCTCCACAAGGAATTATTGATATTAGAGACATTTTCCGTGGTAGCCTGCTTCATTTTGTGGTTACGACCGTTTTCGGGCGTTCGCCCATCTTCAGGATGCGTTTTTCAGACTGTGTGACAAGACAGACTTGCACAGAGCAAATTAAAGTGTAAAATCTAAATTCAAGTGTGAAAACTAAATTTGCTCTGTGTAAGTCTGTGTTGTCGCACTGTCTGAAAAATGCATCCTGAAGATGGGCGAACGCCCGAAACCGGTCGATGACCGCAAAATGAAGGCTACCACGGAAAATTCTCTGATGCTTTCCAGCTCTACGGAACCAACCACCACAACAATTATTGATATTAATTGTAATGTGTGCATATTATTGTTATGTACAATTTGCAATTCATTGTTGGTTCTTTTCCACCTTTTATTGTTTATTACTTATGCGGCGGGCGCCTCTTGCTGTTTCTTGAGCCGGTCTTCCAATCGGCCAACGATCATGCTAAGTAATAGTTTAAGAAGGTAATGAAATAAAACTTGAACGGAATCATTTCCATTCCAAGAACTGGGGTAAAATAAAGTAAGAAACATCTATTTCTTTTTTTTGAAGCAGGCATTACGTCCATAGATTAGCAATTTAGAAATTAATAGGGAATACCTTTCAAATCAGACCAATTTTCTCTCTTCTACCCAGGAAGCCTGCATTCCTGCCTTAGATTCTAGCAATATAATTCTGTATGTTTCCAATATATCAATAGCCTAAGATTATATTCTAAACTTCTTTTTCAAAGTTAAGCTGGTTTCACATTTATTTAAACAATTCCAAATTGAATGTCGCATTAAAGTCAACAATGTTCACTACTTGTGTCATTAAAATTCTATTATTCAATGAATACAGGAAATATTATATGTTTTGCAGTTTTAAAAATTGCCACCAGATGCCAACATCTACTGAGAATTATTTTATGATTATAAAATTTGGCATTAGATGTCTCTAGCTTCCAGTAAATCAATTTCTTGATGTTTACAAAAAATTGCTCCACCTTTTGGGAAAAGTTTTTTTTGTCTTATATTATTTGAAATTTACAACTGCAACAGCAAGTCTCCTGCAACAACTAAACAGTGTGACATAAAGAGACGTGAGAGGAGTCATCACCCAGTGGTGATTCTGCAAATGCATTATTTATTTACTGACTTCCACCGCTGAGGGAATCGCGCGGCCAGCGAATGCGGTTATCAGGAAGAGGCCAAGAGGAGAGATGATATATTAGAGGGTTAGGATGACTAGAAAGGATAAAATCAAATTTTTCTTAGCATGTTGAAACCAACTCTGTAGTAAGTGGTATCTTTAGATGATTATGGATGGTTCTATTGGAGGCCTATTATGGAGCATTACTTATTCGGCGGTGAATTTTGTACTGTAAGGATTGAAGGCGATAGCTACGAAAATCAATATAACATTTACATTATTAACAAACCTGGATGGTGGTTTATGATTTATTTCACGAATTTCGGGCTGAGCAGTTTCTTCATCATGAACAAAGAATGGTGCATTAGGATTACATGTAAAGAACAGAGAAGTATCATTGGTGTACTAGGTGTTACGTATTGTTTGTATTAGTAATAATTGACTACTAATCGCCACTGCACATGTAAGCACATCTATTATCTAACACAACTATTATTTGTCAGTCAATTTTATACATAATTCTCACAAACAGCCTAGAAAAGCATTAAATTTAAATCAACAATAAAATTTAGCGTGTTGTTTACATATGACACACAATAAAATAATTTTGTCCTTTTACTTCCTTTACACTAATAACAGCAAGAGGAAGTATTGCGATCGTGCCAGATTTTCGAAATTGAATTTTCACCGAAAATACACGTTTTTAGGTCCCCTGAGTCCAAAATTGGTTTTTAGAAAATAGTTTGCATGTGGTATGGTGTGTGTGAGTGTGTGTGTGTGTGTGTGTGTGTGTGTGTATACAGAATATCTCAGAAAGAAGTTGCAGGAAGCTCAAACTTGGTATCCATGTAGCTAGTACCACCGTAACAGGCACGAAGATTCGGCAAAATACATCAACCTGAAACACCACCATACTGAATTTTTTTTCAGTTTTTTGTGATTTTCTCAAAAACGGCTCAATGATTTTCTTTAAACTTGATATATCAATCAGAAATAAAAAGAGCTACAACTTTTATTTGAAACATTTCTCCAGGAAAATTCACTTAAGGGGTCTTTTGGGGGGAGGAATGGGGTTATGTTTTCCTTGAATGTGCTATTTCAGTTCAACAATGTGCTATACTGTTCTGTCAACTAAATAATAATTAAAATTATATAAGTTACCAATTGTGAGTTTGAAGAAAATCGCTTGAGTGGAAGAGCGACTTTACTGAATAGGTTTTTCAGTTTTTTGTGATTTTCCCCATAAAAATACCGACGGTTTTAAACATAATATAATAGTAATAATAATAATAATAATAATAATAATAATAATAATAATAATAATAATATTAATAATCTTTATTCAAAATTATATACAAATATCACACACATATTTACATGGGATACACTATTACCTCCAGCAAATCTGTAAAATATATTGATTTGTTTGTATTGGTTGAAATTTAGGGAGAAGCTATAAAAAAGCAAAAAAAAACAAGTACTTATATAACTTTTAAATTAAGAAGTGTTTAACCCTCCTATGTCTGCACTCACCGCTCAATTATGGAAGTAACCCAAAGTGAGACATCTGTTGAACAGATTGTTCAAGAATACTATGGCTTTAAGGGCGATGTTTTTTAACAATATGTTATCGATATTATCAAACCAAGACGGATGATCAAAAAATTAATAAAAATGAATGAACAATTTTAGTGGTATAGACAGGAAAACTATATTCAATCATCCTGCATATTATACCAGTGGGCCAGACAGTGTGAACCCTTTGGATGCCCATCAAAATCATACCAGTATGCTTGCGTACTCCAGTTATATCATCAACAACTCTGGCTAATTGGGCAGTTGTGGAGAGTCCAGACCTAAACCCAAATTGCTCCTCTTTAATGAGTTGATTGACATTCAAGCAGTGATTGACCCTTACTAGCAGAATTCTTTCAAAAATTTTGCTGATCGCGCTAAGGAGACAAATCGGCCAATTGTTTGGGTCGTTGGGAGTTTTTGAAGGCTTTAGGATGAAAATAACTCATGAAGTTTTGAGGGAAGGGAAGTAACCCAAAGTGAGACATCTGTTGAACAGATTGTTCAAGAATACTATGGCTTTAAGGGCGATGTTTTTTAACAATATGTTATCGATATTATCAAGACCAAGTGATTTTTTATTTTTTCTTGATTTAATAATATGCATAATTTGTTTAGGGGAAGTGAGGTTACAGTGAGAAGATAGGTAATGACAGTTTCTGTGAAAAGAGTAACTTCTCTTTTTATTTTCCTTTGATGAGAGGGGAAACCCATGTCATGGAGGCTTTGGATAGCGTAGGGTTTGCCCTCCCCTTCTGTGAATAATAATAAACCCATGTCATCATTTTGTTTATAGACTTATTCCAAGATATTGGCCATTAGTTTTAAACACTAATAAGAATTGTAAGAGTGAAGAAAGTTTGCCATTTCGCAGTTATAGTACTCTTTCAATACTTTGAGGACTGCGCTACCTACAAAAAATTAAGGACAATAGATATAATGAATAGCTACAAACTCCAGGTCTAAGAAAACTTTAAACTGAAAATCATGAATTCCTTGAAGAAATTTTTAACATGAATTCAATTTTGTCCACTTGTATAAACGGCCAAATACAAAATGGCGGATCTTGCATATCCAACTTTCTTGCGTACTTTTTCAACAAT
Organism: Triatoma infestans; assembly: GCA_011037195.1. Classification (NCBI taxonomy): domain Eukaryota; kingdom Metazoa; phylum Arthropoda; class Insecta; order Hemiptera; family Reduviidae; genus Triatoma; species Triatoma infestans. The sequence continues at coordinate 78,423 of JAAEAF010000396.1, forward strand.
GGAATGAAAATTCTGAATTTTTTCTTTATAGCTCACATTAATTATATAAAACAGTAAGGATTATGACAGAAATAACTTGATTTTTGGCATTTTTTATGCACAATTTGATAATTTATAAAATACCTACGAAGAAAAATTAATAAAATAATTCGAAACTGCATTTTTCAGAAATAATTAGCTATAAATAATTAGCCAATCACAGCGTAGAAAGGAAGCTGTCCAAAGTGGGCGTGGTCAACACGATAATTGTAAGATAACCGATCAGGCCCTCTCCCAGAACAACATACTGAAGGATAGTTGGATGTCGGTGTTATTTTCATCGTGCCAACTTGGTATACTAACTACACATGCAGAAACCTATCACTTTTGTCTGAAACTTTTTCAGAATGAATTCCTTTAGGGAGGGAGAGGGCCATTTAGTGGGAGGGAGAGGGCCATATAGTGGGAGGGAGAGGGCTATTTAGTGGGAGGGAGAGGGCCATATAGTGGGAGGGAGAGGGCCATTTAGTGGGAGGGAGAGGGCCATTTAGTGGGAGGCAGAGATTATGTTTTCCTCCAAAAATTAATTTTACAAAGTTTAACGTCTCCCCCTTCCCTCTATATTGATTGATTATTAATGCCAAGGTTATTTCATATAAGCAATGTTTTTATTTTTAATTTATTACTTATTTAAATATTCTTTTTTTTTATAATTAATGATGTACATGAAACTGCAATTTTAATACTTATTACAATAATTACACTTATCACTAATAGATATATTTCATTCAATAATAAAATTATAATACTACAAATTACAAAGTGATGGCACTTCTGGTAGCAGGCCATTTAGCTAAATAGCGTTCTGTTGAGAGATTTCCTTTCAGTTTGAACTCTATAATATTTTGTCAGAGTTTACAACAATAAGTAAATAAATTAATTCACTCAACCATGATACCATATCCACCTGTATATTTTCTCTCAAACCAGAACACAGTCACTTAGTGTTTATAATGATTATTTATTGTAGATACCGTACTATGCAGAGGATCGGAAGCATTCCTGATTGAATTCAAGTTTAAGAGAGCACGGCCTTCTTCTTCTCCTTGAGGCCTTTTCCACAGTGTTGAAATACTCCGAAGAATTAATCTTGGAATTTCTCTGATCTTGACATGTCTTCCTCGTAATTGAGGTCGTTATTGGCAGAGTTATTCCTACGGCCGACGTATGAAATTCTTTCTTCACCTAGCTTAGCCATGTTTGGGAAAATTAATTAATTTAGAATCTAATCAATTTACACTTTTGGCAATATAAATATTTTGTAGTTTTAGATAACTTAAATTCATCTATCTAAATAGCAGTTACCGCTTTCTTTGTAAATAAAAGGGATTTTCATGATTCCCAAAGTAAGAAAATTAGATTATACTTTAATTTTGTCCCCCATTATTGCAATTTCCGTTTTATTAAACAGATCTAAAAACAACAAAAACAAGCTCATTGATAAAATTTCACATATGTCAATGACCATAGATGACGTGCCTTAAATTAAAAAAATAAGAGTAACTAATAGTTTTGAACAGTTTGATTTCAAACCTGCCTATTGCCTCTTTACTGTAGTTATTTTACAAAAATATCACTCAGTCGTACGGTACAAATATTTTTACTTTTATCTACCCCCTCCATTTCTATACATTATTCCCTATTCGTCCATTGTGAACGACATTTTAAACAATTAAATATATATTTCGAAGCTACATTAATTGTTTAAATTAATACAACTTAATAATTAATATAAAGATAGATACTGGGCCCCAGTCCAGCTGTCCTCCTCTTTGGCACCCGCGAGCAGAGATCGATTCCCGCTAGAGTTTCATAATGTTATATCGGGATTTCTAAATTTGGTGCATCTCTGAAGACGGTTTTAAATCGGCAATAACTCTCGTATTAGTTCTGCACATTCAGCGAGGTGTGAATGCAAAGTTCAGGACCACTGAAGGGAATCCTGAGTAGTGGCAGGGTATACATAAAGTGGAATCACTGTAAGGTTCAGATAGGCATCACGCTGCTACAAGTGTCAAGTGTATGGGCACGTGGTGAAGTTCTGCAAAGAAAAAGATCCAACTTGCGGACACTGTGCCATCAAAGAACAGGTTTACGAGAAGTGCCCAAATAAAGCCGAAGCCCCGGCATGAGCTGCCTGTAAAGTGTTCCGCAAGCCGCACAGCCATTCCGTGAAGAGTCTGAAATGCCCGGCGAACCTAAATGCTCTAAACCGACAACTGGCTACCACCGATTATGGAAGAAGCCCGTAATTTTACGGATAGTGGCCTGAGAGTATTGCAGCTAAACGCGCAACGCTCAAAAACAGTAATGGCCGAGGCACAGGAACTTATCTATTCAAAAGGCATAGATGTTGCATTAATCCAGGAGCCCTACACGTTCAAAGCGAGCGTTAAGGGTCTGTGATGGATGCATATGGACTGCTGTTGCGGTGTGCAATCCACACATCACTCTATTGCGTCTTCCTCAGTACAGCACCAGTCATTGTACCTGTGTGCTATTAACTGGTGTGCCAGCCGTCGTGCGACATAACGTCGTTTATAGCCCATTTAAGTCGGGTCTTACAAGAAAGTAGAGGAAAAAGATAATTTGACATAAATGCATAGTCACCCATGTGGCACGATGACACGTTGGATGATAGAGGCAGTCGCTTCGAGGAGTGTATTGTCTCTAACGATCTGTGCGTCGTGAACGTGCCTGGACATTTAAAGACATATGTAGGAAATGGGAGCTGCGCTGAGCACAACCTGGATGTTACCTTGTGTGCAGCTTCTGCTGTTGACAGGGTGCATAGTTGGAAGGTGGTAGACTGGGTAACTGGTGATCACAGGGCGACACTTTCGAAATTGTCTGGGACACGAGGCCATGTCCCACCTACGACGGTCTGGAAAGGTGCTCAGTCAAACGTGCTGATTGAAAAGATACAAGACCCTCCTCCGGCGCAGTATCGACATGTACAAGGGGATACCATTGCAATATACATGTCCAAGGGGATACCATTGCTGATGTCGATATGGCGGTCATGGAGCTGAATGAGGCAATAGCAGGCCTGAGTGGGGAGGCGTTAAAGAAAATACCCACTAGTCGCATGTGCCGTGTTCCTTGATGGACGCGGGAGCTAACAGCAGCCAAAGAATAAGTAGCCAGGAAGCGAAGACGGTACCAACGGGAACAGAACGAGGAATCCCGTCAAAGATATTTAGATGAGTATCTGGGGGCCCGAAGGCAATAATAAAGATGGTCTCCTAGGCCAAGACCTCAAGCTGGCGGGAATTTGTGGAATCAGAAGGCAATAGAGATCCTTGGGGTGTTGTGTACAAGGTGTAGGCAAATAAGATGAAGACAGACCTGTTACTAGCAAGTCTAAACACAGACGGAGTATCTGGTGCTAGGTCCTGGAGAGAGACAACTCAGCACTACTGAAAGTACTCCTCGCTGAGGATAACCCTCTGGACGACACCTATTTGCAACAAAGTCGTCGCGAAGCAGCCTATGAGTCACCTGCTTTGAATGAATCCTAACCGAGTTTGATATATTTGATGCGAAGTTTGTTATTGGCGAAATCAAGAATAAAAAGGCTCTAGGAATGGATATGATAAATGGAGAAATTGTCAGGAAAAATGAGGACGTTCTAAGCCAGTACCTGCTTGACCTTTTCAATGGATGCCTGAGGCTGGGATACTTTCCCAGTCAATGGAATGGATTGTGCATTAACGGGAACTACATTAGGAGGAAGGAATAGAAACGATGAAACGGCGAATTTACGTTGGCGAAAGCAGGAAACCCCTACCACTACCTCACACTGGCTTCGTGAGGCTGAAGGCTACCTATCTCCTCTTGTGCCCCTTTGCAAGCCACTTCATTATCATGAAACAGTGTTTATTTTGCTTGTCACTTTTTTTATTATGGCAAGCAGTTGCGACGATACCATAACCAACACTTCAAGCAAGAAACAAAGAAGAGCAATATCAATCTTGCAAATCTAACTTGCAAACAAACAATACTCGAAGCCTTTGTAAAGAAAAAATCTGATGTGAAACACTCACACGACGTTCTCGTACTCTGTTAGTACAATTATATATAAATCACAAATTTTCTTATATTTAAATTTTACATATTTGACCTAAGAAATACAGGGTGATAGGGAGATAAGTATCTACCGCAGTTAGAGAAGTGGCCCAGTTGAGCGAACCAAATAACTGAACCAACTGCATATAACATTTAAAATTTAACGCCCTAAATTCCGTGCAAAATCAATTTATTGGGAAAATGTTTCAATAAATGTCTGAATAATGGGCAGACAAAGTTTAAAGAAAATCGCTGTAACTATTTTTCAAGAAAATTCCAAAAATATGAAAAACCTATTCTGTAAAACTGTACTTGCAGTCAACCTATTTACTACAAATTTGAAATTCTATCAATACTTGTCATGTGTATTAACATTATGTATAAGGGTGTAAAAATCTTTGACACGATCTAGTAAAGGCCCGAAATGTTGTGAAAAGAGCCCGATACGATTTACTAAGGGTGTAAAATTTAAGGGTTTAAAACTGAATTTGCTCTGTGCAAGTCTGTGTTATTACACTGTCTGACAAACGCATCCTGAAGATGGGCGAACGCCCGAAACCGGTCGATGACCACAAAATGAAGCAGGTAATCACGGAAAATGTCTCTGATGCTTTCCAGCTCTGCGGAACCTACCACCACCACAATTATTATGTTGCTAGTAAAACATATACTATGCCGAAGTGGTTCTGGCATAAAGCTACTGTTTTTCTAGAACACAAAAAATTCAATTTTCCCGAGAAAATGGTTCAATTAAAAGTGGCAGCCATTTAAGTATGTATACAGTATACGAAGTTTAGAGAAAATCGAAGGCGCCATTTTTGAGAAAATCACAAAAAACTGAAAAAGTGAAAAGAAATTTATTGAAGTCGCTCTTCCCACAGATAGGGAAGCTTTTTACTTTCTCTTACTCCCACTTAGTGCAAGAATTGTGGTCGTGTCAGAGTTTTTACCGCAAATACATACTTCGGGGGTCGCTCCCGGAAATGAAAAAATGTTTTTAGCGTATGTCTGTATGGTGAGTGTGCGTGTGGTGGTGTTTCAACAGAATATCTCAAAAACGACAAGTCGCAGGAATCTCAAACTCGGTATTCCGGTAGGCACTATGGCACCGCAGCACACACCAACATTTCCGGTAAAATAAGCAAAAGAGCGACTTTAGTAAATGTTTTTTGAGTTTTTCGTGATTTCCAACGGTTTTCTTTAATCTTCATACACTACGTACACAAATAATGCTCTTTTATTTGTAGCATTTTCCCGAGAAAATTGATATTTGTGGGTTGAAAAAGTAGCGCTACGCTTTCCTCTAAAATACCTCTTCAGTACAATACATAGTTTTACCACCTACATAATATTAATACACATTAAAAAGATTGATAGAATTACCGGTTAACCGAAATTGCGATTTTGCATGGAATTTTCTCGGTTACGATTTTCTTTAAATTTGGAATGCTTGCTGCATAAATAAAATCGTAACATTTAAGTGAAACATTTTTTTTTTTCTAATTACATAATATAGTGTTCGTGTCACGTATTGCTTGCAGTTGGTTGAGTTTTCTAGAGCGCTCTACTGGGCGATAATATAATTATCATTTCTCTACCAGCCAAGGTGAGTAGGTCGGTTTATCCCCCCCCCCCTACACACACACGATATATTTATAATGGGAAAAATCAGTAAAATTTGAAGCTTAAAGAATATCTGTCAATTTATACTTAATTGTATTAACAGGAGGAGCAAGAGAAAGTTGTTTGAGTGTTTCACACCAGATTTTTTTTTTTTTAATAAATGCTTTTGTCTATACTTTGTTGATGAAAATTTAAAATATATTTTTTCTTCTGGAACGATCCTAAGAGAGAACTTTCCTAAGGGAAAGTAACTCTCGCTTTTCGAATCCTCAATTTACGAGCTATCATTCGGACCCAATTAACTCGTAAAGTCGGGAACTACCTAAATGTATCATCATGTAGAAATGATGTATTTGTTTTGTAGTTAGTAGGCTCTAATCAATTTATTTGAATATAAATAAATAATTACTTAAATCTCTATTTTTGCAATAGCATGTTACAGAGAGTTGCCAGTTCTACAACCAAAAGTAAATAAATAAATAGTTTACAAAATTTCAAACAAAGGCCTAAGATAATACAGTTTCCAAAATAATAAATAAAAATATTACAATACTTCTTATAAAAAAGAAAGAAATAATTACTTCTCAAAACAGTAAAAAAAACTTTAATAATGTAATTAAAAACTTTGCTCATATTATGGTCAAGGTTTATTAGTCAAGGTCATTAAGGTTTTCTTCTGATAGAATATTGAAGGCTTTTCAGCCTTCTTACAGTGTCAGGTTACCCTCTAGGGAAGATTAGTCAAGATTGTGCCCGTCTGGTGTTATATCTGATAATTACCTTCGGTGTTACACGGCCGGTTCCAGAATGGATGGAAGGTGTGGAGCTGCGATCCTTTTTGAGACCGGAGATCATTTGACAGTATCTCTTGGTGAATGGACAACAGTCTTCCAGACTGAGGTTTATGCTATTCTTTGTTGTGTCTTGGATGAGAGGGTACGTAACACTAACTTAAAAGGTGTTTGTATTTGCTCGGACAGCCAGCCAAGCTGCGCTGAAGGCGCTGAGTTCATGTGTCTTCACTTCTAGGTTGGTGTTAGAATGTTCTAAAAGACTAGAAGAGCTTTCTTCTCTGAAGGATGTGCTTCTAGTCTGGGTGAGGTCACAATTTTTGGAAATGAGGAGGTGAATAGGTTTGCCAAATTAGGCGCCGCTCTTCCTTTCATTGGTCCCGAGCCTGCTGTTGGCGCATCTTTTGGTACATGTCTGTCAGGCTTCCAGACATGGACAGCTTCAGAGCACTCATCCTTATGGATGAGCTCAGTTGGTTTTCGGCAGTCCAAAATGCTCATCGGGGCTCCCAAGTTGCTGTGTTTTTCACGGGGCTCTCTCAGGCATCTGGTTGGATCTCTTACTGGACATTGTGGTTTAAGGAGGCATCTCTACATAATAGGGATCATGCCGTAGAGTCTGTGAGACAGAGGAGGAAACACCCATCCATCTTATGACTGATTGCCTGGGTTGTAGGAAATTAGGTTCAGGATCTTTGGTCGGAATAGGATGTCTGTGGAAGAGCTTAGGCTATTTCCGCTTAAGGTTATTGTCCGATTTATTCGGACTGCGGTGAAACTTAGATGGATTAGATCGGGGTCTGGATTTTTGTTCTAGACCGGTTTGTTGCTGTTTTTCTTGGGGGTTGCTATATGACAAATAATAATAATAATAATAATAATAATAATAATAATAATTAATAATAATAATAATAATAATAATAATAATAATAATAATAATGGTTACAGTCCTTGACCGACAAAATATTATAAATATTATCATTTTCTGTATAATATAATTATTTAGTAATGACTTTCTGTATCCACTGTGAGTAGGGCAAATAAGAAAATATGATGTAAAGTTTCTTTTTCTTTTAGATTAAACATTTCACATTTACTAGTTGTATCAATTGTATCCTTTGACCTATTAAAATAGATTCTAACGAGGTTTGTATTAAATAACCTGAATTGTACTATTAGTCTTTGTAATTTGGTTGGAAACTTGATAACATAAAAGGATGTTATTTCTGTATTATACTTAGGTTATACTTGGAGTTGAAGATTCGCTCAAAATCAACACAACCTAGATGATTCGTCCAAAATATTCTTCTTCTGCTTTAGCAGTTGCTCAGCGTCTGAGAAGTTGGATAAGTTACGATACCCCAACTTGGTCATTATTTTACTAAGATAAAGAGAATAAGTTGTTCACTGTTGTTCCTGATTGTTTTTTAGGAATTACATTATTCACTTCACACCACATATAAATCCTTACTTTTAAGATATATGTAAATATTTTTGTAACAGTAAATAATGCGATACTGCTATAGTTGGGATCGGATTATCTCCTTTCTTAAATAGGACCGTAAAGGTAGTGTTGGACCACGGATCAGGCAACTTTTCCGAACAAAACACAGTATTGTATAGATTGAAGAGATAGTGTTCCCACTCAGCATTAAGATTTTTAAATTGTTAATAAGGTAAATGCCATTCCCGAAACTTTGGTTATTTTTGCAGGAAGAGATGCAAGATTGTAGCTTCCCAGCTACAATGTTATTTCTGAATCGAGAAGCGGAACTCCTATATTGAAATAGAAAGTGATGTTTTCTTCCAAATCATGGTAAAATTTATTAAAATAATCTAGCCAATCGTCAATTTCTATAGGATTAATAGTTGGTGGCCTACCAGAGAATTTTTTTATAATGCCTCAAAACTGCTTTGAGTCCTTGAACTGGGAAAAATCAGATAATAATTTATTGTAATAATTTTTTTTTTTAATAAAATTAACATACTCATTTTTTAAATTGTGTGTAAATAGCAAACGACTCTTGGGAAAAGCTTGATTTTCTTACATTTTTATAGAGTTGCTTCAATTGTTTATTGCGTATTTTGCAGTCTAAGCAAACCAAAGTTAGTTCCTATTGTACAAATTATAATTACTGTAGTTATTTATTTTGAGCGTACCACATTCTTTTGACATTACATTCATTGTAATTTTAAAGTTATATATAAATTATTTACTTCTATACTATTACATATTATCATAAAGTTTTAATAAAAGATTGAAAATTATACTTTACTCTGAATCCTATTTTATTACAGAATGCTCTTAAAAACTATGTGCCTGTTCTAAAACACGATTATTACAAATAGGTATAACATACTAAGATGAATCGCATTATAGAGAGAAATTCAAAACAGTTGATAACTTTAAGATCATCTATAAATTTTAAACCAAATTCATTCACTCATGCCATATGAATCAAGCTCTTTCCAACAGTAGAAATGGACGTGAAATGAGCAGGCCTGTCAAATCTAGTTCGGGCGTTTCAAAATTTAAATTATCCATTGCTTCGAGAAGCATGGTTTTCTTCTTATTTTGTTTATCGTCTTGGGAAAGTCTTGGCTACTCCAATATTGAATCACAAATTATACCTTCTTCAGATAACTCTAGGTTCCCTATCCTGCAGTTAAAGTCTCCTACAATAACAAACACCGTGTCAGTGGGCAAAATTTCCTTCAGATGGCCGATTTTCTCAATAAAAAGCTCAATAAAGTTAAAGATATTTTGAGATGGGCTCCAAATTCACACCCTCACACAAGAACATTGCTACCCACAATTAGTTTTACTATTAAACACCATTACTATTTTGAGATGGGTTCCAATATACACACTATCACGAGAGCAGTCTATCCACAATTAGTTTTACTATTAAACACCATTACTATTTTGTGACGGGCTCCAATATACACACTATCACGAGTGCAGTCTATCCACAATTAGTTTTACTATTAAACACATTACTATTTTGAGATGGGTTCCAATATACACACTATCAGGAGAGCAGTCTATCCACAATTAGTTTTACTATTAAACACATTACTATTTTGAGATGGGTGCCAATATACACACCCTATCACGAGAACAGTCTATCCACAATTAGTTTTACTATTAAACACCATTACTATTTTGTGACGGGCTCCAATATACACACTATCACGAGTGCAGTCTATCCACAATTAGTTTTACTATTAAACACATTACTATTTTGAGATGGGTTCCAATATACACACTATCAGGAGAGCAGTCTATCCACAATTAGTTTTACTATTAAACACATTACTATTTTGAGATGGGTGCCAATATACACACCCTATCACGAGAACAGTCTATCCACAATTAGTTTTACTATTAAACACCATTACTATTTTGTGACGGGCTCCAATATACACACCCTATCACGAGAACAGTCTATCCACAATTAGTTTTACTATTAAACACCATTACTATTTTGTGACGGGCTCCAATATACACACCCTATCACGAGAAAAGTCTATCCACAATTAGTTTTACTATTAAACACCATTACTATTTTGAGATGGGTTCCAATATACACACTATCACGAGAGCAGTCTATCCACAATTAGTTTTACTATTAAACACCATTACTATTTTGTGACGGGCTCCAATATACACACCCTATCACGAGAAAAGTCTATCCACAATTAGTTTTACTATTAAACACCATTACTATTTTGAGATGTGACGGGCTCCAATATACACACTATCACGAGTGCAGTCTATCCACAATTAGTTTTACTATTAAACACCATTACTATTTTGAGATGGGTTCCAATATACACACTATCAAGAGCAGTCTATCCACAATTAGTTTTACTATTAAACACCATTACTATTTTGTGACGGGCTCCAATATACACACCCTATCACGAGAACAGTCTATCCACAATTAGTTTTACTATTAAACACCATTACTATTTTGTGACGGGCTCCAATATACACACTATCACGAGTGCAGTCTATCCACAATTAGTTTTACTATTAAACACATTACTATTTTGAGATGGGTTCCAATATACACACTATCAGGAGAGCAGTCTATCCACAATTAGTTTTACTATTAAACACATTACTATTTTGAGATGGGTGCCAATATACACACCCTATCACGAGAACAGTCTATCCACAATTAGTTTTACTATTAAACACCATTACTATTTTGTGACGGGCTCCAATATACACACCCTATCACGAGAAAAGTCTATCCACAATTAGTTTTACTATTAAACACCATTACTATTTTGAGATGGGCTCCAATATACACACCCTATCACGAGAACAGTCTATCCACAATTAGTTTTACTATTAAACACCAATCATTAGTTTCCATTAAAGAAATTTGAGAATTTCTTTCTTTCCTATAAAATACTCGTATTACAATTCCACCGCAGGGTCAATCAAATTTTGAGTTCTTTAACGCTTTTACATGAAAATAAAAATAATTGCTTAAAAAGTGGATATGTTCATCGCATCATCAGAATACCAAGTTTCAACAAAACAGAAAATATCATTACTTGAGAATAATTCAATTTTACAAGGGCTTAAATATATATTATGTAAATTATAATACCAGATATATTACAGAAAATGATATTAAATCTTAACTGATCATGAAATTTACACATTTTCTTCTGCAGCTTTCCATCACTTTCAGATTGAATCTTTTCTTGTTTGAAAACGAAAGGCCTTGAACTTATCTTTCCTAGCTTCTTATTTTTTCAATTTATTGAATTTATTTGATTATATAATTCAATTAAACCGACAGACGAGATGTAATTATCGTTGCTCGTCTAAGATCCTAATGTTTATTGGGGTGGGAAAAGGAAGGCCATTTATAATTATGCAATACCTTCAAGGTAGAAGGCGACATGCCTTGCCGTTTCAACTTCATCAGAAGTTCATTTCTCTTTTTATTGTGACTAAAACAGGGTCATAACTTTACTTCTTGTGTCCACAAATTTCAAAACTGTCAACGTCGTCGAATATTTACATAATATACTCTTAAAACAATTACATATATTCTAAGGGTAAAAGCATCACACATTTCTTCTCTTGACGTAGATTTAAGACGTACTATCTTGCATCCGAAATTATACAAAAAATAAATAAACATATAAATGGTCTTCAAAAAACTGACCGATGAAGAGAAAGATGCGATATTGGCCGAAGTTGGTTACACTAGGAGACAGCTGGACTCAGATCTGGAGCACATCAAGGACTGGCTGAAACTACAGCATCATCTGCCTCCATCGAGGTTGACAGGTAGGCCGCTTTCTTATCCTTTTCTTACTGATCTAACATAATTATTGATTTATTTAGTCCGTTAGATGGATCTTATATGTGTACTGGGTTAATAGAGAGTGATTCCTTTCTGAAGATGTATCTGACTGGATGTAAAGGAAGTCTGGAGAAAGTGAAAAGGAAATTAGATAATTACTATACGTTCAGGAGTCACAGTGAAATATTTGAGTGTCGAGACCCGTTTGATCCAGGCTACGCCGAAATGAGAGAAATATTGTAAGTCCCAGCAGTATATTCTCACTGCAACTCTCACAGGAACTTTTTACTTTCTCTTACTCCTGGTTAAGTATGGCATCGTGGCAAAATTTCGAAACTGATTTTCACTCTGGGTATGCATGTGTTCTGAGATCCTTTGAGAAAGACAAAAATGTTTTTAGCGAATGGTCTGTGTGTATGTGTGTGTGTGTGTGTAAACAAAATATCTCATAGACGATGGTAGGAAGCTCAAATCTGGTTCCGTTTAGCCAATACCACCGCATCAAGCAAGATCTTTAGGGTAAAACCCACCAACCGGAAGTTATTGATCTTTTTTTTCAGTTTCTCGCGATTTCCTCAAAAACTGATCCAACGGTTTTCTTATGACTTCGTATACTACCTCAACACTTCAATAACTCTCACTTTATTTGAAACATTGTCCCGGGGATATTCATTGTAGAGCATTCTATGGATTCTGTGTAATTTAAATGTTATTTGAATCTGTGTAATGTTTTTGCGCTCTCCTTTGGATTACAGTGTCAACAAGTTCTGTTTCTACCCGCCAAGGGTAGTAGTCAACATGTACCCCATCATCTCTTTTTATAATTATATCACAAGCAGTAAGAGAAAGTCGCCAGAGCGTTTCACACTAGATTTTTATTCGCAGCAATATTACTTCAAATTTTATTGAACTAAAAATTAAACAAAGAACGAAATTCTGGTGAGAAATACACGACTTCTACAGTTCATATATTTCTACTTGAAAATTTTGTGCGAATTGCCTTCACAATAACAGCGCTGAAGGAAAACTGTCATTATAAGTGTTACCGGTGTGTTGGAGCGCTGCCTCACAATGTCGGTCACTTTCGGGTAAACCATATGGGAAAAAACTGTGAAAACATTGGATAATTGATAGTCACTGAAACGATCTATTAATATTGATTTTAGTGAAGTTTACCTCTATGTCAGATAATAAACAATAATAAAATTTAGTTTTAAATGGAAGATTCTTCTCGACCGTCCTTAAATAATGGATAAGGATTGTGAGATTCGTTTTTTTTTTGTATTATTAAAAAAAAACAGATCTCATTATCCTTATCGATTATTTAGTTTAAATTACATATATATATATATATTAATAATATAAATATATATATATATATATATATTTAATTATTATAATAATTAAAAATATATAAATGTTTATTGTATAAAATGCCTTTTAAAGTCTCATAAATTTTATCTTTTCTAATTTATTCTTTAAAATTCTAATTTTATTCAAGGTTGGAATTTTTTCTAGTTTTTTTATTTTCTGAGTAACCTGGGAATTCCGGTGAAACAGGAAATGGTTATGTAGTAGTAGAGTTAAAAAAAAATAAATAAATAAAAAGTATTAATTTTTCTAATTTTAATTTTAATTAATTTTCTTGCATTCTATATTATTATTGTTACTGTGGTGTGTGTGTGTGTGTGTGTGTGTGTGTGTGTGTGCGCGCGCGCGAACAGACTATCTTATAAACGAAAAGTCGCACGAAGGATTTATATAGCTGCATTTAAGTTCAACTTATCATCAAGGTGAAAACTCTTTGAGATCGCCTTATCTCTTTTTATCAGCTATCACCTACTAGCTATTATTTAGCTATTTATTGTAGCTCTTTTTTATCAGCTATGTCGGTCTCTTCTCTTCACCGCCACTCTCTCCTTCTTCCCTCTTCTCTTCATCGTCACTGTTGGTACCAGTGGAAGAAGGACTTAGTCCGGTACTCAACAATTAAAAAGATAAAAAATATGTGTGGCCTAGTAAGGCTCTGCAGACTGCGAACAGTATAGGGTGGTCCTGAAAAGAGCCACTACCTGACTAAGGGCAATTCTATGCTGGTGGCGCTGTCCAGCGAGTAGGTTGGTGTGGCCCTGAAAAGAGCCGCACACTCTACTCGTTCGTCGAAGAAGGTAAGTGAATTGCGCCGCCCTGGTAGGGCTGTGCAAGCTCGCAGTAAGTGAGTCGAGGTGTCCCTGAAAAGGGCTGTAAGCGTGTGTTTGGTAGCCGGCTTTGGGAGCCCCGGCAGCGTGGCCAACACCCCGGTAAACCCCGGTACCGGTACCTGCTGACCTCCCACACACTAGTACCTCTAACTGCGGCTGCACTCGTGGCTTGTCCTTAGCCCGCGGTCTATACTGGTCCGCCTGCTTGTAGATTCCAAAGCTGTATTTCAAGCTCGAGCTCCTCTGTGTCCTTAGCCAGCCGGCTATGATGGTTCCAGGTCTGTTGACTGCTGTATCTTGAATCTTGTGGCACCTCCAGTAGTTATAGATGAGTAAGTGATCAAGTATATTTTGTTGGTGGTTAAAGACTTGTTCAACTGCTCCTCTATAGAGAATATTTCCAGCAAGCTATGTATAGCAGCTTAGATGGCAAGTTCAACCTCTCGGGTCGATAAAAATGTGAATGCTGGCTGTGCTCAAAGCACCGCCTTATATACTGGCGACGACGGTGTCGCCGTCTATGAGCCAAGCCCTGAACCAATCTGGTGCATCCTAAAAAGGACTGTTAAAATGTGGCAGTGTTGCCTTTATTTATATTTTATATAAAAGTGTTTATTTCAAACAAAACATTCATTAAAATACACATTTAAGTAAAATATACATTGGAATTACAAATTATACATTTAATGTTAAGACATAATACGAGAATGTTTTGATTAAACATCAATTAGGTTGGTACTCCAACATGCCTCCGCCCTAATCGAAACATTACGTCTCGAAACGTATTGGCGGTCTGATAGTCCTTTTTGGTCGGATCGTCTGAGTTTCTTCCTTCTCCTCCGTGGTCCCTCCTGTGGTAGGTTCCGGCGGATCTTCAGCCCAAATGTATGCCGGTTTGAGGCGATCTAGGGAAACTCTGACTTCTCTATCTGACAATTGTAGCTTGGCCGTCTTGTCATTCCTTTCCAGGACAGGATGTGGTCCAGAGTATGGTGGTGTTAACGACTTCTTGCCGACCTCTTCTCGCATAAATACATGCGTACATTTGCCCAGGTCGGGGCTGACAGAATTTCCCTGGGGTAGGACTTATCGTGCGGGCCCATTCCTGCCGCAATAGCTGCAGATCAGTCGAGTTGGTAGTCCGAGGAGGCATGAATATCTCTCCAGGCAAACGTAGTGGCTGTCCAAAGACCGCTTCTGCTGCACTTAGCCCAGTAGTCCTCCTTAAGGCTGATCGTAGTCCTAGAAAGATAGTTGGCAAGGACTTGGTCCATTTGTTGGCCTCTGCTAATCTTGCACGTAGTGCATTCTTCAGTGAGCGGTGCCATCTCTCTATCATCCCACTGCTCTGTGGGTGGTAAGCTGTCGTCTTTAGATGCGTGATCCCCAAGAGTTGAGCTAGCTGTTGGAACAGAGCGGACTCAAATTGTCGTCCTCTATCTGTCGTTAGGCGGACAGGTACTCCAAAGCGAACGATTCAGTGCCGGTAAAATGCCTCAGCTACTACAGTGGCGGTGATGATACCCAGTGGTACTGCTTCAGGCCATCCTGTTGCTCGGTCGATCATGGTAAGGCAGTATTCCTTATCCTCCGATGGTGGTAGAGGTCCAACCAGGTCTAAGTGCACGTACTCGAATTTCGTTGCATGCATGAAGGTGCCATAAGGAGTAGAGGTATGGCGATGAACCTTGGCTCTTTGACAGGGCACACAGGCTTTAGCCCAAGCTCCTACCTCCTTCAGCATGTTTGGCAGGAAAAATCTGTCGGCTACAAGTTTCTTGGTGGTCCTGATTCCTGAAACTAAGGTTGTGCAGCTTCTCAAATGCCGTCCTCCTGAGGCCAACTGGTATATACGGTCGGGGCCTTCCCGTGGAAGTTTCGCAGTAGAGAGCGTAGTCCGTGCCAGGTACTGGGACCGTTTGCAGACGAAGAGTTTCCCTTTGCTCCTGGGTTTCAATTTCCTTGTCCCCTCTTTGGGCATCCGACAGCTTCTGGAAGTGGTCTAGCACCGTCACCTCTCCAATCCTGGATAGGGTATCAGCCTCGATGTTCTCGTCCCCACACTGGTATTGAATATCCGTGGTGAACTGTGAAACGAAGTTGAGTTGTCTCAGCCTTCTGGGACACAAAGTCTTGTTGTTCTGTAGCATAGCATGCGTCAGCGGCTTGTGATCGGTAATGATGGTAATATTTCTTCCTTCAATGATGGGTCTGAAATATCGTACACCTTCGAACACAGCTAAGAGCTCTCGGTCGTATGTGCTGTAGTTTTGTTGCGCCTTGTTCAATGCTTTAGAGAAAAAACCTAAAGGCCGTAGTTCACCGTCTTCCATCTGTTGCAACACTGCTCCCAAACCGATGTTGCTGGCATCACAGGCTAGGATTAGCGGAGCGTCTGGTGAGGGGTGCGCTAGACATGCTGCTTTAGCAAGAACTTCTTTGGTTTTTTCATAGGCCGTATCTGCCTCTGCGGTCCAAACGATTTCCGTCTTGTCTCGGCGCTTGGCGTTGTGAAGGTACTTGTTTAGCTCCCGCTGTGTTGTAGCTGCGTTTGGTAGGCACTTTCTATAGAAGTTTACCATGCCTAAGAACTTTCTCAGCTCGTGGATAGTGGCTGCCTTGGGTAATTCCCGTATAGCTTCACCTTGTCCTGTAGTGGGCGAATTCCTTCTTCTGTGACTGCGTATCCGAAGATATTACTTTCATGAATTACAGTGTGCAATTGATGGTTGTAGAATGGGTTAAGTTATGGAAACTGATGGCTTGGCGTATGAAATTTTCAAAATAATGCCGGCAGAATGAGCACTATTTGCTCAACCTCTATAATTCGGTCCTTTGATATGGAAGTGTGCCAGATAAATGGGCGGAAGTCTTTATTTTCTATCTTTTCAAGAAAGGGGACCCAAAAGATCCAAATATATAGAGGGCATCAATACATTTTTAAAAATATTTACTTCCATTCTTGCAAAGCGTATTATGAGATGGGCTAATGAGAATCGAATTCTGCCAGAAGAATAGAATGGGTTCCGGCCAGGAAGAGGCTGCTTGGACAACATTTTTATTTTATATTCAGCAATTGGTATAGGGCTCCGTTTGAAAGGAAGATCGGTATTTGCTACATTTATTGACTTTAAACAAGCCTTTTTTTGAAAAACTATGGCCAACATTATAAAATTTAGGTTTCAACAGTAAAATTGTTAAAGTTTCGATGGACATATATATAAGGCTACTATAATTTTACAAGACTTCAACAACGAGTATAAGGTTGACGTTACCAAAGGCGTTCTGCAAGAGGATTCAATTAACCCTTTATTTTTTCGTTATTTATTAGTGATAGTAGCTTTCCTCAAATATAATGGCCGAGAGGGAATTAATGCTAGAATGGATTCGGATGTTATAGCACTATTATATGCTTTAGTCTTGTCGATTACTGTGTTCATGGCATTCCTAAAATACTGAATATACTGCCTGATTACTGTTCTCGCAATTCAAAAGAACAATTGGTACTCCCAAATGAAACATAAACTGCTTGGTTATGATGATCAATATTTTCTTGAAATCGAAAATGATTGCCGTCTAGCCAATGAAATTTCTAATATATTGAATAAAGTGAGGAATCATAATCTTTCAGCTGATATAACCTCGCTTTCAATTATAGTTTTCACCGTTTATACAAGAAAATTAGTAACTTGTGCTCAAGAGAAATGTATTTAGAATTCAAAGGTAGTATTTTAAAGCAAACAATTGTCAGCCAACTGAGGTTAGGTCATCCAGACCATTGCCGTATAGTTTTTAAAGGTAATATCTTCAGTTTTATTCCGACATACATTGTATTTGTTGTAACTTAGGAGCCCCAGACACTCTTTATCACTTTTGGTAGTATGCCCGGTATTCAGAACTGCTAGGAAAAATATTTAACTGGATATATTAATGTAATGAAGAAAATTTACAAAATATATAAATAATTGATAATATCCACAAGTTAAATAATGTACTTTTACGTTATGTCTGCATTGAAACTTGGAGACTCATTGGGAATATTAAAAATGAAATTGTAGTTGACAGTTTTGTTTTATAAGGTCAATTTTTAGTTCTGAACAGTTGACTCTCAATTTATGTTTACCATTACATTATTAATTTTTGTAAATAGTTAAATCTGAATAGATGCTTTAATTTTTCACCATCTTTTACATTTTTTTTTTTTTTTATATTTTTCTTTTTCTTTTTTGTTCAATTTATTTAATGTATTAATATGCACTTCATTTAATTATTTGTAACCAAAACTCCATTTGTATGGGTATTTCCCCAAAAATTCATTTAAGGGGACTTTTAGGGGAAAGGTTTTCCACTAATGTTTTCGTCTAATGTGCAATTTCAGTTCAACAATGTCTATCTGTCAACTGAATAATATTAAATAAAATTATATATGTTGCCAAAATTCCGAATTTGAATAAAATCGGTTGACTGGAAGTGCGACTTAATAATAATAATAATAATAATAATGCTTTATTTAAAAAAGAAATTATAATAAAAACATATAAAAAGGAAAGCAGTATTCTACGGCAATGGTAAACCGTCTGCCGGAGGTTGATGTACATACATATATAATAATGATTACAAATTGTTTTATAAATTGAATAAACATTTAAGAACAAAATCTGCTAATAAAGGAATAGAAAAGTTGAAAAAAGAAGGAAAGAAGAGAAAAATAAAATAGTAATAATAAACAAAAAAGAAAAGAAAGTCATTCACTTAAACTTAATAATTCTTTTTTTATTTTTTTTAAATTAAAAAAGAATTGGTTTCCTCAATAACTAAATATATAAACAAATTACTAA
Source organism: Triatoma infestans (assembly GCA_011037195.1). NCBI lineage: Eukaryota > Metazoa > Arthropoda > Insecta > Hemiptera > Reduviidae > Triatoma > Triatoma infestans. Next base: position 97,319 of record JAAEAF010000396.1, read on the forward strand.
CTACATTTAGTTAAGACAAAAAAGAACCTGAATAGTAATAATACAAAGAGAGCTCAATCAAAATTAAAATCCATAATTAAATTATATCTATATTGCCAGGCGTGTCACAAAATTAATAATCACAATGCTGTTTTCGCCATTGAGCATCAATATTAACTGCGGTCTAGGTAATTTGTCACAACCAACATAAAGCCTACGTATGTCGGAGAGAATGGAATAGTCTACCAAAAAGTGGTAGACATCCTCCCTCGCTCGAGAGCTACATAGCGAACACAAGGAGTTACTTCTTTCAACCCAAGGGGTATAATTTAAATAGAGCAGCTCACCGCGAAGTCTGAATGGGTTAGGTTCGTTGAGTTGGACATCAAGCTACAAGACTTGACAGAATAATCCAACTCTTTATATAATAAAAACCTCGTAGAGCAACAAGCCAACTTCATACACTCCTCAAGATGGTGATCCCCTATTCTTTGTACAATGACCGTCAGTTGCGTCCGCCAACTAGACATATTTTCTATAGATGAATCAAATACACAGCAGTAACGTTGACTAAGGAAGACCAATGCTTAAACCAAAAAATTTTATTTTTAATAATCTCCAAAGCCAATATTTTGGGAAGGCGATAATCGGGCAAGTTAAGAATTTTGAGATAGTATCTAAAATGTAGAGAAAATGTAAAAAACATTAATAAGTGTTGTGGACGTTTCAATGGGAAGCATGATGTAATTAGGGGTCACTGAAGGCACTAAAGTTTTTTTATAAATTTCCGCATCTCTCTCGCGCCAGATCAACTGAGGTAGAATAGAATAGAATAGAATCGGGGGGGGGAGCCTCATTCCACTGCGACCTACAAATTGAGATCTATTGTGGATCCCCTTAAGTTACAGAACAGCCCCCCCCAGCTTTGCCCTCCTAATCAATCCTAGCAAAGCTGAGAGCGGCTCCGTCATCAATCTTTCAGCTTCGGGATTGCCCGTCCCCAGTTGAAGAAACCTAATCCTCGCCAGGCCGGCGCACTCACAAAGGATATGCGCCGGGGTCTCCTCCTCTACCTTGCAGAATCGGCATACCGCACTATCCGCAAGTTGTAGGTGGTGCATGTGTCTATTCAGCCTACAATGCCCTGTTAGTAGACCCACAATTAACCTTATATCCCTTCGGGTCTGGCTCAGTAGGTCTTTGGTAATTTAGGCAAATGTCTTTTAATGAAGAGCTTTGCCTGCCTCTGTCCTGGTGTCCCTCCCACCAACGCAGATGCTGATCTTCTATCCACCCCTTGATAGAAGTTTGGATGAGGCTCCTGGACAAGCCGCAGAAGGGTTCGGGGCCTATAAAGGTATCCTGCGAGCCCTCCCTCGCTAGGGCATCCGCCCTCTCATTGCCCAGGAACCCCGCATGTCCCGGTACCCAGGCGAGTGTCAGTTTATTCCGAGTACCCACCTCGGTGAGGGCAAGTAGGCAGTCCCACACCAGTCTTGAGACTATTTGGTGTGAGGAAAGTGCCTTCAGGGCTGCCTGACTGTCCCAGTATATGGCCACTCTTCTACCCACTATCCTTTGCCTTATAATCTCCATAGCGCAGAGTTGTAACGCCACGACTTCAGCCTGAAAGACCGTGGCGTACTTCCCTAGGCTGGCCTTAATTTTAACTTTAGGCCTGCCCCCGTAGACCCCAGCTCCGACCCCAGTCGGAGTTTTGGATCCATCTGTATACCAGATCGAGTTACCGAACAGGGTGGGTCGCAGCCCCATTCGCCTCTGCTCGGTATGACAATATGGAAGTTCCTTTCGAAAAAATACTTAGGAACCATCCTATCCGTTGGCATCCCCAGAAGATAGTCCGCCTTGATTTCCTCAATCAACCTCTGGTTATTACGATCATGCCTAGAGGTGATGGGAGGCGGCCCCTGCAGGAGCCTATATATTCCCATTCTGGCTTCGCCTAGAACGAGAATGTGTAATGGTGGCAGATTGTGGAGGACTTCCAACGCCGCAGTCGGGGTGGTCTTCATGGCCCCCGTGGAACCAAGGCATGCTCGCCTTTGGATCCCACCGAGCCTTTCCACCGCCCCCTTCTGCAACGTTTTGGTCCACCAAACTACCGACCCATATGTAACCATGGGTCTGATGATCCTGGTGTAGATCCATAGTGACAAACTTGGGCGCAAGCCCCAGTTTCTCCCACAAAGCCGTCTGCATCTATTAAATGACGCATCGGCTCTGTGAGAAATTTAGTCAATGTGTTGGTTCCAAGTGAGTCTTCGGTCGAAAGTAACGCCAAGGTACTTCGCCTCCGTCGCAAATGGAATCGGAGTGTGCCCAAGTAATGGAGGCCTAAGGCCTTCCAACTTATGGCGCAACGTGAAAGGAACTATTATGGCTTTGTGGGGGTTTATGGACAAGTCCTCCTCCCTACACCAATTCCTAACCAGGTTTAGAGCTGCTTGAACCCGCTCTGCAATCGTAGTAGGGTATTTGCCTCTTACCACGATCGCCAAATCATCTGCGTAGCCTAGGCAGTCAAAGCCATCCGCAGATAGTTGGTGGAGGAGGTCTTCAACGACCAAAGTCCACATCAGAGGGGACAAAACCCCTCCCTGTGGACACCCCCTCCCTACTTTTACCCTAAGGGTGGTCTGGCCTATTGTCGAAATGTTAATTCGGTTGCTTAGGCCAGACTCCATCCAGCCGCATAACACTGCTGGTACTCCTCTTTTATGGAGGGAGTTGATGACTTAGGTGCGCGAAACATTATTGAATGCGCCCTCAATGTCCAAAAAGGTGGCTACCGCAATTTCCTTATCCTCCAAGGATTTTGATAGCAGCCTGTTAAGATCATCCAGTGCGGCCTCAGCCGACCTACCTGGTTGATAAGCGTATTGGCGGGCACTTAGGGGGTTTGCACGCAAGACCTCATCCCTGATATATCTGTCCACCAACCTTTCCAGAGCTTTGCTCAGGAAAGAGGTTAGGCTAATCGGTCTATACGAGCCTGGCGTGAGATCAGACACTCTACCCACCTTGGGGAGGTAGATCACCTTGACCTCATGCCACGGTACCGGCGTATATCTACGGGCTATGAATGCCCTAAAGATTCTACACAGGTATGGTAATAGAATATCTAGTCCTTTTTGCAGAAGGACCGGGAAATCCCATCCGTCCCAGGAGATTTGAAAGGTAGGGATTTATTGATGGCCCACCTGACTTTGCTTGGCCTGGTTATGAGAGTGGCGAGTTTCCAGGCCTCTGGGGAAGGTCTAATTGGCCTTTCCCCAGGGATCCCCGCCACCTCTGGGTCTGCAAGTCGGGATGAGCCTGGAAAGTGCGTCTCCGCGAGGAGCTCTAAGCTTCCTTTCTCGGAGACAGTGACGGTCCCATCCCCCTTTCGGAGGAACCCCACTTCGTTCGCAGTACCGTCTTTGGCCAACGCTCTGTGGATTCTGGCGCACGAGGGTGAGTCCTCAATCTCCTCGCAAAACCGCCTCCACGAACGTCTTTTGGCCTTTCTAATCTCTTTATTGTACTGCGTGAGGGCATTCCGATAGACGGTCCAGTTCTGGGTAACTTTGGCCCTGTTGAACAATTTCCTCACCTCGGCCCTCAGTTTCTCGAGGTGATTGTTCCACCAGACCGTCTTTCCTCTCTGTGGTCTTGACCTTACCGGAAGGCCGTGGTCAAGTTTTCTTGGAAGGCAGTGGCTATCGCCTCCTGCACCTCCTCTACCGTCCGCTCAAGATCCTCCACCCCTCTCCCGTCAGAGATTCCCTGTGCTACTCTATACTTGAGGGAATCCACAAATCCTTCCCAGTCGGTTTCCCGAGGGTTCCGGAATGTTACCTGCTGCAACGGGGGGGTGTCGATGGTGAACCTGATGTGCCTGTGGTCGGAGCAGGATGGTTCCGAAGACACATGCCAGTTCCTGATGTCATCACTCAGCCTATGGGTGGTCCATACCTCTCTCCTGGCCACCGTGACGAAGGTGGGTCCTTACCTAAATTAAAGATTAGTAACTCTTTACCATAGATAAAATCCAAAAGGGACTTACCTCTGCTGTTGCAGTTGCTGCTCCCCCATGCTGGGTGGTGTGCGTTGGCATCACATCCCACGAAGAGCGGGAGATTCTTCGCCTCACAGAAGTCGACGATCTCTCCCATCAGGTCCGGCGGGCAAGACTGGTCCTCACCGGGAAGTAGGCGGAGCAGGCCACCAGCCTCCTGATTCCACCTTCGGTCCGTGCCGAGATGATTGCTATAACAAAATCGCCTGAGCAAAGTGCCGGCGGTAAGTTACCATCAATCTGATTATTAAGGACTATACAGGCTATGGGTTTCCCAGAGCCCTTACAATATAATACCTTACCTTGAAATGGGCGAATGTCTCTGATTTCCTCGGCCACGAGCCACGGCTCCTGCACCAGAGCGATGTGTAGTCGCTCCGATTCAAACCTCCTGCACAAGACCGCCGAAGCGGCCTTGGCATGTTGGAGGTTGATTTGCAGGACCCGTAGCCCCATCCTAAGATGTAGTAGGGGGTCGGGAAGGCGAGCTAGGCTCGTCCCCCCGCCGCACTTCGGCACGCTCGGGCGCCAGACACCGCTGAGGGGTTTGAGGCCTCAACAGCGGGCTGACCCCGGCTTCGCCCAGAGCGTCGGGCAAGCCCTTCCCCCTGTCGGTTTTTTTGCCTCTCTTTTCGCCCGCCTTATGGCCGGCTGAGGGCTTGGGTGCGCGAGCCTCCGTTGTCGGAACATCCGACACGGGGGCCCGCGCGAGCTTAGAAGTGGAGGGAACACCTTCCGCCGGGCGGATCGCCTCGGCGGAAGGGGCCCCAGCTCCTTCTTCATCGCCTCGTTTCTCCTTGGTTCGGAACTTCAACCTGCCGAACCCGTAGAATGGAGCCATGTCTAGACTCCTCAGGATTTCCAGGGTGAAGAGCTGTCCCTTGCTCTCCGGAACACACCCCATAACGGTCCACAAGCCGGGGTTGAGGCCCTGGTTGCCAAACCTCAAGAGGCTGACAACCCTTTCCGCCGTCACCGGCTCGCCATCCTCATGGGGTACAAAGACAGAGCACGTCACTGGCTTCGGGACCTCGTCCCCCACCAGGACCCTGAGGGCAGCGCCCTCCCAGGGCCGCAGCGTAGGGACGACCTCCGTCACCCAGGACGCACTCTCCTTGTCTGCACATGTAAGCAGGAGAAACCCTGCTTTATGGGTGCACTTAAGAAAGCGCACCTGACGGTCATCCGTGAAGGCCGCCATGGTGGACAGCAGGGATTTTTGGATGGCTTTTAGCCTATCCGGCTCCAACTGCGTGTCCGGGTAATAGGCCGCGGCAATCGCGACCTTCTCCGAGGACAAAGCCTCCCCATAAGTACGAGGTCTCGCCCTCTTCGTCGGCCGCGATGCCTTCGGGGTACTTTCCTCCGAACGCGGCCTTTTTCCGGCCTGAGCCTTTTCTTCCTGTTGCCGGACAAGATTCTCCCTGATTATGGATCGTCTTGCGACTGCCTTGACCGACTAACCTTTGCACCCGCCTGTTGGACGCGCCTGACAAACGGACTGCAAGAATGTCCATGTCGGACATCACGTCAACCTCCTCTAGAGATAGCGCCCTTAGGGCTCTCCGGGGAGGCTGTGTAGTGGCCTCGGACGTGAGGGCATCCGCCCGCTCGTCCGAAGGTCTGTGTTTTAAATTTATAAATTGCTGCTCCATGTTGTTCTCACGAGTAGCTGGGGAAGTGACGTCCACCCGGTGAGAGCCCCGCAATGACCGGGTAAGGCTACTTACTCTGGGAGGGCGCCTGGTATCCCAGAGGCTCCGTAACGACCCCGGGATTAGGCTCCGGGACCAACCATCCTATAGGCACGGATCGCATAACACCGTAGGATTGAGCCGGATATAGAGGCAGGATAGGGTGACCAGGGATCTCAAGAAAGGGCGACATAAAACAGGAGGCCAACGGGGGGTAATCGTTGACCCGCCAGAGCCCTAGTTAGCCGTGACACCGGAGAAACCCAGGTGCCACGTTGCCCGGCCCCCACGATGAGGGCGTTAGGGTTGGCTCGCTGCTCCACTGGAATCGCCGAGGCTTTCCACCAGTGTAACAGCATTTGGGGGCCATCAACTGAGGTAATAAAGGTAAAGTGTCATGATTAGCAGTGATAGACAAAGTTAGAGAAATAACAATATTCGAAGATGGTCTGAGAAATTAAGAGATAATACTCCGAAATTAATATATTGGAGAAATAATCCAGCGGGACACAACACAGATCATTGACTGAGCATCCCATACTTCCAATAAAGGTATAATCTCCTTGAAGATCACCCTGAAATCGCCCATTTAAAATTATTAAATCTAGACTATTGCAAAGATCTATAAATTTGCAACCTTTTCCATTAAGAACTTTATCCTTTGACTTTCTTATGTGGCGACTATTGGGACTATTAATCAACAAGTCACCTGGCAACTCCTATGAGGTACCACTCTTACATTGAAATCTCCCATTAAAATAAATTTAAGATTACAATTCAATTCTAGGAAATTAGACAAGTGAGAAACCCAAGCGTTCAAATATGCAGGCAAGACAAATATTTCAAATTTTGTGTTTCTAATTCGTATTAAGTCAACACCATCTAGTTTACAATAATTAATAAGGTATTAGGAAAAGAGCTATTTTTAATACCATATACCCTTCCACCCATAGGTCTTCCGAATTTAAAAGATCTAGTAGCAGAAACCCAAAGTAAATTATAATTAGAAAAGAATTTCTCATAGAAATCAAATTTTTTTTCTTCTACAAAAGTTTCTAAAAGAATAAAAAATATCATATGTTCTTAATGAATTCAAAAAATCAACATTTTCAATTTTGCTTTTTTTTTTTTTTTTTTTTTTAACTTTTATTTGAAATTTACACCTGCACTCGTACAGTACAATAAGTAAATATGCTGCGTGTATAATAAAAGTGGCGTGGCAATCATGAATGATGATCATCCAGTGATGACCATCATTAGTCTACCAGTTGGTCACGGGGCCAACGGCGCCTCATACGTCTTCGGGGGTTGGAGGGAAGTGTGGTTGAGAATAGGTTTGCAGCTAAAGGATTAGGGTGAGATGATAGTTTTTGGTGGAATTTGTTGTAGCGGGTTTTGGCAAGTTCTGGTATAAATGGAATGTTGAGGTCTGTGTGTATGGAGTGGTTACTGACATAAAAAGGAGCGTTTACAATGCGGCGGAGTATTTTAGATTGGAGTGTTTGTAATCTGTTGATGTTAGATCGTTTAGCTGTCCCGTAAAGTTCAAGTCCGTAAGTCCATATTGGAGCAAGAAGGGAAGTATACAGTCGACGCTTGTTCTGTAGTGTTAGTTTTGAGCGTTTGTCAAGTAGTCTAGCAAGGAGTTTGTATCGTTTGTTTAGTTCAGCCCGTTTAAGTCTCGTGTGAGGGTTCCAAGTTAGTCTTTTGTCTAGGTACAGTCCAAGGTACCGCACATGATCGGCTGGTGGGATAGGAGTGTTATATAAGAAGACAGGTCCAAGAGTTGTTCGTTTGAGTGTGAAGACTATGTATTTGGATTTGTTTGGGTTGATTTTTATTCTCCATTTTTGTAGCCAGGGTTCTAGTGAGTGAAGGTGAGATTGTAGAGAGCGGATAGCGAAGACAGAATCAGTATGTGTGGAGAGAATGGCAGTGTCGTCAGCGAAGGTGTATATGGAGGTGTTGGGATTTGAAGGTAAGTCGGCTGTAAAGATTGTGTAGAGAAGAGGAGCTAAGACGCTACCTTGTGGTACACCAGCAAGGACAGGAAAAATAGATGATCGAAAAGAGCCTTGAGTTACTAGAAAGAATCGGTCGGAGAGATAGGATTTGAGTATAAGATAGTATGTGCTTGGTAGATTACTCTTAAGCTTCCATAGCAAACCCTTGTGCCATACTCGGTCAAAGGCCTGTGAGACATCCAAGAATACTCCAGCGCAGAAATGTTTAAGCTCCAGTGATGTAGCGATGGTGTCCACAACGCGATGGGCCTGCTGGATTGTAGAGTGGCAACTGCGAAAACCAAATTGATGATTTGGGATAATTTCAAGGCCATCAAAACTTTCTTGAAGGCGTGGTAGGAGGAGTCTCTCAAAAATTTTGCCTAGAATCGAGAGGAGGCTGATAGGGCGATAGGAGGAAGGTAGATGCGTGGGTTTTGAAGGTTTAGGTATCATACAGATGGTGAAGAATTTCCAAAGTATAGGATAGTAGGTAGTTCTCAGTATTGAATTGTAGATGGTTGTAAGGAAGACTATTGCTTTTCTAGGAAGTTGAAGGAGAATGTGTGCTGTGATTAAATCATAACCTGGACTCTTTTTAGGGGGAAGATTGATAATGGCCTCCTTGACTTGCTTGGGTGTGAATGATTTAGGAGGAAGAGAAACTGGTAAAGGAATGTCCAAGTCGGTATTGACGTCTTGGGTGTGTTGTAGATTTTGAGTGTCAGGATGTGGGGTGAAGACGGAAGAGAGGTGAGCTGCAAGTAAGTCAGCTTTTCTTGATCAGATTTGGCCCAGGAGTTGTCAGCAGAACGGAGAGGGGAGGAGGTTTGTTGAAATTTTAATATTCGTCGGGTGACAGTCCAGAGTGAGTTGTCGTCAGTAGTAAGAGATTTTGTATAGTTAGCGTATTGGGTGTTATAGTATTTTTGAAGTTCGTTTTTAAGCTGTCTTGCAAGATGATTGAAATTTTGTTTGGGGGAAGGATACCTAGTTCGCTGCCAAAGAGATCTTGCTCGTCGCTTTTGAGTTATAAGAGTGCGGAGTAGGATAGGTAAGTTATAAGGCAAACGTTCTGTCCGTTTAGTTGTACAGTATGAAGTCGCTTGCCATATGCTTTGCTGTATGGCAGCAGCGAAGTTGTCAACAGCATCGTCTAGTTGTTGGGGTGTTTTAAGAGCTGTTTTAAGTTCAATTTGTTGTTCGAGTCGGTCTCTAAATAAGTCCCAGTGTATCGGTCTATTGAGCAATGTAGGTTTTGGAGGGGATGGTTTGGGGTGAATATCCATTGTAAGTATGACGGGGCTGTGGTCGGATGATAGGTCATCTAAGGTGAATGCGTCAGTATGGAATGATGAAATGTTGGAGCAGATGAAAAAGTCAAGCAAGTCAGGTCGTTTATTTAGAGCAGTTGGCCAGTAAGTTGGTTGAGAAGGAGAGATGTAGGATAAGCTTGTTTGGGAGAGTGCTTTTGCTTTTTAAACCACAGATATTGTATGAAATAATAGACAAGGAATGAATATGCTCAACAATACAGCCCGGGGCATTCCTACAGATGGTTAAATCTCATCCATCAATTTTTCCAGAAGTGCGGGGGTAGACCTTAGGTTGAACAACTCCCTTTACTTCTCAGATCAGAGAAAATATTTATAACATTGTAAATTTTATTTGTTGCTCTTAAGGGACATAAGTCCCAGAGCATAATAAATTTATCTTTCTTTCTTTACCGAAGCAGAAGTACGGGAGAAATAATCACGTGGCAGAGCATTCGAAGAAACTGCAGACAAAAAGAGGAAAAGTCAAAGCCCACAATATCCCTGAGATTATCCGCACCGTTTTCAGAGTCAAATTTCAAACCATTCACCTCACAGAAATCAAAACGATGTAGAGACGATCATTAACCACTATCACTTTTAATGAACTTTTCAAACGTAATAGTTCTCTGCGAATTAACAGAAGTTTAGATCATTCTCTGCGAACATTCTCTGAATAGTCCTGATACAATATAAAACCAGAATTTTTCAGTTTTTTAGTAGACCTCAAAACTGCTAGTTTATCACTATAACGTGAAAACGTAACCAAAAGAGGCCTGTTTTGGGTCCCTCTTGAACCAAGTGAAAAAACTTGAATATTCTCTAAGATGATTTCCACCTGCAAAACTTGGTGACAGAATTCGGAAACTAAATTGATTAAATTAACTTCGGGATTGTATTTCCAGACCCTTAAATATCAAGTTATTTCTACGGCAACGATTGTCTAAGTTATCCAAGAAATCGACATTCCTTCTACTAGAGCCTTTTAGAACCTCCATCTCGCTCCTCAGCTTCTGGTATTCTTCTTTAAGAGACGCAATCTCAATATGTAAAGCATTGACTTCTTCTTTGGAAGCTAGAGCTGCGAGTTTATCATCCAACAAACTATTCATAAGTTTTGCCATAGAATACATGAGTTGTGACATAGTACACCAGATAGAAGGAGAGGGGAGTCATCAGACATTGTAGAGAACACTGCTTCTTTCTTAGCAACTTTCAATTCTAGTTCAGGCGAGCTTCTAGCACGTTTAATTCTAGAGTTATTCAAGCGAGGTACAGAAGTGAGATCATGTTATGACATAAAAAGGGGAATTACGTAAAAGGAAGAAAAAATTAAAAATTATTAAAAATAAATTCCCACTGGAAATGGTGTAAAACATTAAAAATAAATTGCTAGAAAAAAGTTATTATTTCTGATGCAGTTGCAACTTAAATTTAAATACTTGCATACAGTGCTGCCAACAGAAGGTAGTTAATAAAAAAGTCACGGTATTATTCAAAAGTAGTTGAGCAGATGATCCGTGAACAGAAGAGAGATAGAAGTAGAAGAGTGAGTGGGATAGAAACTGTTCCCCCACTCGAAGATTTTAAACTGCATTTATTTGTTTACAGACTGTTCGCCACTAGCCAGTCCCCACTAATAGGGTCCAAATTCTGATAAATACGTACAAAATGTACTTTCTATTTAATAAACTAGAATGATTAAATAACACACTTTTTTCTGCTGAAAAACACATTCAATCACGTGGAAACTATCAAAAAGTATGATAATAACTGATATACGATATAAACAGGTTCCGGTTACTTTGAAAATATCTCAGATATTCAAATAGTTGGGCGCCAGGCTTTTCAGCCAGTGATTTAAATAAAACAAAATTAAATAATAAAAATTATTACAAATCAGAAGAAATAAAAAGAGAGATAAAGAAACTACGTACCAGTAGAGACAAACTTTTCTTCTCTCAGGCAGTCTAACAGGAATGAAAACTGTGCATGCAAGTTCGATAATACATATATTTTCCAATCCAAAAGATAATAAAAATAATAAGGAAGGTATACCTTTACAAAAGAAAATATTATATGATAAAACATACATACAGATATATACACACAAAGAGAGAAATACGAAACTCGGAAAGTTATTAAATGTCCGAAAAGACCTTATAAATAACGGAAAACGGAAAACTTTCTCACAATTTTCGCCGGCAAACGGTTTCAGAAAGCTTTTCCGATAGTTGTGGCCACTTGAGCTTATCATACTCCACTACTGGAGTGGGAGACGGTCAGACTCTCACTCGCCTTTCGCCCCACTCCTTAATTCTCGGGCCCTGCAGCGCCTTATGCGCGTACTTGGTTACAGTCCACCCTTCCTTCGGGGCGATGGACCTCCGAGCCTTAGTCTTGATAGGCCTTGAGATGGGCGACGTGGCAGCGACCAACAGGCTTGCCTTCTAGCGTCGCCAGCTCATAAACATTACTAGAAATCACCTTGTGGATGAGATAGGGCCCTTCATATTTCGGTGCCAGCTTGGCAGAAAAGTGACGCTGCGCATCAGAGAGAGGGTGGCTGCGTTTCCAGACCTTCCCACCTACTTTGAACGAAGTTCCTCTTCTTCGCAGGTTATAGTAATGCGCCTGTTTAGTTTGGGCTCGCATCAGGTTTTCTTCGACCATCACTCTCAGCTCTTTAAGCTTCGCCAAGTGCTGTTGCCATTCTTTGGTTGTTGGTGCTCCGTCGATTCTTCAGGTAGTGCTCCTAAATTGTAATTTAAACCCGGTTGCATAAGCTCTCTCCCAAAATTTAGATAGGCGGGAGTACAACCTATTGAAGAATGCACGCTTGTATTTAGGGCAAACATAAACTCAGATAAATAAGTGTCCCATGATTTATGATTGGAACCCACATAAGCCGAAATCGTTGACTCTTTCCACCGGGTTAGCTTGAGGCCAATAAGGTGGAGTGCGGGAATAGGTAATACCGAAAGCTGGATACATCTAACATAAGGCGATGGATGTAAGGAGTTCCATTGTCTGTGTGTAGAATCAGTGGAGTTCCCCAGCGAAAAATTACAGCTTTCTTGAAAAACTTTATAACGTAGCTGAATTAGCGGATCTTATGGGAATCAATTCCGTCCACTTGGAGAAGGTATCTTGGAAGACAAGGATGTAGGAATTGTTTTGGCTCGAACGAGGTAGAGGCCCAATAATATCGGTGCAAACTCTTTGCCAAGGACGAGGTGGTGGTTGAAGCTTCATAATTCCCCCTGGAGTACGCTGCTCCGGTTTATGCATTTGACATATCTTGCAGGTTTTCACATATTCTGCCATATCTTGATATAATCGAGGCCAGAATTATACGTTCTTTATTCGGGCTACCGTTTTGTCAATACCTAAATGTGCTGACTCCGGCCTATCGTGAGAGGCAGAGATAATTTCCTGGCGTTCAGAGGGAGGAACTACTTGCTTCCAAGCGTCCACCGTATCCCCTATGGACCGTTTTATTTCATCAGGAATATAGAAATACAGTTTTCCTTGATCAATTTTCCAGTCAGGATAGAGAGATGGACATTTCCTGACTTGATCAAATCTTATGGCATACCATATCTCCCCGGGGTCTTTACTTTCTGTTATGGAAGCACACTGAATACTAGGTATTCTAGATAAAGCATCAGGGACATGATGATATGCTCCCTTACGATACACAACTTCAAAATTATATCCTTGAAGTTCTAACGCCCATCTGGCTAATCGACCGGTTGGGTCTGACTTCTACTGGCGTAAGCAATCACAAGCTCTTGTCCAGATTGCACCTGACTCAACACTGCGCCACGCCTACTTGGCTGGCATCTGTTTGTAGTGTAAAAAGTAAGTCAAAATCTGGTCTGGCCCAGATGGGAGCATGAGTGAGAATTTCCTTCAGACGGTTAAATGCTTTCTCTTGGTCCGAATTCCAAACCCACTTCTGATCTTTCCGAAGCAGTTTGGTAAGAGGGTTGATTTTATCAGAGAAATTAGAAATGAATCGTCTGTACCACGACACCATTCCAATGACTCGACTCAGCTCAGACAAGTTTTTGGGTGAAGGATACTTCTTTATGGGTTCTACTTTGACCGAATTGACTTGTAACCCTTTGTCATTTAAAAGGAAACCTAAAAATTCCATTTCATAGCACCCAAATTCGCACTTTTCAAGATTCAATTGTAGACCAGCATCCAGAAGTCATCTAATGACCTCTCGAAGGTATCGTAGATGAGTCGGGAAATCCTTAGTGGCGATGATAATGTCATCTAGGTAGGCAAATGCATAGGGGGAAAGGTCGGGACCAATAAGGGAGTCTAACAACCTTTGAAATGTTGCTGAAGCTTCGCAGAGACCGTATGGCATCTTCTTAAATTGGTATAAACCCTTGCCTAAGGCAATAAAGGCAGTTATTTCCCGGCTAGGTACAGAGAGAGGTATTTGGTGGTAGGCATGTGCCAGATCTAACTTGCTTAGATATTGGCAGGATTTAAGTTGATCAAGGATTGAATTCATCAGGGGGGAAGGGGGTAGTTATCTTTTTTTGTTATTTTGTTCACACGGCGGTAGTCTACACAAAATCGGTAGTTCCCATTGGGATTCTTTACCATTACGATCGGACTAGACCATGGACTATTTGAAGGTTCTATGATATCATTTTCGAGCATGCGATCTATTTCTGAGTTGATAATTTCTTGAATTTTTGGTGAGACCTGATACGCTCTTTGCTTTATTGGAGGATGGTCGGCGACATTTATGACGTGTTCTGTTAACGTAGTCATTCCTGTCGATTTATTTTGTTTTACTTTTAATTCCGTTTCTAACAGATGATTGAGGTGAGCTTCCTCTTTAGTGGTAAGCCGGCAGAGTCCCGCTAGACCATTCTCGATCATGTCAAACGTTGCTGCTTGGAAGGCATGGGTAATGTTAGGCATATCTTTGAAATACCACTGCAGGCCAGCCACATCAAGTACTATGTCTACGGCTGCCAGTGAATCGAGACCCAAGATACAAAGTATTGGAAGTGCAGGTAATATTCCAAAGCGCAAATTAACAATTCTTCCCTTAAGGGTTACCGATAAGGTAGTGGTAGAGGTAACAGTTTCCCTAATCCCATTTGCCATACTAACTGGGTAAGGCCGCACTGCTGAGATAAGTGCATCTAATTGTTCAAGACGATACGCAGTAGCCGCGTTGAGATACGATTGGGCTGCTCCCGTATCCACTAAAGCCAGAAAAGTTAAGTTTAATGAGTTACATTCTAAGAAAAATCGAGAATCAGAATGGGCATGTCCAGTAGCATGAACAGATACTATTTTAGTTGGGGAATCGAAAGAAGAACCAGCTCCACAATTCTTAGTAAAACCGGTTGAGGTTATGGAAGAGGTGGTAGAGTCTGCATTTCGCGAGCCATGGTCGACTCTAGAGCCTTGACTCACGATCCGTTTCCCGGATGTGAACAGTTCGGGCAAGTTTTAAAAGTAACCTTTTGTTTCCCACAATGATAACAAAATAAAGTTTTTCTTGGCTTCTTGCAATTGGGGTATTTATGTCCTAGATCATGACACTTCCAACAACGGTTAGATGGCGGTAATGAATCTTTAGAAAGATCCTTCTTTTCTGTCCTAGGCGACGAATTATTTCTAGGGGACACCAATTTGCTGGATGGTTTGGCTTCTACAGAAAATACGGAGGAGGAGTGTTTTTCTATTTTGGTTTTATTTAAAGACTTCTTGGGTGACCCCAATCCTTTGTAAGCGGCATCGGGGCAAAGGGACTTTTTTTAGGAGGTGGAGGGCGAAAGGTTTTAGACCTTTCCTCAAGTTGTTCGAACTCCTGCTCTTTGTGAAGGAGATCGGCACTGGAAGTGACTTCTGCAAACCGAATGTGAAACTGATATTTAGGCAATAGATTTTTATAAATTTTTTCTAATTGTTCTGCTAAAGAAAGTGGTTTTGTCAAACGATTCATTAGTGAACGAAGATTTATGACAAATGTAGAAATATCTCTCTTCTTGATACTCTGGGTTCGACGATCTATTTCCCTTTTCAGTCAATCTTGGTAATCGAAAGGGAAAAATGTATTGCGGAAATTTCGTTGAAATTCTTCCCAATTTGTCCACTCAGATTTTTTCAGGCGGTACCATAATAAAGGTGTACCAGTGAACATTAGAGGAAGCCATGACATGACAGTAGCATCCGGGCTGTAAAATATTGTATGACGTTCCTCAAGGGTTATTAGAAAATCTTCCGCACTGCATGTCGACGATCCGTCAAATTTAAGATCGGCAAATGGCATTTGGTAAGGGAAAGGAGATATAAAGTTAGGACCTAACATAGTAGGGTGACTTAGGACAGATGGAGAGGTACTGTAAGTTAATGGAACTGCCCACGGTAAGGTGGAAGGGACCCCGGAGATTTGAGGGTCGGATATTATCCCCTTGTCTCCTTTTGACATGTCTAAGTCTGAAGAGACCGTCCACAACACTGGACTATTTAAAAAGAAATTGCTCAGACCAGTGGCGGCTACTGGTATTCGCGATTGCGCGACTGAACCCCCAACTATTTGAAGAAAAAAGTAAAAAATTAAATAAAATGTAGCAAAATTTTCTTACTTGATTTTATTTTCTTTCATATTTGAATTTCAAAAAAATATTTTCATTTTTATATTAGTTAGAGTAGGGTAAAAAGACCGGTTCTGGCGCAAGGGCTACGGAGCCAAGTCTTTTTTGGGGGTTGCAAGAACGCCGCTGCCATCATCCAAATCGATGAGCAGCAATTCAAAGATGACGTCATCAGATTAAATATCATCCAAATCGATGCCCCCCTCCCACAGGCCAGCCCTAAATTCAAGAGAAAAAAAAAATTCTACTGACCTTGAATCGAACCAGCAAACCCAACACTCACAGCCGGTTATCTAAACCAGTAGACCACCGCTGCTACTTGTTCTTATGTAGAAAAAGATCTCGCCTATAAATTTATCGTAAAGTGTCCCCGTGGGTGTGTGCGTTGTGCGAGCGCGTTCCAAGTTAGTTGTTTAGTTGTAGTAGTTTGTTTAAAATTTTCAGGAGGCACCATTGTTTCTGCAAGGAACGGGAGGTCGTTGTGAAGCGGATGAAGATGTTCCGGATATTCCAGATCCACTTCTAATATGTATCCAAAGTCGGAATCGTCAGGGATGTCTTGAACTTGAATCTTTTCCGGCTGTTCCACCCATTCAAAGCCTCCATAAGGCAAAAACCTACTCTGTGCATCACCATATAAATTGTTTGCATCGTAATACATAATGAATACTGACTCCTGCGTTGAATCATAGGTTTGCATGTATTTATTATTAGCCTTGCAATACCATTAGAATCATATCATAATCAAGCAGAAGTTCTAATTTAACGCCTGTTAACCTCAACATAGCATCCCACGCCATACCAGGAGCAGTGAAATAATGCGCAGGATCGATTTTATGAGTACTCTTTGTCACACGTCTAAAGTCTTCAAAGACATCAGCCAGCAATAAAACATCAGTCTTTAAATAGATATCGCTATATTCCCCCAACGTTGTACATTGAACCTCATTCCACACCTTACTGCATGGTTATAATCCTCTTCGCCAATATGGCTGTCCGTCAAGGCGTTGTAGAATGCATCCATAGGTGGTAAATTTTCTTCATCCAATTTCTCCCAGGAACTCACATAGTCGTACGGGAAAACGCCTTTTCTTAATACAAGGGGCAGCTGCGTTTCAGTGAAATATTTTGCAGTTTCCATAAAAGAAGATTTTGGCAGGTAATTAACTAATTGGGTCAGACTCTCTGCCATGAATCTGAATGAATCCAAGAAGCGAAATTGAATACCATTAATGTACTTTGCAAATGAAATAAACTTCTCTTCAGTATGAGGTATTACATTAACTCTGTCTGGAAGTTTCCCCAATTCTTTAATAATAAAATGCGAATCGTACCCGCTGAGATTGTGAATGAATACTGGAACATAAATTGGTTGCCGGCATCGCAAATTACAATTATTACATGCAGCGCCCCTATATTTGCCTGAAATATGACAATGATCCCGCACCTTATGGTTGGCTTCGCTGAATGTATGATTGCAGAGATAACAGGTATCAGCTGCCTTCCATTCTCTTTCTTCTAACTCACTAATCACTATGTCCACATTTTTGTTTAACATCTTGCCAATGACTGTTGATAGATCGCTTGGATGACGTAAGAATTTTTCGGCGGCATTCTCTCCCCTATATAAAAATGGTTCTTTAAGCGCCCAAAGATGTTCTATTTCATCGGCAGGTTTTACATAGACGCAGAAAGAAAACGGCTCATGTTCCTGATAGTTCGTTGTAGATGATCAGGCGGGGGAAGGTGCACATGAATGTATATGTTTAAAAATGCACTCAAAATCGGCATAAATCACAAAATTTGCTTTTAGCTGGCGTTCAACGTTGTTGAATTTAATAAAAGGTTCTTCAGTTGGGAGTTTAACAGCCGCCGGATTGTTATTGCCACAATATATCTTGTTTTCTTGCAGTTTATCCTCTGCTGATTTTCCATACCCATCAAAGTGTTTAAAACAGCGTTTACACAACTGTATTGCACTCGTATGTTTTGTTATTTGCCTGGAAACCAACCTATTTAAATGTTTAATAAAAATATAATATTGTTTTTCTCCATCTTGCATGAGTAAAAGGTCACGATGGTCTTGTTTTTCCTCATCAACCACCTTCAGCGGGTAAACACTATTATCACCATCCAACCCGAATACATTTATTAATATATTGTTTTCTTTTTCGAACTTTTTGATCTGGTGAAGAGGCGTGGGGAATGAAACGCACTCAAAATTATAAGGATGAACCAGCGTTTTATATTTACTAACACGTTGAGGGTCTTTATCCACAAATTTTGCTAATGCAGCATATTTAAAACACTCCTCGTCGTAATTCTCTGGATTTATACAAGCCTTCTTAGCAGCGATAGATTTAGGAAGTTTGATATATGTCGACCCTCCTAGCGGCTTGTACATATTTATTCGCAACCTTGCTCCATCTATTCCAACCAGCTTCCATCCACTCTTCTCTAACTGTGCCTCTTCCATTTCGTTTACTAATTTCTTGAATACATGTTTTCATAAATCACAAAATTTGCTTTTAGCTGGCGTGTGGAAGTGTTTTCTACTTCAAATACGCATGACCAACTGCATGCCGGCCTGGTCATACTCTGAATATACTCTCGCAGAAGGTTGGAGGGGTGAGGGCAAATGAGGCAATCCCCACTTTATATCATTAATATCCCCCCTACTGCCAATAGAAAGAACGCAGCGAATTTTAGGCGCACAATAGGGCATATATGTAAGTAGTTTTTCTCTTCCAAAAATATTTTTTGAGAAAATGCACTTAGTATTCCAAATTAATGAAATTCATCGGTGTTTTTATGGAAAAATCATAAAAACTAAAAACTGTTCAGTAAAAAACACAGTTCCGGCTTACTAATTTTTCTTGAAACTCGGAATTTTGGCAATCCATTAATCTAGGCAATTAATTTTTGTCTAGATGGTAGAATTGTATAATTACATATGGTAGCATTTTAGAGGTAAATAAAACCCTACCCCATACCTCAAGGCCCGCTTAAAATGAGGTTATCTGGAGAAATGTAGGGCAATCCTCGGAAACCCTACCCCATACCTCTATGCATAGACTTGCTATCTATGCTGTTGAAATTCTGAGTTTGAAGAAAATCAAATGACCGGAAGTGTTTTTTTTTTTTTTTCAATGTTCTACTATTTTTCTAAAAACGGCTCCAACGATTTTCTTTATACTAAGTATGTGAACTATGCGTATAAGTAGCTACAACTTTTACTTGAAACATTTCTCCAGATAACCTCATTTTAAGCGGGCCTTGAGGTATGGGGTAGGGTTTTATTTACCTCTAAAATGCTACCATATGTAATTATACAATTCTACCATCTAGACAAAAATTAATTGCCTAGATTAATGGATTGCCAAAATTCCGAGTTTCAAGAAAAATTAGTAAGCCGGAACTGTGTTTTACTGAACAGTTTTTAGTTTTTATGATTTTTCCATAAAAAACCCCGATGAATTTCATAATTTGGGAATACTAAGTGCATTTTTCTCAAAACAATATTTTTGTGAAGAGCAAAAAACACTTACATTATGCCCTATTGGGCGCCCTAAAATTCTGATGCGTTCTTTCTAATTGGCAGTGAGTGGGGGATATTAATGAATAAAGTGGGATTGCCCTCATTTGCCCTAACCCCTCAACTTCTGCGAGGAGTATAATCAGAAGTATGACAAGGGACGGCATGCAGTCTGGTCATGCGTATTTGAAGTAGAAAAACACTTCCACCACGCCAGCTAACAAGCAAATTTTGTGATTATGAAAACATGTATTCAAGAAATTAGTAAACGAAATGGAAGAGGCACAGTTAGAGAAGAGTGGATGGAAGCTGGTTGGAATAGATGGAGCAAGGTTGCGAATAAATATGTACAAGCCGCTAGGAGGGTCGACATATATCAAACTTCCTAAATCTATCGCTGCTAAGAAGGCTTGTATAAATCCAGAGAATTACGACGAGGAGTGTTTTAAATATGCTGTATTAGCAAAATTTGTGGATAAAAACCCTCAACGTGTTAGTAAATATAAAACGCTGGTTCATCCTTATAATTTTGAGTGCGTTTCATTCCCCACGCCTCTTCACCAGATCAAAAAGTTCGAAAAAGTAAACAATATATCAATAAATGTATTCGGGTTGGATGGTGATAATAGTGTTTACCCGCTGAAGGTGGTTGATGAGGAAAACAAGACCATCGTGACCTTTTACTCATGCAAGATGGAGAAAAACAACATTATATTTTTATTAAACATTTAAATAGGTTGGTTTCCAGGCAAATAACAAAACATACGAGTGCAATACAGTTGTGTAAACGCTGTTTTACACACTTTGATGGGTATGGAAAATCAGCAGAGGATAAACTGCAAGAACACAAGATATATTGTGGCAATAACAATCCGGCGGCTGTTAAACTCCCAACTGAAGAACCTTTTATTGAATTCAAAAACGTTGAACGCCAGCTAAAAGCAAATTTTGTGATTTATGCCGATTTTGAGTGCATTTTAAAACCTATACATTCATGTGCGCCTTCCCCCGCCTGATCATCTACAACGAACTATCAGGAACATGAGCCGTTTTCTTTCTGCGCCTATGTAAAACCTGCCGATGAAATAGAACATCTTTGGACGCTTAAAGAACCATTTTTATATAGGGGAGAGAATGCCGCCGAAAAATTCTTACGTCATCTAAGCGATCTATCAACAGTCATTGGCAAGATGTTAAACAAAAATGTGGACATAGTGATTAGTGAGCTAGAAGAAAGAGAATGGAAGGCGGCTGAGACCTGTTATCTCTGCAATCATACATTCAGCGAAGCCAACCATAAGGTGCGGGATCATTGTCATATTTCAGGCAAATATAGGGGCGCTGCATGTAATAAGTGTAATTTGCGATGCCGGCAACCAACTTATGTTCCAGTATTCATTCACAATCTCAGCGGGTACGATTCGCATTTTATTATTAAAGAATTGGGGAAACTTCCAGGCAGAGTTAATGTAATACCTCATACTGAAGAGAAGTTTATTTCATTTGCAAAGTACATTAATGGTATTCAATTTCGCTTCTTGGATTCATTCAGATTCATGGCAGAGAGTCTGGCTCAACTAGTTAATTACTTACCAAAATCTTCTTTCATGGAAACTGCGAAATATTTCACTGAAACGCAGCTGCCCCTTGTATTAAGAAAAGGCGTTTTCCCGTACGACTATGTGAGTTCCTGGCAGAAATTGGATGAAGAAAATTTACCACCTAAGGTTGCATTCTACAACGCCTTGACGGACAGCCATATTGGCGAAGAGGATTATAACCATGCAGTGAAGGTGTGGAACGAGTTTCATTGTACAACGTTGGGAGAATATAGTGATATCTATTTAAAGACTGATGTTTTGTTGCTGGCTGATGTCTTTGAAAACTTTAGACGTGTGACAATGAGTACTCATAAAATCGATCCTGCGCATTATTTCACAATATTAAAAAATTGATTCCTCATCTTGGCAGGCGGGAGAGATACGTGGTTCATTATATTGCTCTTAAACGGCCCTCGATTATGGGCTGCAGCTGGTGCGGGTTCGTAGAGCCCTTCGATTTAAGCAATCGCCATGGCTTCTTCCTTACATCAAATTAAACACGGATATGAGGACTCGTGCAACCAATGATTTTGAGAAGAATCAGTACAAATTATATAATAATGCAAACTTTGGGAAGACTATGGGGAATGTACGTAAAAGGATGAACTTTGAGCTTGTCACTAATGATAGCAGATTAATGAAATTAATTGCAAAGCCAACATTCCTCGATGCTAAAATATATGATGAGAATTTGGTTGGTGTTAGGATGGCCAAAACGAGGATGTGCTTTAACAAAGTTCTGTACGTCGGGTTTTCTATTTTGGAGATCGCGAAGGATATAATTTGCAAATTTCATTACTCCATTATGCTGCAAAAATATGGACCAGAACGGCTTCGTTTAATATATACGGATATGGACTCCCTATTGTACCGTATCAGCACAGACGACATTTTTAAGGATATGCTGGAAATGGAAGATCATTTTGACACGTCGGGATATCATCCAAGCCATCCGAATTTCTCTATTAAAAATAAAAAGGTATTGGGGAAATTTAAGGATGAGGTGGATGGGCGCATAATTACCGAAGTTGTTGCATTGCGTCTGAAGATGTATGCTATTGATGTGGATGGGGATATAAAGAAGCGTGCAAAAGGCGTGCAAAGATCTACGCTTAAGAAAATTGGATTTGCTGATTATAAATCTGTCCTATCTAACGATGTCTCGATGTTAAGCATAATGAAATCGATTCGGTCGGCAGGGCATAAAGTCTACTCCACCTTAATGAACAGACGAAGCCTTTCGGCCTCCGACAATAAAAGGTTCATCCTGCCTGATGCGATAAAAACGTTGGCCTATGGACATCGGGACATTTTGGTGCAGGATATTGATGTGGATTAACGTTTGCATATACATATTAGACCAAAAATAATTTTATGTTTTTTATGATACATTATAAATATTTTTGTATTAATTAATCAAACAATGTATTATACCATAAAAAATGTCAATGTAACAAATTGATAATAAAAAATTTTAAAAAATATAAATGAGTTTTTATTCTAACTCCTAAAAAATATAATAAGCTAGTATGCATTTTAATAAGCATAATGTTAACACCCAGTATCACAATGGTTTGGTGTGACTCACATATTTTTTTTTGCTGATAACACCGAGGACACACATAATACAACAGCAGTTGCGCAATATCCCGTCTTCTGACCGACTGTTCTTATCTATAGGTCTGCCATGAGTGCAAATCTTGTAGGAAGTTCAAGGTTATGGTGGGGGTTAACACACAAAATAATCACTTCCTCCGCACGTTTCCCGCTAGAGTGAGTCATACATCGTCATTGATTGACCGCTAACATAGATCTCCTTAATAGATCCACCTGATGGTCTAGTGGTTAGCATTGCATGCTAACAACACCATGGTCGTTGGTTCAACATTTGGATTATGCAAGTTTTTTTTATTATTCTTCATTCGAGATTGATTGACCACTAACATAGATCTTCTTAATAGATCTACCCTATGGTCTAATGGTTAACACTGTATGCTAATAACACCAGGTTCGTGGGTTCAAATTTTGGATTATGCAAGTTTTTTATTATTCAAGGTCATCGGCCGCGCTCTGATGCTGCTCATTTTGTGCATTAGGATTGCGTGGCGCTCATTTTTTGTGCAATTGCTCATGAGGTCATCGTATTGGATGTTGTGCGCTCTTGACAGGAAACCTAGTACCACTAGCCCTTGCGCCAGAACATAGTTCATTGCAATTATGGGGTCATCGTATTTGGATGTAGTACGCTCTGTCATGAAACCTAGTATCCCTAGCCCCGGGCCCAGAACATAGCTCATTGCTATGTCATCGTATTGGATGTAGTGCGCTCTGTCATGACAGGAAACCTAGTATCCCTAGCCCCTGTGCCAGAACTGTCTTTTTTACCCTACTATCAGGATTCAATTTTTTAAGCTATATTCATTCAATTTTCGCTGTGTCCAATGTCTGAAAGTAATATAAATAAAAATGAAAATATTTTTTGAAATTGAAATACGAAATATGAATAAGAGAAAGTAATAAAACCTATGATAATTTATTACTTTTAATTTTTTATTTTTTTTTCAAATAGCTGGGGGGTTCAGTCGCGCAATCGCGAATACCAGTAGCCGCCACTGGCTTCGAGATAATCATCTCGATGTTTTTAGCTCCTGGTCTTAATTCCAGATTGTGTCGTGCTCTCTCCGATCCAGTCTCTGAGAGATGGATATACCCTAGTAGGTTTGGTTATCCCTAGGACAGGTTCAGGACCACAGAACGGAGTTTTGGCCCATTCCCGACGAGTTAGTGTTTCATTTCCTCTAATCCCCATATATCGCTCTAAGACCACTGGCCTTGGCCCCACTTGCACCTAAAGCTGCAGCGGAGGAAGCCCCAGCAGTACTTCCAACCGAATTTTTACTAAATATATAATGGTCTTCAACATAAGCATAAAAAAATATAAAATGCTATTATGAAGTCATACTTGTTGTTACTAGATTCTTCTTCATACGTTTGGCAATGCTGTTCACATGCCTCAATGTTATATAAGTGGTAGGACAGTGTACTGTACTGCAGTGTGACACTACTGGAGGAACACTTGACCTCCAGGACTCTCAACAATAAATTTTCCAGGAAAAATGTATCAAATCAGAGTGACCGGCCTCTCTCCACATCATCTGACCTATATAATTTGTAGGCAAAGTTTGAAACATTTCATTACAGTTGTTTTCGACGAGAATCGCACGAAACTAGAAAAATAAAAATAAAGACGGGCTTCCGATTGGCGGAACTTGAACGGAACCTTGGAGTCCAACGTTGGAATCTAAACAGAATATCAAGTTTCTGTTAGTCCTGGTGAGAGGAAGTATTTTAATTGTGGTAAATTTTCGGTAATGAGTTTTTACCGGTGGTTTTCAGAAATGGTCTGTGTGTGTGTGTGTGTTGTGTGTGTATGTATGTATGTCTGTGAACAGCAGAGCTCAAATACGAAATGGTCTGCGTGTCTGAGAACAGCAGAGCTCTAATACGAAATGGTCTGCGTGTCTGTGAACAGCAGAGCTCAAATACGAAAAATTACTGAAAATCAAACTTGACATTCTTTGGACATCACCACGAGACAGAAAGTATCTGTTAAAATTCATCAACCGAAAGTACCACTTGGGTGGAAAAACCCATTGAATGGGTTTTTCAGTTTTCCGCTATTTTTCATGAAGACGGTCCTAACAATTTTCTTTAAACTCGGAATATCGTCTAAGTTGAAGAATCCATAATATACAAAGAGCTACAACTTTTATTTGAAACATTTCTCCGGGAAAAATTCATTTAAGAGTGCTTTTGAGGAAGGGGTTATGTTTCCTCTAAAGTGCTATTTAGTTTATTACACAATTCTATCATCTTAATATTAATTAGAATTAAAATGTTGAAAGAATTCCTAGTTTGAAGAAAATCGGTTGATCGGAAGTGGGTTTTTCTGACCAATTTTTTTTTTAGTTTTCTGCGTTTTCGCCATGAAACCGACGAATTTCAATCAATTTAGTATACTATGAATACAGAGTTATGAATAGTATACTATGAATACAGAGTTATGAATAGTATACTATGAATACAGAGTTATGAACAGTATACTATGAATACAGAGTTATGAATAGTATACTATGAATACAGAGTTATGAATAGTATACTATGAATACAGGGTTATGAATAGTATACTATGAATACAGAGTTATGAATAGTATGCTATGAATACAGAGTTATGAATAGTATACTATGAATAGAGTTATGAAGAGTATACTATGAATACAGGGTTATGAATAGTATACTATGAATACAGAGTTATGAATAGTATACTATGAATACAGAGTTATGAAGAGTATACTATGAATACAGAGTTATGAATAGTATACTATGAATACAGAGTTATGAAGAGTATACTATGAATACAGAGAGCTATAAATTTTGTTTGGATTTTTTCTACCTGCGATAGTTCATTTGAAGAAATTTAGGGGGAGAGTGGAGCGCTTTTCTGAACAAGGTCATTATATTAAATATAGATTTCGCCATTCTTAGCAAATTAAACAAAATGTGTCAGTTACAACTATGTAGACTGTAAGTAACAGAAAATCATATGAGTGATTCATACCAGATTTTTTTTTTACTTTCTCTAGTATGCTGCTGAGAGGAAATAAGCGATTTGTCATATTTTCGAAATTTGGTGTCTTCACCGGAAGTAAATGTTGTGAGATGCCCAGAGCTGGGTGAAAGTAAATGATCGCGGTGTGTATCGGTAAAACACTAACCGGAAGTGCGACTGAATGTTTATTTTTTGCGCACGATTTCTTGAAAATGACAAAAAAAGGTTTTCTTTAAACTTTCTTGGAATAGTTATGGTGGTTAGTTCCGCAGAGCTGGAAAGCATCAGAGACATTTTCCGTGGTAGCCTGCTTCGTTTTGTGGTCATCGACCGGTTTCGGGCGTTCGCCCATATTCAGGATGCGTTTTTCAGACAGTGTGCCAACACAGACTTACACAGAGCACTTAACTTTACAACACGTTGTGTGTACAACAACCGTGTGTAAACTGAATTTGCTCTGTGCAAGTCTGTGTTGTCCACACTGTCTGAAAAACGCATCCTGAAGATGGCGAACGCCCGAAACCTGTCGATGACCACAAAATGAAGCAGGCTACCACGGAAAATGTCTTTGATTTCTTGGAATACCCATCACTTTTATTTGAAGCAATAACTTTCAATTTTGTTTATCAGGCTTGTGAGGAAGTTTAAACTTACGTCACATTTCTGTTCGTTGTCTGTCCATTACAATATTGTAAATTGTTAGATCGGATTCGCGTGCATTGTTCTTATAAACTGGGTTTCAGTCCGTTTAATAAATAATTGATAAATTAAGATGAACTTATTTGAAACTCCCTGGGAAAATGGTGTTCGAAAAGCAAATTAGAAAAAGAGCTGATTCTTGACTTGTTCACTTTAATTTTTAAGAAAACTTACACTTTTTCATTAGTATATTTAGTTTGCTAAAGTCCCGCCAAAGTGCAGTTATTAATTACTTCCGTTAGCATGATAGAGTTTTTGCTTGCAAGAAAGGCGAAACAATTTTCTCTACAAAAAAAGTTAAGAAAATTGAAAACTTAAATTAAAAAAGAAAGTTAATAATAAATATAATAATTTTCCATCAAAAGAAATTTATAAAATAATATAAAAAGAAATTAAAATTTTTATTAACATAAAATGATCAACTTAGTTCGTTCTATTCGGCAAATAGTTAAACGCGGTGGTATCGCCACTCCAGAGCAAACACTTTCTTTTAGAACGAAAATTAAAATTTACTTGTTTTTGTATACAACTTGCCCACATAAGAGAGTTTTCCACGAGTTAATTTGTTAGGAAATTGAAAAAGAAAATTCTAACTCTAAAGGAAATGCTAATTTTCTTTTCTTTCTTATTTTTTTTGTTTAAAAAGGAGACTCAAAATGCTGTTAAAAACTGACATTATAATAGCACTCGTCCTGATAAAATATGGATATATAAGTATAACGTGTTTAATAATTTAATAGGCTATAGAGGAACCACCGACAAGATGGAAAAAAGTCAATAACATGCACTGATATCGATAATTGATGCGTTTTCTACGAGAAAAAGTCGTGTGAGTGTTTCATATCAAGATTTGTTTTCATGATCATGTTGCTGTTTTCATCATCGTGTTGCTGTTCTCCCCTCCCCTACAGTGTTTTACCATTCTTCCCTATCACTGGTTTTAACCTTTTATCACTGATTCTTCGCTAAAAAAATAATTTTAAAGGAGTATTTTAAAGTGGTGTACGCTCGCGGAAGCGTATCCGGAAATTATTATGAAAGAGGTGGATGTAATAGACGCGAAAATAATGGATGCGGCAGCAAGTACAAAATAAACGATAAATAATAAATAAAAATAAACAAAGAATGAAATAATAAATGTTGTGACTCCCCTAGGTGAAGAGGAGATGCTTTGATAGTAGAATCTGGGGAGAGCTAAAGCTTCAGCTGAGAGATGCGTGTACCAGTGGTTTATGTGTATAGCTAAGTTTAGCCAGAAGAAGATGAAGCATAAAATAATTCGGCAGAATTAAGGTGCAGCAACTAGCACCGGTGATGCTCAGTAAACAGAACCAGGTGCAAAATGAAGGAGGCAGGTTTAAATAAGTGTCACCAATGAAGAAATTAAGAAGTGAATTTAGAAAACAAGTGACTCGCACAAACTCAACAGCATAAGTGAAGTATTAGAGCGTAGGCCTCATGGGAGAATGGACGTAGAGGGGGACGAATGAGTTAGAAAAGATGATGTAAATATTTCTGGTAATTAACAGGAAAGCATTATAATAGGGAAGTGACTGAGAGGGCAGAAAGAAAAGAGAAGATGAAACGAATTAGTAATCAGTGATGTTAGTAGGAAAGGATGAATTAGCAATAACCGGATGTAGTAGGGCGCTCATGTAAGAGAAGAGAAACAAACCTAACTGACAGACCTACGACTGAACATGTGGTGTTATGATTTCAAGCCGTCTTGATAGGCACTGATGGCTCTGACAACCTGCCCTTGCAAAGAGGGGCCACTCAAATATTTATATTGTTTATTTTTACATTTATATAGAACGTCACTAAAACATTTACAAGAATGAAACCAATTTGTCTCTTTTCTAATGATTGTATTAACTGTGCGGTAAGAGAAAATAAAATCGTTTGAGATGTTTCATAATAGTTTCTTTTCTGTCACTGTTATATAAGTCCAATTTCAAGCAATACCACATAAGTAAGATGTGCCAATCTTTGCTATTGCTTATAATGTTTCATTGTGCTCTATTATACTTTTGTTCAGTTAACTTTAGAAAATCAAAGTTCTAGCGCCAGCTCTGTCTATTTGTCTGTCTGTCAAGGATGGAATGGGGAACTTTGCTAGAGAAGAAGTTATTACAACTTTTTCAATTATTAGTAAGAGGAAACTCGATAACTGGTTAATTTTGGCCCAGAGAAATTATCAATTAAGTATTACCAACCCACGCTCGTTAAAGCTATGCTGGAATACAATTTCGATAGTTTCACAGTTGACGATTGTCGTGTTATTAACACTTAAACACAACCGACTGACAGGTGCTGCGCTCTCGAAGAATTATTATAGAACTAAATATATACCAGCTCTCGTTAAGTATTTTTTTCTTTCTGTTACTCCTGGTAAGAGGATTATGTAGCGATCGTGTCAAATTTTCGAAATTGAATTTTCAAATATTATATAGCTGGAGAACCATATATTCTACTAAAAAGGCACATTAGAGGAAAAACATATAAGGCCACTGTTCTCCCAAAACCTCTTCAAAAAGTCAATTTTCCCCAAGAAATGTTTCAAATGAAACTGTTCGTTAATTTAAATGTGCCTATAGATAGTACACATAGTTTAAAGAAAGTCGTTGGAAACCGTTTTCGAGAACATCGGAAAAAATGAATAAAAAACCATTCAGAAATTGGCACTTCCGGTTGATGGATTTTGCCCGAAACTTTCGTGTCTGATGCGGTGGTAGTCCCTAAATGGAACACCACGTTTTAGATTCCTTTGATTTTTTTATGGCATTTTGTTCACAAACTCAGGGGACCTCAAAACAATTTATTTTCCGGTGAAAACTCAATTTCGAAAATTTGACACGATTCCAATACTTACTCTTACGGGAACTGAGAGGAAGTAAAAAGCAGACAGTGAGAGAACAGGATGTAGTTTTATTTAAGATATTTCAAGAAGATAAAGGACATAAATCTTGAATTTCAATATATATATTGCTAGGAATAGAGTACCTACATATGTACTGACTGTAGCGTACGTGTGTTTTTTTATATTTACCTTAGGCTACTATTTTTATGACTCTATTGCGTTGTAATGTTTGATGGATTGAAAGTGATTCACACTTGGAACAGATAAATAGTTGAGACAGCATCGCGCCACTGAACAGATAACATAATGCACAGCTCTAGTTCTGTGAGCAGTTCGTCATGATTCAACGTGTAGAACATCAATCAGTCAATTTATAAATTAAAAAAATCTTACGTGAAACAAAATTCCGTAATCTGCCGAATACGTTCTGCGTATTAGGAAATCGCATTATACGAACCATGTCTATCAGGTCATTAAATATGAGTTCCAGGACTGATTACATAATTGGGTAAATTTCAAATCTAGTGTACTGCATTCAGAATGCTCTCAACAACTTGTTTCAAAACTTGAGCTCTTTCAAAAAGGAAAACAAAAAAAAAGTAAGTTTGTTATTATAAAGAAAAAATCAGACACGACTCTCAGACGAAACTCGCACAACTTTCTCTCACTCTTAATACTTCTCTTGGATAGAATATCAAATTTGAAGTTAATCGGTTTATCGGAAGTGCGATTTTACAGAATAGATTTTTGAGTTTTTTGGTATTTTCTTGAAAACGGGTTACATCGAAGTTACGTCACAAGAACCGGTAGAAGCCTTTTTAAAAACTGTTTATTGTATAATACAATACAATAATTACATATAAATGATTAAATGGTAATAGCAACTGAGGACTGTAAGTAACGGGAAGCAACTGCACTAAACTAGAGACTGTGGACGACTGCCTGCCTGCTGGCCTGTGGGGGTATATATATGTTGCCAGCTTCCGCTGACGCGGCAATGGTTGCTCTCCTGGAGATAGTGCCATAACTTCGATTTCCCTAAAATTTGGTATGCTAACTACGCAGATACACAAACGTATCAATTTTGTTTGATATATTTTTCCAAAAAAATTGATTTTGCGTGAAATTTGTGGCGTTGAATTTCTAATTACGTTTTCCACGACTTTCTCAAAAACAGCCCCATTCATTGATTTTCCTATTGGCATATATTTTTCTAGGAAAATTTATTTTAAGGGTCCCCACAGGAAGCTGAACGTAGGCTTCCTAGCATAGTCCCAAATATTAAAATTACTACCCCATCATCTGGAGGAAATTGAAACAACTGACTTGAGAAAGTTCTGACTATTGATTAAACAGAATTATAATAATTGTGTGAAGAGAAAGTCTCCTGGTTGTTTCAATGATTTTTACCATTTCCAAGTTTCTTGAGAGAAGAAAAATACAATTTCACATATCTAATAACTAGATATCTGAATTGTTCTTAAAATTTTGCATTAGTGTTTAATTTTAACCAAATTAAAACTTAAATAAAAGTACGATGGCAGTAATTGGTCCAGAATTAGACAAAAATAAAATATATAATTAATTACCTCATGGGATTCAGTTTACAACTTCCTTTGCTGAATTGTCTCTGTCTCATAAAACTTTATTTCCTTTCTTTGTCTGATAATTTGTAATTTAATCATCTTTCACAATTAATATAATTATAAATTATTAAATATAAAGGGGCACTGCCATTCTTTTAATAATTAATTAGAAACTATGACATGCAATCTATTGAAATATAGAGTTAATTTTAAAATGGCATGTTTTTTCTTTGTTTTTTTAATTTAAGGCGCGTCGACATCCATGGTAATTGGCGCCTAGGCGGCTTTCTCAGTGCACTGCCGGCCTCCGGACAGCGTTCTCTCGTTCAGACAACCCTCTCCATCACTTGGCAGTTAGCTGTAGAGGCTCCTAGGAAGAGAAAAACTAAAGGAAGGACTGGGACCTCCGCGATGCTAGTCCAACACGCTATCTCAGAGCTAATCCCTTTATGTTTTGCTATTTATTAAAGGTAATTTTAAACTGCACTACAAAATAGGGCGTATTTAGTAAAATAGAATAGAATATATGTGCCTATATTATAATACATATAATGGCAATAGGCAATTTGCAGTTGTTCATCGCTTTTAATAAATATAGACGAAGAAGAAAAAGTCTTTATTTTCCAAAATACTATACAATACTCATATTCTCCAAACATTACATTTTTTTTTTAATTATTATTTTTAGATGTATAAAATTCATAAGAAATATACACTTATATATATATATAGTTATACACAAAAAGAACAATGTATCATAAAAAGTACAATATAAAGACAAATACACATGGTCCATGACCGTCAGTGTGGAGTCTGCAATACTTAAGGAAAACTCTTAAAGAAATATAAAGAAAAATGATTAAATAATAATAAAATCAAAACTTAAAGAAACTATACTCCTTTGAATTATTTCTGCTCAATACCGCTGAGCGCATACAAATAAAACACAGAAGACACCCGTGGATATAAAAAATAAATAAAGAACTTAGAACATTTTAACAGTATAAAACAGTGGATTAATTATATACATATTATTATACACATATATGTAGATTGGTAAAGGCCCTTATTATTATTTTATTATTATTATAATTATTATTAGTATTATTATTATTTAAGAAACTTGCCCGTGATGAAAAGATATGAATGAGGCAATGCCTACCAGACCTTAAGAGCTGTGGCTCATCAATTTTGATCTGAGGGCAAAGGCTGAATGAATGAAGTTCGCAAAGGCTAGCCAATTTTTACCATTAATGAAATCCAAAACTCTACACTAGAAAGAGCAGAGGAGCCGAGCCACTTAGTACGTAGACTACTCAGTACTGGACACGCCACTAAAAAATGGTGTAAGTCCTCAACTTGATCTTCGTCACACAACGTACATTTTGTGTCTGAATCTTTAAAATGTTTACATTTCAGCGGCATAACATCTGCCCTTGCTTTAAAAATCCACCTTAGTTGATAAAGCTGAAGTTCATTGTTCAGGGTAAGAATTGTTTCCCAAATCGAATAGGAGTTCGCTGTAAAGCGGACAAAACCTGGTTTCTTCAATTTTTTGCTTAGCTTGCTCTTTAAAATATTTTCTAAGCCCACTAATTAGCATAACGAAATTATTTCTCCACAAGTCAACATCATTGGAGTTATTTAAGTTCAAATTTAGATTTGAATTTAGCATTGAGGCATATTTTTTAATTTCTTTAAACCAAAGTAAATTTCTTTTAATTATTTCTCTAGCCAGAATTTTTGGAAATCTGTAATCCGGGAGTTCAAGAATTTTGAGAATGTAGTTGAGATGAAGTTTAAAGGTGTAAAGAAAAACCGGAGACAGGCTCGTTTCCATATGAATAAAGGCGGAGGGAGTATATTTGGGCACTCTAAATAACTTTTTAATGAAGAAATACAACAATTTTTCCACCTCATCGAAACGTTGCCAGCCCCAGACCTGCGCCCCATAACAGAGAGCAGACCTACTGACTGTGTTAAAAATCCGGACTTTGACAGAATAAGTGATGTCATTATTTTCCATCAATTGAAACCAAACAGCATTTAAACTTGCTTTCGCTTTAGTTAATTTATTTTTTAGATGTTTACCCATAGACAAAGTGGGAGTAAGCGTGACTCCTAGATATTTGTATTCATTCACTACTTCAAGCTTTTCTCCTCTAAAAAAACATTTTTCATTTGTTGCCGGTCTGCCGCCATTGCGAAAGACCATCACTTTTGACTTTTTTAAATTTAATTTAAGGTTCCATAAATGACAATATCGGTCTAAGCTATTAATCATTAATTGCAAAGCCGAGGGGTGTGAAGCCAACAAAACAACGTCGTCGGCGTAGGCTAGGAGTTTTACCTTACATTCACTAACCAAGACTCCTCCTCCTAGATCATCCATGATATCGTATGAATAAACAGAAAAGGAATGGGCTTAACAAGCAACCTTGTTTTACACCGATTTCCGTTTGAAATTCAGGCGAGAGTCCATCCCTACACCAGACTGAGGCTGTAGTATCTTGTAATAAGTATTTTATACTAGTTATTATTTTGGACGGTAATCCTAAAGAAATCAGTTTATAAATTAAACTATACCTATCGGTTGTATCAAAAGCCGATGCAAAATCTATAAAAAAGGCAAATACTTTTTGTTTTTTTGTACAGAGCTGTAATTTAATTAGACTGGTTAAGTCGAAGATGTTATCTATTGTGGAGTAGTTAGACCTAAACCCAGCTTGAAATTCATGCAGTATATTATTACAGTTTCCATTCTGTCAATCTTTGCAAAATTAGACCGGAGTATACTTTACTAATGGTATTGATAAACGAAATGCCCCTGTAGCTGGAAGGTTGCTCTCTAATGCCTTTCTTGAACAGGGGAAAAATAATAGATTTTTTGAAAGAAGCAGGTATCTCACCACTATCAAATATTCTATTAAAAAGTATCACGAGCTTTTCCAACAAATCTAATGATGCATGTTTATAAAATTCATAGCATATTCTATCAACTCCGGGGGCTTTGTTATCTTTACAGCTACTTAAACAGTTTGCAATTCCTTTAAGTTGAAAGGTCTGTCTAACGAATCATTAATATAGCGTTCGGCATAACATCCTGGAGAAATGTGGCTAGAATTATGTACATTTTTAAAATACTCAAACCATTCCTCAGTAGAAATATTGCCTACTGCC
>JAAEAF010000397.1:0-246508 GCA_011037195.1 Triatoma infestans
TGTCACTAACAAAGATAATAGATGTTTTATGTACGCGGTCCTGGCTAAATTTGTTAATGAACATTGTCAACGTCCCAGAAATTATAAATCTTTGGAAAATAAATATGATTTTTCTTGTTTAACTTTTCCAACGCCCATCAATCAGATAAAACTATTTGAAAAAAGGAATAATATTTCCATAAATTTATTCGGTTTGGATGATAAAAATTGTTTGTACCCCTTAAAAGTAGTGGATAGTGAATTAGATGACCATCGAGATTTGTTGATAATATCAAACGGCACTGACAACCACTATGTATATATTAAAAATTTTGAACGTTTAGTAGGTATGCAAAAAAATAAAACAAACAACGCCAAATTCATCTGTAAGAGATGTTTTTCTCATTTCGATAAGCGTTGCAATGGAAAGGCGCGCTTTGAGCAGCACAAACTACTCTGTGGTAAACACAAAGCCGCTAGAGTAAAATTACCAACAACCAAACCCTATGTTCAATTTGAACATGGTGGTCGCATCCAAAGGGTTCCCGTAGTTGTATATCTTGATTTTGAGGTGATTCTTGAGAAGGTATCCAACTGTAAGCCCAATCCAGAACTTTCCTCCACCACCATTACGCATTTACACAAAGCCATGAGTTTTTGTGCTTATGTCAAAATTACCGACGAAGTTGAAGGAGTAGACCACAATCTGCCCAGCGAGCCATATATTTACAGGGGTGAAGATGCAGCTAAACACTGCGTTCTCTACCTAAAAGATATCGCTGAAAAGGTGGAAAATATTTATAGCTTAGCTATTCCAATGAACCCGTTAACCGTTGAAGAAGAGGTTGCATTCAACGAAGCAACCTTGTGTTATATGTGTGACAAGCCGTTCACTGAATCCGACGGTAAAGTGAAAGATCATTCCCACATTTCTGGTAAATATAGGGGTCCAGCACATAATACTTGCAATGTTATGTGTAGGACTCTTAAATTTGTGCCAGTTTTTTGTCATAACCTGAGCGGTTATGATTCACATATCATAATAAAAGAGCTCGGGTATGATGACAAAAATGTGGAAATCATTCCAAATTCAGAGAAGTATATCTCCTTTTCAAAAACTATTTCAGATAGAATGAAACTTAGATTTGTGGACAGTCTTAGGTTTATGGCGTCCAGTTTGGACAGTCTGGCCAAGAATTTAAAAAACAACTTCCCCGAAACATCTAAGTTCGTTCAACCTAATCTGTTGCATCTGGTGACGCGCAAAGGATTTTTCCCCTACGAATATGTCTCTTCTTGGGACGTATTAAACGACACCTGTTTACCACCTAGAGAGGCATTCTATAGCAGCTTAACTGGAGAGGGCATAAGTGAAAATGATTACCAGCACGCTTTAAATGTATGGAATTCATTTTCATGTGCTACTCTTGGCGATTATAGTGACATATATCTTAAAACAGATGTCCTATTGCTGGCTGATATTTTTGAAAATTTTAGAAATGTCACTCTAAGATCACACAAATTAGACCCAGCCCACTATTACACTTTACCAGGGCTATCATGGGATGCTATGTTGCGGTTTACGCAATGTCGACTGCAACTTCTGACCGATTATGATCAGATATTAATGATTGAAGCGGGGATCAGGGGTGGAATTTGTCAGGTAACAAGAAGATATGCTTCTGCCAATAATAAATACATGCCTGACTTTAACCCATTACAACCATCAACGTTCATCAGTTATCAAGACTGTAATAATTTGTTGTACGGCTTTGCTATGTGTAAATATTTACCATATGATGAATTTAAATGGGTTGAGGAACCTAATAATATTAACATAGAAACACTGGAAGAACATGATGATGTTGGCTACATCCTAGACGTGGACGTTGAATATCCAAATGATTTACACGAGTTGCATAATGATCTCCCCTTTTTGCCGGAAAGTATAATGGTAGAAGGGCAGCCGAAATTAGTTGCTCACTTAGGCCCGCACAAAAATTACATTTGTCACTATATGCTATTAAAACAGGCATTAAACCATGGCTTGAAATTGTTAAAGATAAATCGAGCTTTACAATTTAAACAATCGCCTTGGTTGTCTCCATACATCAACCATAACACAGAATTGAGAAAGAAAGCCGATAATGAATTCGAAAAAGATTTGTACAAACTTTACAATAACTCTGTGTTTGGAAAAACTATGGAGAACGTGCGCCGTAGATTGAATATCAGACTCACCTCAAATCCCACACAGTTAGAGAAATTGATCGCTCGTCCAGATTGTATGGATTGGACTATATTCAATGAATCTCTCGCTGCCGTACATCTGGCAAAATCACACATTGTTTTCACCAAAGCGACCTATATAGGTTTGTCAGTGCTAGATATTTCGAAATGTCATCTTTTTGATTATCACTACAATGTGATGGTTCCTCGTTATGGAATGGAAAAACTGAAACTGTGTTACATGGATACAGACAGTTTTGTTTACCTCATCCAAACTGATGATTTGTACCATGATTTCAAAGAAATGAGTTCATACTTGGATTTATCCAACTATAAACCTAACCATCCATGTTTTTCCGAAGAGAATAAAAAGGTGTTGGGTAAATTCAAGGATGAATCAGCCGGTGAGATAATTACTGATTTCGCCGGTTTACGATCCAAAATGTACGCTATAAAATTCCTTAATAATGAAATAATTAAAAAAGCAAAGGGTATAAAAAAAAATGTTCTTCAGAGAAGCATTTCTTTTGACGATTATATTGCATGCCTAATATCAAAGGAACCAATAAGAAATTCTATGATAATGTTCAGGTCAAAAAAGCACGACTTATTGACTTTAGAACAGTCCAAAATTTCACTTTGTCCTCTAGACACTAAACGAATTATTTTGGAAGATGGTATTTGTACTCGGGCTGTTAATCATTTTCTAAATGAATAAAAATCTTCTTTGTACATAGAAAACAATTTTGTAAACTCCTGTATATATAATTGTGTAAATAAAAAAAATATTGTAAAAATAAAAACACCTTTTATATGTAAAAAAATTAATATATTTAAAAAATACAAAAAAAAAAAGTTAAAGCAAATTTTTACAATTTTCCCAAGTATTTTTATTGTTTGGAAACCCAAGCCACTTCAACAACACTTTATTATTTTTCTTCTTCAAAATTTTCTCCACAAGATAGACATTAGGAAATTTAACTGTGGCAAGTTCTTGTTCATAAAATCCGCCCAACACGTTTTCACCATTTGAATCTTGTAAAAAGTAAGTGATTGGAACAGTTTTTCTTACTTGAGTCACTTTAAATATCTCTGTACTCCAAGAAGGTAAATATCCTTTGGTAAATACTGTCTTATATTTTGAGATGCGTACATGGTCGCCCACTTTGAACTTTGGTGTCTTCCGAACAATAGAATTTGGTTGTTGTGATAATTTCTTAATAATGTCAGATTCATTAATTTCAGTTACTTCAGAAGGTTTCATTCCAATACTTCTGTGTATAGACTCATTATTGTATTTATACATTAGCTTGGGTAAATTCTCCACCCATTTGTAATTGCCTTGGATATTAAACATTTTCCACATCCAAGTTTTTAGAGTGCGATTAAATCGCTCCACCATTGACGCTTTCATAACACTGTAGGTACTGTAATGATTAATTTTATACTTTTCCAAAAGTCGATTAACATGTGGATTATAAAATTCTGTTCCCAAATCAGTTTGTAAATTTCGTGGGCTAATTTTTGCCTGGTTTTCTATAATGTTTTGTAATGCTTTGGCCACTTCAATACCACTTTTGTTTTTCAGAGGTTCCACCCAAGCTTTCTTTGAAAGACAATCAATTACAGTGAGTAGATATTTAAACTTTCCATCAGGAAAATTTGACATTATAACCGTATCCGCTTGCCATATGTCATGCAAACCTTTCAATAATACTCTTCTTCGTGGATAATTCTTCCTCGCCGGCCTGTGTAGTTCATCGACAACAATCTGTTTAACATTCATTATTCAATGTAGCCACCTTCTCTTAGTTCTTCCACTATAGCCGTTATTTCATTTTCGTGCCCCCGGTTACCAGCAACTACTGAAGCAACAAGTAAATGCAGACGATCAACTAATTCATTAGGATCATCCCAATAGACAATTCTTGGTTGATGTGTTGTTTTCAGTCCCAAACCAGACACATAACTAGACGAGAATAATGGTTTTATAACATTTAAATACTTGTAACCACGGTTTGAATTTACTGGATTCTCTGTAGAGTAACCACGATAAATGGCGTTGGTACTTGATAATATTTTCTTATATATCTTTTTGTCAGACTCTGCCACTAGGCTAATATCTGGACGCTTCATGAATAACAATTCAAACAGTCCTGGTGTTCCTTTATAGTGAACGCCGTGAACTACAATGTTGTTGTTATCTAATGTAACTTGAGAATCTCCAATCAGCCAACGTTGACCATCGAATCGCATACCATATATTTTATCCAAATGATCACCATGTCGGCCATTCAAATATTTGTCAATGTATTTCCTCGCAAGATGACTAACGTGTTTAAGATAAGTTTTCGCTTCTTTCCGTCCTTCAGGTGTACGGAGCACTTCTTGTATCTGCTCTACTTCATCTTTTGTCTCAAATACTTCATCACTGTTGTAACTGCACCCTCCATCACTGTCATCTTCCTTTATTACACTCTCATCCTTTACCAAAGCGTCACTTATTGGTGATACTACACTTGCTGGTGATGGTAGTTGTAACTGATATTTTGATGTGCTAGGTTGGTCAGTTACCATTTGAGTGATGCTTAACTTCTCCTCTGGTTGTTGTTGTTGTTGTTGTTGCTGCTGCTGCTGCTGTTTAAGAGTGGTTACAATCTCTTCCAGTGGATGTACAATTGTCTGTGTAGCTTGATTAATTTGACGTTGTTCTTGAGCTAATCTCTGTTTCAACAGTCTATGTTTCTTGCGAATATTCTCACTTGAACGTGCAATTTTCAACTTTAATTTCTTGTCCACATCTGCCATTATTATTATTATTAGATAGAAACAAAAATATCAAATCCTTTTCTATAACGAGCACTTTCACAATTTCTTTTAAATTCAGAATCTTTATCAATAACTAAAAAAACCGTATTTATCCGACCAGCACTGTGAACACAACCACTTAAATTCATCAAATGACATATCGGTGTTCACATGATCTGAATATATATGTTTCAAGTTCAATTCATCTTGTTTGAATAAAATTAACAAATTTGCATTATCTCTAATCAACTGTTTGGGCACTTTACTATATGTTTGACACAAATAGAAAGAGTCAATGTTATTATGACGTCCCATGCAAAAGAAATCTCTCATTGTGGTTTGTTTTTCTGTTGCAACATCATCAAAGATGAATACTGAATTGGGTTTAGCCTCTTGTGGTGTAATAATGTTATCTGAATCGCTATAGGTAAAGTATCCAATTTCAGGAACTTGGTTGAATATTTCATTCAATAAGCGATATTTAGGTTGGTTTAGAGATTTACCATATACATATACATTGGAGAATTTTAAACCATTTCTCTCGGTCAACAGTGCAATCATCAGATTAGTTTTACCCGAATTAGATGGTCCTGCAACAATACATCGCACAGAATTAGGCAGTAAAAGTCCATTTTTCCGATTGCTGGCGTCATCATCAATACCGGTGTATTCCATAATTGGAAGTCTGGTTGTTTGTTGGTGGAATTTCATCGTTGAACTGGATTGTTTTTTCACTATTGCTTTCCATATATATATATCCCTATGTGATGGACCATTTTTCTCAGTCATCACTGGGACAATGGCGAAGAAACGGTCAAAAGTGAAACAAGTTATTGCAGCTGTAATACAAAAAGGTATTGGTAAGAAGAAGAAGAAGAAGAAGAACTTTAGGTTATTACCCATACCTAGTGAACAACAGCATCAGAAGAAGAAAGGTGGATTTTTACCGCTATTATTGTCTGCTCTACCTGCACTGACTGCATTGGGATCAGCTGCAGCTGGAGGGGCAGCAATCGCAAAAGCGATTAATTCCGCTAAAGCTGCTAAAAAACAATTGAACGAATTGAAGCGACATAATGAGAAGATGGAAGCTATTGCATTGGGAAAAGGAATATATTTACGACCTTACAAAAATGGTAATGGACTTGTTTTGGAAAAGAAGACGACGAACAATTCAAAAAACTAATTGTGAGATTACCTCTCCGACCATTAACAAATGTTGATTTAACAAAACTAGCCACAAAATTAGAGATTCCATATTTTAGAGGTGTTTTCATGAGAGACAATCTACCTACAGTATGTAAAGTAAATGAAAGTGTTGTAATTAATCTTGACAGTATACATGGACCAGGCACCCATTGGGTGTGCTATGTAAAGAGAGGTAATCTAATTGTTTATTTTGATAGTTTTGGAAACTTACCACCACCACCAGAGCTAATAATGTATTTGAAGAACAAACCAATATTGTATAATAGTGAACAATATCAGCAACCAAACACTGTTATATGTGGTCATTTGTGTTTACTTTTTCTCTCTTTGTACACAGCGGGCTAACTATAAATAGAATAAATTTTTTTTAATTTACGACAGTCATGAGTTTTACCATCACCCTAACAGGACGAGAGTCCGTTCTCAGTGCAAATCATTTCCCACCTATACATTTAGATGATGAATGGGAAATGGCACTGTTATCCTTTGAAACCTTTCATTCGATACCAAACGTTGATGAACACAATAATACATTGGAATATATTAGAGATGATGATGATGATGATGATTACAAAACAAGTATAACCATTCCTACAGGTACGTACGAACTAAGTGATATAAACGATTATATCAAGTCTAATTTACCAGAGGATGTAAAGTTTGAATTAACTGCTAATAAGAATACACTCAAATCAGAACTCATTTCTTCAGCGGTTATATCCTTCAATTGTAACAATTCAATTGGACCACTATTGGGATTTGGAAGAGTTACGCTGGAAAATAAAAATCAAAAATATATTTCTAGCGAAATAGTGGACATATTTAGTGTGAACTGCGTGCTGGTAGATTGTAATATAGTTACTGGTGCTTATACAAATGGTAAATTAGTTCATACACTTCATGAGTTTTTTCCACAAGTTGCACCAGGATATAAGATTGTGGAAGTACCAAATAATCTCATTTATATGCCAGTCATCACAAGGACAATTGACAATATAACACTACGAGTGACAGATCAAAACGGTCGATTGATCAATTTTAGAAAAGAAGAAATTACCGTTAGACTGCATTTGAAGAAAAAGAAAAATGGTTCTTAGATTTCACCATCATCAACATCGCAGTTCATGTATAAATAAACCTCAAACATCCCACCAGTCCCACATTCAACCGTCTTCTGTAGAAGGGAGAGCATCTTTAACCACGCACAGTATTAGACTTTTACAACAACTTGGATTCAAACCAATCTCACCACAACATGGACGGGGGAATATTGGACATTGGAGCGCCAGTTGAGTCTGACGAGTCGATAACAAAAATAGAATTTAGATCACATCAGCCATATGCATCGACAACATTGAATAATTCAGATGAGATACGTATACCAGTTAATCAACAAGATGTTTACACGTTACCAAGCAAGAGCTATTTGTATGTGGAAGGAACATTGTTTAACCAACAAGGAGCAGCAGCGAAGAAGCATACGTTATGCCGTAACGCCATAGCCCATTTATTTCAAGAAATTAGATACGAATTAAATGGAATACTGGGGGATAGCGTGAGGAACCCTGGAATAGCAACAACATTAAAAGGATATGCTTCTTTTGAACCCAATCAGGTGATGGGCATGTCCGGCTGGGTCGAAGCTATGCACTATGCATCACATCCACTATTGTCCAAAGAAACGGGACACTTTAATGCCTGTATACCATTAAGTTACCTGTTGGGATTTGCTGAAGATTACAAAAAGATAATCGTTAACGCTAAACAAGAATTAGTTCTCATTAGATCCAGGTCAGATGAGAATGCGGTCACTGCTTTGACTAATTTAGAAGGAGACGATGAAGTGATTAAAGTGACAATTACAAAGATTGCATGGAAAATACCTTATGTGTCTGTATCGGATGTGGAAAAGGTTCATCTAATCACTTATTTGGAGAAAGGAGTAAATGTGACAATACCATTTCGAACATGGGATCTGTACACATATCCACAGCTTCCACAGAGTGTGGGAAAACAGTCTTGGACAATTAAAACTACAACTGTGACGGAAAGACCACGCTATGTTATTGTTGCTTTTCAAACTGATCGCAATGATAATGCAAAGACAGATACGAGCCGTTTTGATCACTGTAATCTGGTCAACATGAAATTGTATTTAAACAATCAAGTGTATCCATATGATGATTTGGGATTGAATTTCACACAAAAGCGAATTGGTATATTATATGATATGTATGCAAGATTTCAAAATTCATATTATGGAAAGGAAATTAGCAAACCGTTTATGCAAGATTATGAAGTGTTTAACAGCGTTGCACCTATAGTGGTTATTGATTGTTCACTTCAACATGAACCGGTCAAATCGCTTGCACCTGTGGATGTAAGATTAGAATTTGAAACGAATGATGTGATCCCAGCTAAGACGAGTGTATATTGCCTAATTATAAGTGAACAGATTTTCCAATACAATCCATTTACAAGTACTGTGAATAAAATAGCATAATAGTCTTTTTTTTTCCCCCACAGAGAAATAATAATGTTTTGTGTTAATTTTTCATAAGAATTTAAAATGTGCTAAAAAATCTTAGGCCATTCAATATGGTTTAATATGATGTATGTTACATTTTATTTTATTTTATTTTTTTCAAATATGTATTTAAAATAATTGTATAGTGGGGGAGAAAATAATCATTTTAGATAGTGTGTGGTAAAAAGAACTAAAGTTGTACGTTATACGAATGTATTTTTCAAAAATGTCTATTACAAAAAAAAAAATAAGCTATCGAAACATGCTTTATATTATCAATCATATCTTGTAAAAAATTAAGTGAATAAATAATAAGTTATTTTGAATCAAGATTGTTTTTTTTTTGTTTTTCCATTAATACCTATACAATTGGTGCGCAAGAGAGAATGGTAAAAAATATATATTATTAATCGTATAAAAACTACTAGTTCTCCAGGTTAAATACTAAGATTTTTCCTTTCTCTAATTAATTTGTTCTAAGATATTAT
Organism: Triatoma infestans; assembly: GCA_011037195.1. Lineage (NCBI taxonomy): Eukaryota > Metazoa > Arthropoda > Insecta > Hemiptera > Reduviidae > Triatoma > Triatoma infestans. Next base: position 9,241 of record JAAEAF010000397.1, read on the forward strand.
TATACACTTTTTTTTTTTTTTTTAGTTTTAATAATGTTTTACCAGAAAACTTACAGAAGTGATTCCCTTATAAAAATCAATAATAATCAATATATACTGGGAAGCGATCGATATATAATTGATCGATAAATAGATTTATCTTAAATACGCTTTCTAACTTTTTAAAAATGTTTTACCCAAAAAAAACTTACAGAAGTGACTGCCTCATACAAAATCGATAATAATCAATACACTGGATTCAATATGTGTTATCAATATATATTTGATGGAATAATTTTTTTTTGTGTGTTTATTTCATAAGAATTTAAAATGTGCTAAAAATCTTAGGGCATTCAATTGCATCGTCAAAGTACAGATCTAACGAAAAAAAAAAAACTTACAGAATTTATTAAGTGAGTGACTCATAAAATCGATAATAATCATATACTGGATTCGATAGGTGTTATCAATATACTTATCGATAAATAGATTTTTATCTTAAAGAATAAGACTTTTGTACGAATGGAAAAATACTTTTAATTAGAAATTATATTGCAAACATTGTGCATACATAGAGGTTAATGAACTTTTGTATGAATGGAAAAATACAGGTTAATGAACCCTGGCCTGGGGTACGTGGGGCAGAGCCTCTCTTTAAGTCTCTGTGTATATATTTTATATATCTATAGAGAGAGAGAGAGAGAGAAGGATATGAGAGAGATGAGGGAGAAGTATGTGGGGTGAGGTATAAGGATCTAAAGAAAACTACTATTGCCAAGTTACCACTATAGCTGAGTGGTGTAAGTGATGGACTTGGATGACGAAGGTTGTGAGATCGCTTTTGCTGACCTCAGCAAAAAAAAAAATTAATTTTTATTATTTCTTCGCCTACAGGAAAAGGGGAGGGGGAGGGGGTGGGGGAAAAGTTGGGAATAGGTTGGGGGAGGGGAGGGGGGTTATTTGGTGGAGGGGTAATGTGACTGTGGTGAAGGTGGGAGAGGGGACGGCCGCCATCTTGTGCAAAAAAAGTGGCCTAGAACCCGTCAATCCTATCTACTGTATGGATTATCTTTGGTATAAATGCGGTATTACATTTAAATCTGACAAGAGATTCAGCATGGAAGTTTTTTTTTGTCAATTTTGATTTGCTGTGATTTTATTTTCAAAATGGTTCCACCAACATGTTTATTTCACTTTTTTCACCTTGGTATATATGTACCGGCAAAGTATGAAATCAGACATTCAATATAATGCCTAGGCATTTCATACATTACCTGAAGGACGTTAGGCAATGTGTAGAATTTTGCCCAATTTCATACTTTGCCTAGACATTCTATGGAATCACTGTGGCGAAGCAGGCAAAGTTATTTTCCCTGTACATCTAGAACGATTACATCATTTTTTGTGAGGTTATGTGTTCAGACATGAAATATCAAGCATTTTTGTCTACTCTATCTGTGCAATTTTTCAAAATATATATATATATATGAATCTGACCAAACACATGTTCGTAAATTGTAAATTCTCATCATCCGCCTATCTTTAAAGCCTCGCGCGGATTGCAATAGCGAAGCGATCACAGACAGTAGACTGGCTTAGAAGCGACAGAACGATGTCGCCCCCCCCCCGGGCTAGAGAATATTGTATATAGGTTCCATAAATATACGTCTCCTCGAATCCGTTCTTTGGATGTTTTGTCACTTGTCTGGTGTAGGAGAAATTCATTGAAATAAACCTGTGAACAAAGCCAGTAACCACATAGGGACACTGTGTGGTAGGTTTACAATACCGGTTAAGTTTTTAGCATGCGGTGGAATCGAGAATGGTAAGAAACTGAGGAAGACTTATCCTTGGAGCGATTTGTTTTGGGACCCCTTCCTGATTGTTTCCACTTACACGACCGCAGTAGCAGCAATAGAAAGGAGGAGAAGACGTGCGGCCGAGTGGGCAAGATGGATGGGGTAGAGAAGAGTAACACATAGGCGAGAGGATAAAAAAAAAAATAAGCCTGTTTAAGTAAAATTATGTTAATGTTAATGAAGTAGCCATATGTTATTATTTTCTTATTGAAAAAAAACTAACAAAACTTAAATCCTCCAAATGAGCACCAAATAGTTGCATTGATTAATATTGTTTATATAAAAGATGCAATAGGCCACAAATAGTAGAGCATTCCTTCGGTAAAATTTAGCAGCAATAACTAGGCCATAATTATGTGTGGCCATTGACAGATATAGTTTTTTAAGTCTTTCCATACTTTACCTAAGACGACGTCGACATTCTATAGAATGCCTAGGCAATCTACAGAATACCTAGCCCAAGTATGAAATAAAAAGGATATTTTATACTTTGCCTAAATTAGCTAGGTAATGTCTAAGAGATGCCTTGGCATTCTATAAAATACCTGAATTTCATACTTTGCCGGTAACATATATATTAAATCTATTTTAGCCTAATATCATTTTTCTATGATATTTTCATGTATTCTGCTGGTCTAACGCTACTTTTTTTTCACGATTTTATTGAAAACGGCTTCAACGTCTAGCCTTTAATTCGATGTTCATACTAATCATATATAGGCTGTCACTTTCGTTTGTAACATTTACGAAAAAAATCTGGTGTAAAACAGTCACATATGCCTTTCTCTTAAAACTGTTACACAATTTTTATAAGTTGATAATTTTTTTATTTTTAACGTAAAACATAAAAATTAAGTTGGAATGGTCAAGATAGGTAGAGAGACTGATTGATTATATTGTTGCTCAGAAGAGCCGCGCCAATCTAATACTGAACCAATCTAATAACATAAGAAAAATATCGTCACAACTTCAGTACGACTATATAACATCTTTTTTTTTTTTTTTAAAAAAAGTTACAAATAAAGTGATAGGTTTATATCTGAGCAGTTTTTTATAGTATCATGAAAATTTCAAAAACTTATTGCTTAAAATTGACTTCCGGTTAACGATTTTCTACAAATTTCATATTCTTTCAAGTCTTCTAAGGTCTATTAAATATTATTAAGATAATATTCATTGAATTGAAGTATTAGTTTTACAGAGAAGTTTAACGCTAACTGTTCCCACAGAACTTGCCCAAAACATGCAATTTTCCTATAAAAAGTGATTTGTGTGTGAAAACTGTTTTGAATCCATTTTTTTTGAGAAACTCACGAAAAACTAGACTAAAAAAAAAAAAAAATTCAATAAAGACACATTTCTGAGTTGCCAAAACCTCGTTGTCAGATGCGGTTGTTAAATACCGGCTTGTTTTCAGTTGAATACTAAGATTGAACTTTCTGCGACTTTTCATTTTTGAGATAAAAAAAAAACAAAACAAAAAATGTTTCATACTCAGGGGCCTCAAAACATGTAATTCCAGGAAAAAACTCGATTTCTTGAATCCAATATGTCCTCTACTAGGAATAACACAAAATAATATATAGGATCGTTTCAATTTATTGTACAGTTACTTCAACGTCTAAACGAAAAAGACTGTAAAATGTTGCAAAAAATCTGTTTTGAAGATAATTTATTACTTGGGTAGTGAGTAAGCAAAACGAGAAAAGAGAATACTCGTAGAGTGGAGTGAATGCCTGCAACATGTGGGCTGCGTGGACGAGCGTTATCATGCATTAGCACAAACTCCTCCATCTATCTCCGGCATGATAGCGACCACATGTTCTTGCAGTATTTCCGCCAAATACCGAGCAGCTGTCATGGAACCTCTACGAAAGATCACTAACGCCCATCACTGATACCTGCCCAAACTAACAGAGAGCCCCTCGATGGAAAGGCCTAGTGAGAATGAAATTGCATTGTGCAAATATCTCATTCTTTTCCTCCATAGTCGTTCACGGACGTCTGGAGCCTTTAAAGCAAGTCGGCTGCTCGTCAGTAAACAATACACTTGCCTACCACTCGATAGACCGATTGATGTATTGCTGAGAAAACTCAAGGAGAGAAATTCGGTGCTTCCTGGGTGTGTTCTCGCCCTCTTTCAGGGAGAAAGCCATCAAACCTTGCTCATTCAATCTTCTTCGACGCGTTCTCTCGGAAATTTGAACATCTCGAACTCTTGGAAGCGTTTAACTACTTCAACAGTTGTCAGATGACGATTTAGTAAAACTGTCAGGGTCAAAAAAGGTTGTCTCGCAGTTCAGTGGCCCTTGGATGCCCTGAACCTGGCCTTCTTGAGTATGAGCCTGTTTCTCTGTAACGCTGTACTGCATCTCGCAGAGTTTTGGTATAGGGACACCAATAGCAATGGCTGCATATCGGAAGGCGCAGCCGTCAACAATTAGTGCACTAAGGGGAATTTTGTAATTCTAATTTTTAATTTTTTTAATCAAGGGACAAGCTAAAGTGAAGTTAAAGCAAATAAAAATCAAATCAAACTGAATAAAAATAAACAAATTGATAATAAATGAACACAAAATAGTAAATATTTTTTATTTATTTAATTTTTTTTAATGTCACAAGTATAATGTACAAAGTCCAATTTATTATTCTAAGAATGAAATAAATTCCAATTAATTATCAAAACAAAATAACTGGTGAAAACCGACCAGTCTATATTATATTATTTATTGAATGTAATTTTTTAAGTGGCCGGAATTTTTTGCCGGTGAGTGTATACTCTATAATATTATGTTTTGAATTCAACAGAGTTTTCTATTCGGCTTGTTTTCAGTTTTAATCAATTGAATAACTATTTATATTTATTTGAAGTGAACTTTAATAGTCAACATTCTCAGATTGTTTTCTAAGTTCCTAAAAAAAACTAGACTAAAACGATAACAACGAAAAGAAGACGAAAATGGTTAGTTTGTTTCTAGTATTGCGGATCTAAATTCGTGACCAATTTTGAAAATTGAAACTTACCAGATAGCCGTTACCAAATATCATTCTATCTAACGGAATAACAGATGATTATTTTTATATTGTTATCAGAAAGAATAGTATATGTCAGCTGTGATAACATTCATTTGTTTGCTTTACAAAACGTTCCTTGTTGTTTCGTATTTACCATATATTTGTTTTGTGCGCATTTACGTACATTTACTTAATGGTTTGTAACCTGAATTTGATTTATTTAGAACATAAAACAACAACTCTATCTTGATAGAGGGGACTTGCTCCAATAGCAGTGGAGTGTATGTGATATTTATTAGGGTAAAGCTAGGAGAGATGACGCACATTTCAAAGTTATGCCCTGTATCAAAATATAGGAGATATATTAAAGAGGTAATGCTTATAAAATATATGTCAACTACTATTATCTACAAAAAAAATGTTATTTTTCAAAATAAAGACATTCTCATTCATTCCAGAAACAAAATACAAATACACTACATTTGGCCGTCTCTCCTACTATGGTAGGAGACTTCTCCTCTGTGAAGGTAACATGCTGATCGACATGAAACTTGGTAAACAGTATGTCTGAGTCTAACTTTAACGACAGCAGGAAATCTTTCATTTCAATTGCAATTAATATAGTATATATAAAAAAAAAAATATGTACTAAGCGTTATGAAAATTCAGGTATACACCAGATATAGCTGATGCGTATAAATGTTCATAGAACACAGAAGAACACACAAATAACTGAAGAATTTCGTAATACGTTCGCTTCTGATCTCTCTACTCCTGTACTAACTTGCATGACGTCATGTGGTGGCAAACTAGAGAAGTAAAGCCTGCGTCTTCTCTCCTATCCCCGCCATCTCTCCTAGCTTTACCCTAATAGGTATATATGCAGTCAACAGAATTATTCAAAACAAATATCGCAGAAGTACAAATTTGATCATCGTTTACGTAGAATAGAAGATCGGGCAAGAAGGTTTTGAAAAACCCGGGAAGAGATTGCAAGAAACCTATGTTTCGCCCTCGTATTGCAATGAGCTTCTTCAGAGTGCAATGGCGTATTGACAAGAATCATGGTACAACAGGGGTCCCTTTACTCCGCCATCTCGGCAGTAAATAGTGAATTTTCTCTTCCATGTCCTGAAAAAGCACAATGTAATATGGGCGAAACGTCGGTTTCTAACAAATCACTGAGGCGAACTCAACCCCAAAACTTCAGTGTTTTTCATGAGAATGGCTGCGAAAGCCTAAAAGAATGATCACGAAGATTTTGGCCCCCAATTGGATATGAGACATTTCTGATTGTTTTCTAGTTTTTCGCGATTCTCTAGAAAACGCTTTGTCGGATTCCTTTAACATTTTTTCCAAAATCTGATAACACCAGTAATACTTAGAATAGGATGATAACTGAAATAACTGACATAATCAATCAGTCTATCAGTCACTATCATCATAATCATTTTACAATTTAATTGTACTACTCATAATTATTTTACAATGTAATTGTTGTTTTTTAATATGTTCCATACAATAAATTAAAAAAACAAAGAAAACGGTGCTTACAGGGTTAGACAGAATGCGCTAGTATCGTTTTTCAGATAACTTTAGTTACTTTGTTTTATTTTATTTCAAGCAAAATTAAGTTTATATTTTTTTTTTTTTTTTTAATATTAATATAATTATACGAGTATAAGAGAAAGCTATAAAATTGTAAAATATATAATTTTATATTGGTATAATTAGTATTTTTACAAGGGTGATGAAATATGTTCATTGCTGCAGTACAAGATTAATCAATATTATAAGATAAATCAATTATTAAGGTATTTCTTCTGAGTATTGCAGGTCTAAAATACCTTCTTATTACTAGAAAATGTTCGCTTTTTCGTTCAGTTTTTAATCTAAGAAAAACCTTTTTTTTTAACCACTTAGGGGGTCTCTGAAAAAACGTATTCTACGTTAAAAATGATAAAGAGAATAATTTTATAACAATGAAGGTAACGTTACTTTCTTCTTAGGCAAAACAATATTGTATAATTGTTTCTAATATTTAAATTATAATTAAACATTATTTATCATAATTGTAGCAATATTTCCCAATGGTAAATTTTGTTCAATTATTGCAAAGTTGGCAATCATGCTTACTTATAATCACTAAAAACATTTAACCACTCTGTGGATGATTTTGTAGAATAATAATCATAATAAGAATCACATTGTACCTACATTTGCAATAGAATGGTTTTTTTTTTTTTTTTATATTTTGCAAAAATATAACGGTCACAAAAAAAAACACTACACAATAAATTGCAAAATGTATCTTCAAAGAAAGAATTCCCTCTTCGCGTAACGACAAGAATAACTGGTTTTGAGCCCCCCTTTTGTTCACATCCATCTTTTTGTGAGTGGTTGATACTGTGTGCAGTTTGAAAAAGCGATTCATTTTTTTTTATTATTATTATTATTATTATTACAAGGAAAATTTGTTGCTATGATACAGTTCATATATAAAGATAATTTTTTTGCCCCGGTTTGACAATGTAGAATATACATTTTCCGATGCCTAGAATTGCATTCCTACTATTTTTTCCCTCAATACTTCTTGGTTTTTCCACATGTCCTCTTCTACATTCCTATCTCGCATAATATTTTGGACTTGTTGCCTCCAAGTAATGGCTGGTCTTCCCTTTTTCCTTCTTTCAGGCAGTAGCCAATCCATAATTTTCTTTAGTTCCTCTTTCATTCTGTTTGTGTGGCCATACCATTTTAATTGCTTCATTTCTATAAATTCCACAATTAAGTTCTGGACTTTCATGTTTCTTCTCACCACTTCATATCGGATTTTCTCTTTCCTTGATAGTCTGGCAGAGCGTCGCCAAAAGTCCATCTCTGATGCCAATAAATTTTTGCCTTCAATCTTGGTGGAAGCGTCCCAAACTTCTGTCCTATAGGATATGATGTTTCTGATTATTGTTTTAAAAATTCTACTTTTAGTGTCGGCTGTAAACCTGTTTATCCCACAGGACGCCGTTTAATGTAGAAATTGCCCGCTTACCCAAGTTAATCTTTGATTTGATCTCTTTATCCTCTCTTCCTACTTTTGTAATTTTCACTCCTAGATATTTATATTTCTCAGATAATTATTTATAATAATTATCATTCACTAGGAGAGAGAAACACTTTATTGTAAAAAAACAAATTTACACAAAAGTGAAGCTGCTTAATTATATTAAGTTGCTAAAACACAGCACACTAATCAATCGTGAGACATTTTGGAGACTAATAAAGACAGTGATGTTATTAATGTTATGTACAATGTATTTATCCACGTTGAGATATACATGAGTAATAATTAGAATTAAAACAAAACAATCCACTCATTGTGCATACTAACTGTAAATATGGTTACAGACTATAGCTAGCGTGTCCAACAAAATTCCCTCAACCAGAGGAGTCAGTTTGGTCGGTTCAATACCGATTTCGTCAAAAAATTGAGAAGTCTTTTTTGGGATTGCTCCTCTCGAGCCGAACCATAACCCTCGGACTTCAAAGTCCCTCTCTCCAAATCTCTCTCTATATTTCTCCCGGAAATATTTGATGCACTTCTCGTATATCTTCTTCTTTTCCGCTGCTACATTGGCTGCTTTGATCTTTGTCATTGCTCTCATAGCGAACTGTCGGATCTATAATATAGGCTCGCTTACTATTCTCCTCGAAAGCAATTATGTCGGCGTATCGTGACGAGCCGTCGTCGTCTATTCCATATACCTCCTCAAAACAGGTGTACCGTTTCTCCTTCAACAGATCCATGATGGCATGCTTCACCCTATGATGACGCCTTGTCACCAGAAGCATGTTATGAGGACAGTTTCCCAGCACATGGGCTGGTTTTTGTTCTCTCTACCGCATCTGCGGCAGAGGGGTCCAACTTCTTCTGCTGATTGGCCGACAACTCCAGGAACACCTGGAGATTCTGACTAACACATCAACTCACTCATTACTTTCTCTTACTCCTAGTGCCAGATTTTCTAAATTGAGCTTTTACCGGAAATGCATGTTTTAGGGACGCTTGAAATAGCCAGTGGTCAGTGTTATGTGTGTGTATGTGTGTGAACATAATATTTCAAAAACAAAAAGCCGCTGAAAGCTTGGACTTGGTATTTCGTTTTGATAGATACTAACACCGCATAGGATACGAACATTTCATCAACAGGACTTTACTCAATGGTTTTTTTCTTCTTTGTTTTCAGTTTTTCGTAATTTTCTCGAAACCGGCCCCAACGATTTTTTTTTAAACTTCGTATACTATCTACACATATAACGATCATTTTATTGAAACATTTCCCCGGGAAAATTGATTTTTTGTGGGATTCTGGAGGTGGGGGGAACAACAGCGTTATGCTTTCCTCTAAAGTATCACTTCAGTATAAATTTACGGTTTTTCCACCTACATAATATATAAATACACATTAGAAGCATTGATAAAATTATAAATTTTGAGAAATTCGGTTAATGGAAGTGTGATTTTTATAGAATAGGCTTTTTAAGTATTTTGGAATTTTCTTGAATACGATTATTAACGATATTCTTGAAAACTTTAAATGCTTGCTTAATATATAAAAACGTGTCATTTTTATTTTTTATTATTATTATTATTTTTTTTTTTAAGATTTTTACAACTGCACAGTAGCCATGCAACAAGCAAAAAAGATAAATAATGAAATGAAAGTATGCGCTAGTGCGCACAGCCTGGCTTGAAGTTGTGTACGACGGCTATCCAGCGATAGCAGTCGTAATACGCCATTATGGCGTAGTGTGTACGACTGTATCTCAAAGACAGCCGTCGTTATGTATTTACAGGGTCGCGCGGCCATCGACGCCTTAATAGTCTTGGCGGGTTTGTGGGGGAGTGGAAGTACAGAGGGCTTGAAGTAGGGGATTGGAACTAGAAGATAATTTAGAATGGAATTTTAGGTAGCGGGATTTGGCTAAAGTGGTAACGAAAGAAATTTTTAGGTCAGTGTGGATAGTGAGGTTGGAAACGTAGAAGGGAGCATTGACGATGGTGTGCAGGATTTTAGACTGTAGGGATTGAATGCGATACAGGTTTGTGTTTTTGGCAGTCCCGTATAATTCGAGTCCATATGTCCAACTAGGAGCTAGTAAAGAATTGTACAGTTGTCTTTTGTTGTGCAGTGTAAGATTCGAGCGTTTGTCTAGTAGTTTTTTTAGCATTCTGTATCGGTAATTTAGTTCATTTCGTTTGAGTCTAGTTTGAGGGTTCCATATTAATCGTCTGTCTAGCTGGAGTGCGAGATAGCGGATTTGGTTTACAGTTGGGAGAAAATTATGGTTGAATTGAATGGCGGGAAGGGTTTTTCGGTTTAAGGAGAAGACTATGTGCTTGGATTTGTGTTTCCCGGGAAAATTGATTTTTTGTGGATTCTGGAGGTGGGGGGGGAACCAGCGTGTTATGCGTTCCTCTAAAGTATCACTTCAGTATAAATTTACGGTTTTCCACTAATAATATATAAATAACACATAGAGCATTGAATAAAATATAAATTTTAAGAAATTCGGTAATGGAAGTGTGATTTTTATAGATAGGCTTTTAAGTATTTTGGAATTTCTGAATACGATTATTAACGATATTCTTGAAAACTTTAAATGCTGCTTAATATATAAAAACGTGGTCATTTTTTTTTTTTTTTTTTTTTTTTTTTTTTTTTTTTTTTTTTTTTTTTTTTTTTTAAGATTTTTACAACTGCACAGTAGCCATTGCAACAAGTAAAAAAGATAAATAATGAAATGAAAGTATGCGCTAGTGCGCACAGCCTGGCTTGAAGTTGTGAATGACGGCTATCCAGCGATAGCAGTCGTAATACGCCATTATGGTCTTAGTGTGTACGACTGTATCTCAAAGACAGCCGTCGTTATGTATTTAGAAGGTCGCGCGGCCATCGACGCCTTAGTAGTCTTGGCGGGTTTGTGGGGAGAGTGGAAGTACAGAGGGCTTGAAGTAGGGGATTGGATTTAGAAGATAATTTAGAATGGAATTTTAGGTAGCGGGATTTGGCTAAAGTGGTGACGAAAGAAATTTTTAGGTCAGTGTGGATATGAGGTTGGAGACATAGAAGGGAGCATTGACGATGGTGTGCAGGATTTTAGACTGTAGGGATTGAATGCGATACAGGTTTGTGTTTTTGGCAGTCCCGTATAATTCGAGTCCATATGTCGAAATAGGAGCTAGTAAAGAATTGTACAGTTGTCTTTTGTTGTGCAGTGTAAGTTTCGAGCGTTTGTCTAGTAGTTTTTTTAGCATTCTGTATCGGTAATTTAGTTCATTTCGTTTGAGTCTAGTTTGAGGGTTCCATATTAATCGTCTGTCTAGCTGGAGTGCGAGATAGCGGATTTGGTTTACAGTTGGGAGAAAATTATGGTTGAATTGAATGGCGGGAAGGGTTTTTCGGTTTAAGGAGAAGACTATGTGCTTGGATTTGTGTAAATTAACCTTGATTCTCCACTTGCGGAGCCAGGGTTCGAGGACACTGAGGTGGGTTTGAAGATGGCGAATAGCCATGACTATTAGAGGAAAGGATAGCCGTATCATTAACGAAGGTGAAAGTGGTAGTGTTAGGATGTAACGGGAGATCAGCCGTGTATACTGAGAATAAAAGAGGAGCAAGTATGCTTCCCTGTGGGACGCCAGCGAGGATGGGAAATATAGGAGAAAAGGAAGTGCCTGGACAACCAGGAAATGGCGATCGGAGAGATATGATTAAAGGATGAGGTAGTAAGTGGAGGGGAGGATGCCCTTGAGTTTCCAAAATAAACCCGGACACCAGACCCGATCGAATGCCTGACAGATGTCAAGAGAAACTGCCGGGCAGTAATGTTTCCGCTCATGGGAGGTAGCGATGATGTCTACAACTCTATGTGCCTGATAGAGGGTAGAGTGACAGTTACGGAAGCCAAATTGGGTGATTGGGTATGGAGGAAAGGGGATTTATTAAAGTTTGCAGACGGGATAGTAGGAGCTTTTCAAAAAATTTGCCAAGTAACGGAAGTTAGCTGATAGATCGATAGGAAGAAAGGGAGTAGACAGGTTTATTAGGTTTAAGGATCATGCGGATAGAGGAAAATTTCCAGAGGGTAGAAATGTGAGTCGTTCTAAGGATAGCGTTGTATAGGTATGTAAGAAAAATGACAGCCTTGGGTGGGAGCTGAAAAAGGGTATGGGGGTGATTAGGTCATATCCAGGGCATTTTCTTTTGGGTAAATTTCGGATTACTACCTTTACATCTTTAGGAGTAATAGGTTTAGGCGGAGGAAAAAGTGGAAGTGGGATGTCGAGCTCTTTGATGATGTTTTCGGAATGTAGGGTGTCTTCTATATCAGGATGAGGAGTAAAAAGTTGGGAGAGGTAGAGGGCGAAGCAATGAGCTCTCTCGTCATCGGATTTAGCCCATGTGCCATCAGTCTGTCGGAAGTGGTTGTGAGGACTTGTTATATTTTAGTATTTTTCTGGTAGCGGTCCAGAGTGAATTGTCTTTTGGTTGTAAGAGAAAGCGTATATGTGGAGTATTGGTCGTTATAGTATTTATGTAATTGGTTAGTGAGTTGTCTAGTAAGTTGGTTAAATAACCTTTTGTCTGAGGGAGAACGAGTGCGATGCCAACGTGCCCTCGCACGTCGCTTCAGAGTAATAAGTGTCCTAATACGTAGAGGTTTAAAACCTTTTTTATGAAAAAAATTGTTTATAGTGTGGTAATTAGGGGGTCTGTCAGTTAGTTTAAATTTAAATTTGCACAAACTGGATCTGGTTTTGTACCACAAGTAAAAACCCACCCCATTTTTATGGTCAGCCACATTTTATACCATATTTATAGCTAGTTCTACAGTTCTTAGTAATCTAGTATTTCTGTTTTCTTATTTTGATTATATATTATTAAAGTTCGTGAGATTCGGCCAGAAGTAAAAAAAAAAAATTATTCCTGTCTGCGTTTCGACAAATTTGATGAATAAAATGTGACGACATTATAGACATACAAAACATCTATATACAACAATTACATTATACTTTACATAATATACAATTAGAATACATTTTTGCCTTGAAAAAGATAAAAAAATTTATCGAAACGTTGGCAGGAATTTGTCTTGTTCTTTTTGTTTCTGGCCGAATCTCATGAATTTTAATAATATATGTATTAACGGCCGATAAACAAACAAACATTATATGTAAATAGTCTGGCACATTGACTGACATATTGCATGGTAATAGTGACATTAAACTACTATACAAATTCGTATTCGATACAAAGTTACAGATATGAATATAAAGATAAGATTATAATAATGTTATTGATAATAGCTTCTGTTTTTGCTAGATATTTATTATTTTAGTAATTGTTAAAGAACCATGTTGTTATTGTTAAGAGATTTAGCAAATTATTGTTAGTAAGTATTAATTTCAATATAACAGGGAAGGGATTAGCTCAGTGGTTAGCGTACTGGACTCCCACGCGGAAGACCTGGGTTCGAGTCCAGCTATGCTACCTACCCTTAGATCTTTTTTTTTCCTAGGAACCCGTACAGCTTACTGTCCGGTGATGGACAGAGTGTTGTCTGCAACAGGAGAACACTGTTCGGAGGCCAACAGTGCACTGAGAAGGCTCCAAGCCAAGAAATAAATAAATATATGTATAGATAAATTTAAGCCAAGGCCTCTTGTTTACAGCCACTGTCATTACGAAAGCTTTTAAGAATAAATAATAGTTCCCACTAAGGAAAACTTAGTTATCACCTAGCCGTCAAATTTAATTAGTGTAAACTGCTGAGTCTGGGCAATAATTAGCCTATTTGTTAATTTCATTATTTTCTTTTAAAATCAATGGAGGTTGTAATTTATTATATGTTATCAGTAGTTTACTTTCAACTCGCAAGATACGCCACTGTCGCCGCTTCTTCTAAGCTGGTCATGTGTTTGGCGTACAAGCTCCGCCCAAGCTTCTTCTCCTACCTCTCTGGATTTCTTAGTTAAGAAATATACAAGAGTTCAAGGATTATCCCATCAACAAATTGATAACAATCTTTCTATCACCAAAATAAATCACTACTTTTTCTCTCTTTAACTTTCTCAGAGCTTTGTTTCTCACCTAATCTATCTCTATGTTAAGTCCTTTAGTGTGTAAAATTATACCTATCTACCTACTTACCCTTTGGCCCATGAAAGATTAAGGATTGCCAGACAGCGTTTTTTAAATTTTTTTTGGGAGGCATTTTTTTGGCGGTTTCCAACGCCGTTTAGTTCAGCCTTGCTATCTGGGTTCGCTAGTATGTATAGCTCCCCTTTTTTACTTTCTCTCACTCCTAGTAAGAGGAAGTATTGTAATCGTGTCAAATTTTCGATATTGAGTTTTCACCGGAAATATCCGTTTTGACGTCCCCTGAGTCCAAAAAAGTGGTTTTTAGCAAATGGTCTGTGTGTGTGCCCGTGTGTGTGTGTGTATGTATGTATGTGAACAGCATAGCTCAAAAACGAAAAATCGTAGAAAGTTGAAATTTGATATTCCGTTTAGAGGTCACCATGGGATCTGACTGTACGTTATCTGTAAAAATTCCTCAACCGGAAGTACCACTTTACTAGTTGGATTTTTTACTTTTTTGCGATTTTCTCAAAAATGGCTCCGACGATTTTCTTTAAACTTAATATCAACCACACATACAAAGAGCTACAACTTTTATTTGAAACATTTCTCCGGGAAAATGCATTGAAGGGCACTTTGGGGGGAGGGGTGGGGTTAGGTTTCCATCTAAAGTGCTATTTCAGTTTATTAGACAATTCTGCCATCTAAATAATGTTAATTAGAATTAAATATGTTGTTGAAATTCCGAGTTTGAAAAAATCGGATAACCGGAAGTGCGTTTACTTTACCACTTTACTAAATGATTTATTCACTTTTTCAAATTTTCTCAAAAATGGCTCCGACGATTTTTTTGAAACTTCGTATATAAACTAAACATGCAAAGATCTACAACTTTTATCTAAAACATTTCTCTGGGAAATTTCTTTTAAGAGCACTTTTAGGGGAGGGGTGGGGTTAGATTTTCATCAAAGTGGTATCCTAGTTCATTATACAATTCTATCATCCAAACATAATTAGTTAGAAATAAATAGATGGCTGAAATTCCGAGTTTCAAGAAAATTAGTAAACCGGAAGTGCGCTTTTACTGAACAGTTTTTTCAGTTTTCGACGAATGTCATTAAATTTGGTACACAAACTATAAAATTTGTCAATTATCATTTTGAGAACTGGAGTAAGAGAAAGTTGTGTGAGTGTTTCACACCAGATTTTTTTTTCTCAAGATGTTGGATTCAACATCTTCTTTGCTCTAACTGGAAACAAATCCTGAATTGAAAAATAAATATATCCCAATTAGCGAGTACGCTAAACATTAGATCAACGTGTGGCAGCTAAAGTACATTAAAAATTAGTTTCTGGCTTTATATATACGTATAATTCTCTCCTTTCCAACTACCGAAAACTTCTCTACATATTTAAGGTTTAAAAAAAATGTTAGAATATTGTATATGGAGCGAATTTTATCAAATTTTTAAGTTCCTAAAATAAATGTTTAGAAAAAATAGCACAAGGAAAATACGCTTAAATAGAATTTCCAAGAAAATGTTATTTATAGGCAATTACCGTAGATATTTTTCATTTTAACTATTTTACTTTTAATGTAGTTAGATATACAATTTTGTTAAAATTAATAATGAGTTATTTTATTTTCGTTTTTACTTATTATTTATTATTTACTTTTATCATATCATTAATACCAACAACTGTATATTACTTTTCTTTTTCCTAATTTAATGCGCGTCAACATTTATGCTGACTTCTCAGTGCACTGCAGGCCTCCGAACGAATAGTGTTCTCTCGTTACAGACAAGCCCCGTCCATCACCGGACAGTGAGCTGTAGAGCCTCCTAGGAAGGGAAAAAAATTAAGGCCGCACAGCTGGGCTAGAACCCAAGATCTCCGCGTAGGAGTCCAGTTTGCTAACAATAGCTATTCCTTTCCCTATATTACTTATTACATTTTCACTTGTAATTCAGTTATTATAATAACTTTCTTAATTGGTTTATTATAATAAGTTAGTTATTAATTTTTTTTTTATTTTTTGTGCATCGACAACTGCGGTCATTAGCGCTTCTCAGTTAATTTTCTTTCTCGAACCGAATCCACACGAGCCGGGATAGCATATGTTATCCTAGATGGCACCCAGTCAGAAAACCTTGCTCAGCAAGGTGGTGTGGAGAGCCAAAGGTTGTCAAATATCCTTTCCACACATCCCCTCTTAATTCATCGATCTAGTCGATGAGGTGGAGTGTGGATTGTTGTTTCATGCCATCCCTTATCTTACTAAAACTTTATTTGACTATCAAGTGTGCAAAACTAAAAGTGTATTTTGCCCTATGTACTACATTATAACAGGTTATTGACTTATTTCTTACTACATTTTACGTATATTAGTAGCTTCTGATTGTATGATTTATTCTAAGGCTATTTTACTATACAAAATATCTGGGGCGTGCATACTTTTAACAAATGTCCTAAGTGAATTAATCCTGAAGTGATCTAAACCTAATAAGGTTGAAATACTTTTATAAAATTTCTTTCAACCCCTGTGAAAAATCTAAACTTAACATACATTCTTAACATTCTCGCTAATAAATACATTTACGCCAGTAAATACAGTTATGCCAATAAATACATTCATGCCAATAAATACATTCACGCTAATAAATACATTTTCGCCAATAAATACATTCATGCCAATAAATACATTCACGCTAATAAATACATTTTCGCCAATAAATACATTCATACACACAAATAAATATTCACACAAGGGGAAAGTACTCGATATTCCTTTCCCCTTTTAAATCGACTAACCTAAGTGGGTGAAGTACTTGATTTGATATTCCTTCACCCACGTTTGCTTAACCTAACAACTAACTTAAATTTTTTTATAGACATTTATTTCTATCAAAAAAGTAAATAGCCTCCCAATGTTTCCAATTATCTTAAGACAAAAATCCAGAAAGGTGGGATTACAAAAAAACACTCATAGACTTTCTGTAATTGTAATTGTTACAATTGTAATTAACAATTTTCTTAAATTTTATAATATTTAATAAACGTTTAGATAGATTTCCATTTCATATCTATAAAGTTAATGGAAATTATTTATCTGGCAATGCCCACTATCTCAGTCCCTTAGCCAAAGATTTGTTAAGGCTAAAATCAGGACCGACAGAAACTATTGCTTTCAATTTTTTCTGAGAACATGTTCCAAATTAAAGTGTATAGTTTTTTATCTGTGCAGTTATCATTTGAAATTTAAAGAAAATATAAGCATATTGTATTATGTATATGAAACAATTTAATCATAAGATTTCGGTAACAGTATAAGTAATGTGTTCATTCAGGGAGAGCCTTCTATGTAATATTATTAACGCCTGGTAATATTTTCAAAATGGAAGAAGTATAATTTAATTACAGTTATAAATATCTTTATATATCCGCTTTGTCCGAATCTTTATATCGGACTTTTAAGTCCAAAACAAATAAATATTTCTATTCTTTTCTCTTTTTTTTATGTAAAAATTACTAGTTTTTTTTTAGTGTATAATATTTACTAAATTAAGGATGATTTTATTGCAAACAACTGAAGAAAACATTGAGAAATAGTTAGAACGCTTAACTCCAGATTTTTAGAAGTGAAAAGTATTACAATTTCAACATATAGTCCTTAATAAATATTTATAATTGTTCAATTTGTATAAAAAAAAATAGTTATCAATAAATTATTATTGAAACGTTTTTGTGTGCAATGCTATAATCTTATTTAATATAGAAAACAAATCATACAATTGAATAACAAACACTTCATGAAATTTAGCTAGTTTCAATTTAGTTTTGTTTTCGTTTCACTCATTATTATTATATTTACTGTTGGATTTAATGATATTATTTTTGTTACAAAGCAAACACACTTATCTTAACTTATCTTAATTTAGTAGGATTTTTTTTTTTTTAAGCTTTATTATTTCACTTAAACATACACATTATTATTTATTATCATATATTACAGCAGATAGAGCAGTTTTTTTTAATTATTGAACCTTGTATAGGTTATAAAATGATTGTATATAGATGTTGAGTTTAGACAGTATTTTTATTAATAATTTTGAATACTTTATTCCTTTTGTTATTTGCCCTATATTGTGTTGAAAAAAAGTATTTCACCATTTTTATGTTAATAACAAAGGACATTATTTCTAGGGAATTATGATGTCAGTATAATTTACTTAGTTCTAAAATTACTTTTAAAAGCCACACATTTAAGGTTCTTAGCTTGATCTGATTTTAAGATAAAGTAAACTGTTTATGTGTTGGCACTTATTCTCAGTTAAGTTATTTAAAATGTCTATTTGTGTGGGCTGTATAAGTATACAATTAAGCACTTTAAAATAGGGTTGAAAAAACTACATTTTGTACCCTAGAGAAAATAGTACATTGGTCACTTAACTAAAGTGGCCCTCAGACAATCAATAATAAAGTCAATATTTCAGATATTGATTCAAATATTGACAATATTATTGGCCGTATGAGGGCAATTATTGGTATGCTGATTTTTGTGGTTCTGAAAATACTCGTCAATATTTTAGGCGGAGCTAGTCATATTGATGAAATATTGATCGTTCGTGCGAGTGGTTGACAATCTTGGTTAGTTCATCTATAAACCATGGTGGAAAATGCATCGTCGCCGTTATCGCCCGACTCGGTGAATGAAGATGAAAATGAATGGGAAATATTGAAAAACTTAATAAACACGTACAGAGAATTGCCAGAATTGTGGAATACATCATCAAATGTATACTCCAACAGAGATAAAAAAAAAATAGGACTAACCAAATGTAACAACCGTTCATATATTTCGCTATTCATCCTAAAATAATTTTTATAATCATCAGGTTCCTTTTGCCTAATATATTGTATAAGATTTAGGTGATTGAACTTTTTTCTTTTTTTTTTGATATCCATTTTTTTACCCAACATCTTTTCTTCATTTTTTTTTCCGCACCCACTTGTGCCAAAATAATAGCAATACACGCTTTTTCCTTATTTTTCATTTTTAACAGAAACTTCACTCTGCACAAATCATTTCACAACTAAATATTGATTGTATATGTCAGGTCATTTTCAATATATATTGATGAAATCGTCTGGGGCCGCTTAATACAACGAAAAGTTGTAACAAGCGAGAGAGAACAAAAAAAAAAATCTTTTTTTTCCTTTTCAACTAAAACGGTTTTTGGAAATGATTACAAAAATTTAATTACAAGATCATAATAACCAAACATGTGATTTTAATTTTTAAATTACAAATTTTCTTCTAACAGTAACTATATATCTGGCACAACAATAACCAAAAAATAATTTTTGATAGATTCGTTAATTCAGTTTGATATGATATTAAGTTACATTGAAAGAATTTCACGTCTGAAGAAAATCATTTAACCAGAAATGTGATTTTACCCGAATGAATTTCTAACTTTCTCGAAATATACAGTATACGTACATTCGGAAGTAAAAATTTCATAGTATGCTGACCAGAATTGCTATATCTATATATATAAAAATTCAACATCCGTATGCTTGTGGCCGCAAAACTCGAAAAGTAGTCGATGGATTTGACTTGAAATTTTTACACAACGTTGCATTTCTATATATGAGTGTTTATATATACTTTTTACTCCGAAGTTCCTGCGTAAAGTTATTTCATAGTATTGCTGGGAGCAGTTTACTATATGGATCTCCCGTATGGGCCCTTAGATATATAGATTTATTAGAGAAAGCGCAAATAAGTTTTTTTTAAAAATTGCTAAATCTCCAAAGAACTATACCGGCCTATATTGTAAGACTTGAAACGGGCATTCCCCATATAACTCTCAGAGTAGTCAAGTTAACTCTGGGCTGGCTGTGTAAGATTTTAAAAATGGACGCCAATAGACTCCCTCGTGTATGTTACAATAGATTATTGTCATTAGATTCATTCCAGGGCAATGTAGTTAAATTAAATTGGGTGTCGCAAGTAAAAAAGTACTTTACGGACCTGGATTTAGAAAATCTGTGGCATCAACAATGTCCACTAACTATACAGCGTCAAATAAAAACAATTTTAAGTCTGTTGCAGCAAAAATTATTCGATATGGATGTTCAAATGTTATCATTCTCCAGGTATAGTCCAATCTAAAATATGTTACCTATAAAAGGAAATATTGCACAAGAGTATCTTCTGATAAAAATGCCTTTTGCTATTACTAAACGATAGCTCAGTTGAGAACTGTGGGGAAGCATAATATCAAATTCAGTGTTAAGGATCATTCTTACAATATTAATTCAGATCAAATATGTACAATTTGTGACTTAAAAGTAAATGAGGAGATATTTCACCTGTTAATTCATTGCCCGACTTATAACGCTATAAGATCGTATTACTTCCAAAAGCTTAAAATATCTGATAATTATGAGATTGCTATAATAGATATACTTTCATCTGACTCCAAGGAAAAACTGATAATGGTCTACCAATATATTAAAAATTTACTCAGACAATTTATCATTAACGAGTGATGTATAATTATGAATAATAAATTTTCAAATATAAATAAAAATATTATTTCAGTTGTTACCAATATAATACGAATTATTTCAAAGTCATAGGCCAACTTAATTCTTTAGAAAGTTAATTAATTTATGTTTTGTTTCATTTATTTTATCTTAGTTTCATAACCTGTTTATCTAATTTACTTAAGCATATCGATTTAATACTTATTTTGACTTTGTTTTATTTTTAAAGGAAGTACTCTATAATTATTGTATTTATTTTATTTTGTTATCTGTTTTAACTATTCCAAAACCCTGTGTAATTCTAGTTTCGGATGATTATTTACATAAAGATGAATATTTACATAAAGATATTCTATCAATGAAATTCAATTATATTGTATTGTGAATGTAATTTAAGAAAAGTTGTAAACAGCAACCCTTTGTATGAGCTCAGCTCTAGAACAAATAAATGATTCTATTCTATTCTACTCCGAAGTTCCCACGGAAACGGGAAATTCCGGGCGTATCGCGAGGTTGGCAGAAATAGACTGACTCAGACGCGTTGCGATGGTGGCGTGCTCTTTGAACCTCTTTCTCAACTACTTATAAGTATCTCTATTCCGAAATTCCCACGGAAACGGGAAATTCCGAGCTAAAATCCGTTCAAACGGCCATATTACGTTAGCACTTGCTTCTTCAGGTATTGCTGCTACGTTGATGGAACAGCGCATTCAGCTCTTAAACTGTCATGACTTAAACATGCACTTCACCGAAAATCCAACATGTAACATTTCAAAACATCAGGAATGGGAAAGGTTCTTGGGGCGTGCAAAATCATTGTATGGGATGACTGTACAGCTTATAAGAAGTCATTGGAAGCATTAGACCATACATTGAAAGACTTGCGAAATAATCAGGTTTGATTTAGTGGAGCATTGGTGTTACTAGCCGGTAACTTCAGGCAAACGCTTCCAGTGATACCTCGCTCAACACCAGCTGATGAATTGCTTGCCTGCTTGAAATATTCAAAACTCTATGGAGCACAGTAAACAAAAATTATTTAACAACGAATATGAGAGTTCAACTTCAAAACGATCCAACAGCTGCCATATTTTCAAGACAATTACTCGAACTCGAGAACGGCACTGCTCCTACGAATCCGGAAACTGGAAAAAATCACCTTCTCATCTAATTTCTGCAACATTGTACATTCAAAAGAAGAATTAGTAGACAGGTATTCCAAAGCATCGAAACAAATTATCAAAATCACGCATGGTTAAGCGGAAGCGCCATTCTAGCGACTAAAAATATCAACGTACTCGATATGTACAACATCATTCTAAACAGAATCGCAGGTGAAACAGTGACACACAAATCCACTGAGTCCATGAGGGACCAGAGTGAAGTAGTGAATTTTCCAACGGAATTTCTTAATTCACTCGATGTTCCCGGATTACCGTCACACATTCTAAATTTGAAAATTGAGTGCCATTTTATATTACTCCGAAACATCAATCAGCCAAAGTTACGCAATGGTATACAATTAGTAGTTACATAATTATTGATGAATAATCTAATTGAAGCAACAATTCTCATTGGACCTCATAAAGGACTTCCACGAATACGACTCATTGCGATAGATATGGCGTTCGAGTTCAAATGACTTCAATTTTCAATACGCCTTGCGTTCGCTATGACATCAATAAAGCGCAAGGACAATCTTTGCAAGTGTGTGGATTGAATTTAGAATACGAATGCTTCTCTCATGGGATTCTCCCTAATGTCGCATGCTCCACAGTCGGTAAACCATCTGATCTTTATGTTTATGCAGAAAACGGACAAACAAAAAAATGTAGTCCATTTGCTACCTTTACAATAAAAATAAAAAATTCAGTTAAAAACATTTTTTCTTTCTTTCCTTTCAGTTTACAGTAACGCAAAGTAGGGTATTAAGCTGAATGACGTGTTTTGTTGCTGAATCTATGTTAACTATAATACTTCTATTTACTTTCCTAAAATCAGACTGAGCCACAGCGAAGCGTGGCCGGGTTAGCTAGCATTATAATATAATTGTAGCGAAAAACATGCTTTTATTGTAAGTAAATCTAAGTGTGCATAGTTCATCTGGATCACCTAAAATGTATCTTTCCGAAGAGTGTATCAGTTAAAAGTATGGATTTATATCTATGCAGCAGTTACCATTTCAAGATTTAAGCGAAATTGTTGGAGCTGTATCCGAGAGAATTCTAAAAACTCCGAAAGCTAGAGAAGTCACACTTTTAGTAGATTTTCTTCAAAATAGGAATTCTAGCAAAGCTATTAATTATTTTATTATTTATAATATTTGTTCGGTATTTATCGAAATTTAAATTTGCCGCCCTAAAAAATTTAATATACTAAAATATAAACTGATAACTCTAGGCTGTGTCCTAATCAGAGAGTGGGGGTAGTCCCTTTGAAATTGCCCTTCCACTCAGTCACAAAGTAACATCCAGACAAGTAACATAGTGCAGTGCGAATATTTGCCTACTTAATTTGCATTTCCGGTTTTCCGTTTGGTGGAAAACCCATGTTTGCCACATCTGGTTTTCCTCAGCGTTAATCGTGATAGTCGATTTCTTGTCGGGTGACTGCCTACGGATTCTCCAAGCCTGTAAGAGTGAACGGCAAGCACGTGGTCTCTACTTCCGCTGCTTCTCCGACCGTACAGCTTTCCTGGAGCCCGTTTGAATTTTCATCTACTTTCATCAGCCGTACTGTGTGGACAACGACGCTGGAATTACAGGCATATGGTTCCCTTTTGTTTCCCTTTTCCTGTCTCCTATTTTCCTTCCATTCCCCATATGGGCTGAAGGTCAGTCGAACCACACTAATTTTAAGGTGTCTGCGTTTTGAGGTAAGCGCCACTCCTTTTGGCTTGGTGAATTTAATAACTATTTTTTGCTTCTCATTTTGTATTTGTTAAATATTAATTTGTTCATGTTATCTGAGCCCATATGGCTCAATCTTTTATACAGTCCACTCAATATTTTCCGTAACTTAATATTATCAAACATTTCATTTATAATTCATTTTATTATACCCCCTGTTAATCACTCTAACAGAGCCTAGCAGAGGTATTAATTATTAAATATATTATACCTGTCTTTTTATACCAAACAGAGCCTACCAGAGGGACTGGAAAGCCTATGAAAGGCGCCCCCCTCTCACCTTTTAATTTTCTTTTATTGTTTCATTTTATTTCCTGGTTTTATACCAAACAGAGCCTACCAGAGGCCCCCACAAACTTTACCCTTAAGGTGGTAAACGTTATTTAATTTTTTATTAATTTAATATTGTCTATTTTTGCAAGTGCTTATTTTCTTAAAATCACGTGTTCGGAGGTTAAGCCACGTGCTTGGCGTTCAAAGGAAGTGGAGAGTCGCGGCCATATTTTATTCCACGGCCTGATATCATTTGGTTTCTTATCACGTGGCCCTTCACTATATAGTGTCCGATTGCAGCGACACACTTACGCGCCCTCTGACCAGCTGAGTAACCTTCCAGCCTGTAACCTGCTGGCAAGAACCTCCTCATTTGTTTACGTTTGCGTGATTTATGTTTATTATTATTGAATTTTCGTTTAGAAATTCATTATCAATACATTTTTTGTCTGTTTCGTTGTAAACCGAATTATTAATTCTTTTGTTAGATTTCGTGTTGCATTTTGTGAAATAATTGCCGTAAATCTAATGTGTTTCGTCTGTTTCGTTGTAAACAGAATTATTGAATTTTGTTGGATTTCGTGTTGCATTTAATTGTAAAATATTTGCGTAAATCCTAACACGTTTATTGTTAAATTCCCTTCTGGAATTTATATTTTCTGCTGCTTTGTTGTTGCTCGTAATCTGGGTGTTTTGACTTATTATCACGAACTACCCCATTATGGCACCTCAAAAATTAACTGCGGTTTTATTTACCCGTCAGATTTCTGTATCTACGGCGACTTTAGAGTCAACAGTGACGCGTCTAGAGGCATTAAGTCCTGATCGCCCTTCCCTACAGTCGGGTGTTACCTGGTTGCTTGAAAAGCTTCGTGCTGACTATACTTCAGCCAATGAAAAGCTGCAACCTTACCTTAATTTGGAAGTTTTACCGGAAGGCTTGAATGAAGAAACGTTAATGGCAGGCATGCACAAATTAGAGGAATTGTTAGCGAAAGGCGAACTTCATGCTTTGGAGCTTCTCGCGGGTGCTACACCTGTTCCTATTGCTGCTTCAACTCACCTAGACCCTAGGTTGAGTTTAGCACCTAATTCATTAAATCAAACATCATTAACTTTGTCTGAATTGCCTCGTTTAACCTTACCAAAATTTAACGGTACTTCCGATTGGGATGAATTTTATAACAAATTCATGACACTTGTTCATGACAACGTTATGTTATCCCCTAAACAAAAATTGTTATATTTGATTAATCATCTAGCGGGTCAGGCTTATGATAAAATTTCTAAGTTGCCCCTTAATGATGAAAGTTATGAAACTGCCCTTAAGGTTTTAACTGAGCGGTATCATAAAAAGAGGGTGATTGTTAAAAAATATTGTCGTAATTTGTGGAACCTCCCTAAGGCGGTGAGAAATTCCTCGGATTCTATTCGGCAATTAATTGACGCGTACGAATTGAATTTTAGTTCTCTTACCTCACTTCAGGTAGATGAACCTTATCGTGTTATATACACTTACTATCTTTTGTCACAACTCGACGCCCCTTTGAGGGAGAAATTCGAGGGTACTCTAAAAGATAAAGATAAAATACCGCAGATTGCAGAAATTATTTCTTTTCTAACTGACGTTGCTGAGCGAAAGGAAGAAGCCAATTCTGAGGATGTTCCAGTAGTGGAAAGGGCTGACAGTCCTAAAAAGAGGTCCAAAGCTTCTAAGAATCGTAAGCTTTCTGATTTTTCTAAATCCAAATATAATTCTGCTTCTTTAACAGCTCAAGCTTGTCAATTAAAGTGTTCGCTTTGTGGAGGTTTGCACCCCATTGTGCAGTGTTCAACTCTCCTTAGGTTGACACCCTCTGAGCGTTACACATTAATTAAATGGCACACATTATGTGCTGTGTGTTTGAATAAGAAACACCAAGGCGCTTGTGCTGACTTACAGGCCTGCGCCAAATGTAACTCTAGGCGCCACCATTCGCTACTCCATTTTGAGAGCAAATCTGTGAGCGCCACTGCACTTCCTATGTCTTCTGCACCTCATAATAATGAGGAAGGATTACCAACTGCGGTCCCTTCTTCGGCCACTACCTGCGTCTCTACTAATTCTTCCATGCCTAGTAGTATATTGTTGGCTACGAGTTTAGTCAGACTTCAGGTGAGTCCAAATAATTATGTGGTGGTTAGAGCCATTTTGGATAGTGCTTCTCAAGTTTCTTTTATTTCTGAAAGCTGTGCAAACAAGCTTAAGGTTAACTTAGTTCACGACCCCTTCGTAGTGAGTGGTGTAGGTACTACTTCCGTTCCTTCGACTACGTCGTGCCACCTTGCAGTGGGTACCTTGAGTGGTGAATTGATTTCCCAGTCACATTGCTTTCATGTATTGCCCCAAATTAGTCGTGTGACTCCCTGCGTTGGCATCGCTAATCAAGTTACCAGAGCTACAGAAGGCTTGGTACTCGCTGATCCCACCTTTGGAGTCCCGTCCAAAGTAGATGCGTTGTTAGGTGCGGACTTGACTGCTTCCTCTTTTGTGGGCCCAGTTCGTCACCTGGGTGATGGCCTTCCTCAAGCCGTCTTTACGCGCTTTGGTTATGTGCTAATGGGTGCAGCACCAATTGCTTTAAATGGCAATGCGTGCAATTTTAATCAGCATGTTCCTCCTCAGTCTTTGGTGTCTTCTGCTGCGGAAGACGATCTTTCCAGGACCCTGCGCCGTTTCTGGGAAGTGGAAGAACCCCCTCCCGCTCCGGCTGCTTTATCCCCTGAAGACCAGCGCTGTGAGGAATTTTTCTTGCGGACAACCAAACGTCTGCCCTCTGGACGTTATGAAGTTAGTCTCCCTTTACGACAGGAGCAATTGTCTTCCTTGGGAGATTCGTATTCACCAGCGCTCTCGCGTTTTCAAGCTTTGGAGCGCAAATTTGTTAAATATCCAGAGTTTAAGGCCCGTTACATGGAATTTATGCGTGATTATTTAATCCAAGGCCATATGGCCCCAGTAACGACTGCCACTTTTCCTAAATATTATATTCCTCATCATGGAATATTTAAAAGCCATGGCGATAGGTCCAAAATCAGAGTAGTTTTTGATGCCAGCTGCAAAACTTCTAGTGGCTATTCTCTGAATGATGTTCTTATGACAGGACCCAAGCTACAGGCGTTAATTAGTAATATTCTTACTTTGTTTAGAATTTACCGCTTTGTATTTGTTGCCGATATAAAGCAAATGTTTAGGCAAATTTTAGTCAGGGAAGCCGATTGTGCTTACCAATGTATTTTATGGCGTTCCAATGTACTTGAACCTATCCAGACTTATGCTTTGAAAACCGTAACCTACGGACTTAGTTGTGCCCCTTATTTGGCCATCCGCAGTTTACAACAATTAGCTTGTGATGAGGCCGAGGCTTTCCCTCGAGCTTCTAAGTTAGTGCTTGAGAATTTTTTCGTTGATGACCTGGCTGCAGGTGCCCATACACTTGAAGAGGCCCAGGAATTGCAAAATGAAATTTTTGCCCTGTTGGCCAAAGGAGGATTTGTGCTGGACAAATGGGCCAGCAATCACCCCCATTTGTGGAAGGCTACTTGTTTTACTGAAGTTGCCACTCATCTTATTGAACCTCAGTCTGTTTTAGGTCTGGTCTGGAAGCCGAACCCTGATGTTTTTGAATTCCCCGCCGCAGAAATGGTCTTTGGAAAGGATGCCCCGCTGACTAAACGCTCAGTCATGGCTCAAACTGCCAAGTTATATGACCCCTGTGGCTGGATTGCTCCAGTAATATTCAAAGCGAAATGCTTTCTACAAACGCTTTGGCGCAATCATTTAGACTGGGATACTCCATTATCTGATGACTTGTCTCAACCCTGGAAAGGCTTTGTAACCATGTTGTCAACTAGTTTGGCGGAAATAAAAATTGCTCGTCCTTTGGGTTCTGCGTCGCCACCCATACAGTTACACGGGTTTGCTGACGCCTCCCAACTTGGATATGCTGCCGTCTTATATATTCGGTCAGCTTCTCAACAAGGCGTCTGTTGTACGCTTTTGACTGCCAAAACTAAGGTAGCCCCTCTAAAGACGATGACTGTGCCGCGCCTTGAACTTTCAGGCGCACATCTTTTGGCTAAACTAGCGCACCATTTTCGGGAGCTGTTAAGCCGTCATATGTCCATTGACAAAATATTTCTGTGGACAGATTCTGCTATTGTCCTGGAGTGGATTAAAACTCCCTCCTACTTACTTAAAACCTTTGTAGCTAACCGGGTGGCCCAGATTTCTGAATTAACAGAAGGTGCCAAGTGGTCACATATCCCCGGCGATGTCAATCCAGCTGACCTTGCGTCGAGAGGTTGTTACCCTAATGAGTTAATTTCATCTCCAATGTGGTGGACAGGACCTCCCTGGTTGTACGAGTGTGAGGAATTTTGGCCTTCCATGCCACCTCCTGCCATTGTGGATGACCAGTTATTAGAATTAAAACCGGTAGCTCCCTGCTCTTTGGCGGTCACTCAGTGTGACGCTCAATTATTTTCATCAGTTTCTTCTTGGGACAAATGTCTGCGTATTGTAACGCTCATGATCAAATGGTTTCCGTCCAGGCTCAAGGGCAATAATTTGACTCCCTTAGAATGCCGCAGATTGGCCCATAATTATCTTATGCGCTACATACAGTTAAGCGGACTCCCCGAAGATTTACTTGCCGTTAAACGGAATAAACCTGCGCGAACTGCCATTCAACGGCTAGTTCCCTACATAGACGATTTTGGTTTAATGCGCGTCAGAGGTCGGTTGTCCAACGCCCTGAATTATGAAGGTCAGCATCCCATAATTTTGCCTAAGAAACATTATTTAATCGATTTGTTAATTCGTCATACCCATATAAGGCTAGGCCATGCTGGACCCTCTCAGGTTCAATTCCAGCTATCTCTTACGTACTGGATTCTGGCTGCGCGCCAAGTAATACGTACTATAATTTTTAATTGTGTGGAATGCTTCAGGGTAAATCCCCGCAATACTCCACCGTTAATGGCCGATTTACCACCAGAACGTGTAAATCCTGCCCCAGTGTTCTATCACACTGGAATTGATTACTGTGGACCTTTTATTGTGAAGCCTTATTCTTTACGCAAGGCCCCCTTAATTAAAATATACTTATGCATATTTGTTTGCTTCGCCGTAAAGGCGGTTCATCTAGAGGTTGCCCTAGATTTGTCCACTGATTCCTTTTTGGATGTGCTGAGACGCTTTATTAGTCGTCGTGGATGCCCCAAACAGATATTTTCAGATTGTGGTACCAATTTTAAAGGGGCAGAGCGTGTGCTACAGCGCGAATTTAACCTCATTCTTAAGGATCCTTTGAACAATAAAATTGTTCAGAATTTTGCGGTGGAAAATAAAATTGAGTTTTCCTTTCTGCCTCCGGCTGCCCCATCTATGGGTGGTTTATGGGAACGTGCGGTTAGATCCACCAAATTTCATCTTAGGCGAGTCATTGGGGTTAATATTCTTACCTTATCCCAATTTACTTCGCTTGCAACACAAATAGAAGGGATTCTTAATTCTCGCCCTTTGGCGGCGATGCCCTCTTCACCGGGTGAGCTTCAACCTCTCACTCCGGGACACTTTATTATTGGGCGTGCCATTACTGCGCCTCCGGAACAGGACTGCGCTGAACCTAATGATGGCTCCCTGCAACATTATAAGTTGATCCAAGCCTTAACTCAACGCTTTTGGAAGCAATGGCGAATGGAGTACCTTGCTACCCTTCAATCTCGTGCCAAATGGTTTCACCCTGGCTCTAATTTAAAGGTAGACGACGTGGTAGTGGTCGAAGAACCGAACTGTCCTCCTCGCCAGTGGCCTCTTGGCCAAATTATTAAGGTTTATTCAGCTCCGGACGGCGTTGTTCGTAAGGCTGAAGTTCGTACCCTATCTGGTACTTTTCTGCGTGCGGCAAGCAAACTTTATTGTTTGCCTACTGCCAACTAACCCCACTTTTACATTTACTTAGTCCAGTCACCATTTTTAAAAATTGCATATCGTAGGGACTGGATTACTAACCATATTTATTACTTTATCTAATTAAAGGTTGAACAAGTTCAACGGGGGGTGTGTTCGGTATTTATCGAAATTTAAATTTGCCGCCCTAAAAAATTTAATATACTAAAATATAAACTGATAACTCTAGGCTGTGTCCTAATCAGAGAGTGGGGGTAGTCCCTTTGAAATTGCCCTTCCACTCAGTCACAAAGTAACATCCAGACAAGTAACATAGTGCAGTGCGAATATTTGCCTACTTAATTGCATTTCCGCTTTTCCGTTTAGTGGAAAACCCAGGTTTGCCACCTCTGGTTTTCCTCAGCGTTAATCGTGATAGTCGATTTCTTGTCGGGTGACTGCCTACGGATTCTCCAAGCCTGTAAGAGTGAACGGCAAGCACGTGGTCTCTACTTCCGCTGCTTCTCCGACCGTACAGCTTTCCTGGAGCCCGTTTGAATTTTCATCTACTTTCATCAGCCGTACTGTGTGGACAACGACGCTGGAATTACAGGCATATGGTTCCCTTTTGTTTCCCTTTTCCTGTCTCCTATTTTCCTTCCATTCCCCATATGGGCTGAAGGTCAGTCGAACCACACTAATTTTAAGGTGTCTGCGTTTGGAGGTAAGCGCCACTCCTTTTGGCTTGGTGAATTTAATAACTATTTTTTGCTTCTCATTTTGTATTTGTTAAATATTAATTTGTTCATGTTATCTGAGCCCATATGGCTCAATCTTTTATACAGTCCACTCAATATTTTCCGTAACTTAATATTATCAAACATTTCATTTATTATTCATTTTATTATACCCCCTGTTAATCACTCTAACAGAGCCTAGCAGAGGTATTAATTATTAAATATATTATACCTGTCTTTTTATACCAAACAGAGCCTACCAGAGGGACTGGAAAGCCTATGAAAGGCGCCCCCCTCTCACCCTTTTAATTTTCTTTTATTGTTTCATTTTATTTTCTATTTTCCTGTTTTTTTATTAAACAATGTTATTAAAATTATATAGTTTGTAGAACGAACCGTACAGTATACTGAAGTGGCACATTTATAGAACTTATTTATTGGAAACTTAAAATCTGATATGAAACACTCACGCGACTTCTCTTGCTCCTTTTAATACAATTATTATACAGGGTGTCCCATTTAAAAGGGCCATTTTTTAAATAACTCTTAAACGAAAGAAGATATCAAAAAAGTGAACATAACGTTTGTTGAAGTATTTTCGCTCTAGTATATATATAAAAGTATATTATCAGAAGTAAAATGAATACTTATTTTAGGAAACGCTATGAACAGATGGGAAGTTAGCATATGGAAGTTAGTAAATGAATTAACGCTCGAAAATATAAAACTTTCTTTTGCAAATTTAGTTGAAAAAAGAGACACCTTATTTTACAATTTATAATATTAAAAACTAATCAATTACTTTTTAAAAAAACGAGATTATTTTTACGATAAAACGGTGACATGAGAAGCCAAAATTAATAATTTAAATAACAAAAATTCACAACGCACTTATGCCTATATTCTGTTGTAAGTTGGATTCAAAGATAGAGCTAGGGAAGAGGATCCCAGGTTCGAATCCAGCCATGCTACCTTTAGATTTTCTCTTCCTAGGAGCCTTTACAGCTCACTATGGCCGGAGGCTGGCACTGTAGCACTGAAAAGGCTCCGGGCGCAAATGACCATAGATGTTGACGCTCCTTAAATAAAAAAAAAAAAAATAAACCTATCTTTCAGAGTCACTATAAGAGCAATATATAAATTATAAAAATAAATCTTTTTTTGTGGGTTTGCTCACCCTAGAAATCATTTAGATTAAATGACATTGATCCATGGGGTGGGTTACGATCCAGGTACTGCAGCCATTCAGAGGCTAATGGTGCCTGCGCCTGTAGGTCTAGTATGAAAAACCTCTTCATAGCTTGAGCGCTATTATTTCCTCTGGTCTCAAGGTGCCAAAGATCTCATATTGCAATCTGGCGATTGCAACACAATCGAACGAACAACAATTGTGAGCCGTTTCCTCCTTTCCTGACGTAGTCTACACAAAGGTTCTGAGCTAATTATCCCCACCTTGTGAGGTGATTTTGAACCTGCCATGCCCAGAGCAGATGGTTTAGGGAAGGGATTTAGCTCAATAGTAGCGCGCTGGACTGGCAGCGCGGAGGTTCAGGGTTTAAATCCAGCATGCTACCCTAAGATTTTCTCTGCCTAAAAGCCTCTACACTTACTGTCCGGTGATGGGCAGTGTTCTCTGTAGCTAGAGAGTTATAGAGAGCTAGAGAACACTGCTCGCGGACCGGCAGTGTACTGAGAAGACTCCAGGGGCACCATAGATCTTTCAGGTATCCCCTTAAAAAAGGAAGAGGGTCTCTTTAGTTCTGTATTTACGCTGCCTCAACATCATCATCTTGCTGTATTTGGCTCCTGAACTTAGTTTCCTGATTATGTCGGACCCTCTCCAGAGCCAGTCTCTAGGGATGCACATGTGTCCCTTTGGTTATTCTTAAGACAGGTTCTGGACCACAGAACGGAGTATTCGCCCCATTCTTGGCCAGATGGTCGGCTGTTAGATTACCTCTAATCTCCTCATTCAGGACCATTCCAGCCGAAAACTTATTTGAAACTCATAGTTATTTCAAACGAATGTTTAAGATTATAACTTAGTTTTTTTAATCACGTTCTTATAGATATTTTCTTTGCTGAATCGCCTAAAATGTCATTAATGTATAGAATACAATTCAATTAAGCAGATTTGTTTTAAAGTGTATGTTAGTTAGTTAATTTGAAAGAATTTGTTATATTCTTATTGAAGGAAAAGACATTTCCAAATTACAGTGAAAGATTGCTATTACTTTGCGGCAACAGTCCATTAAGCGCTAAAGCGGCCTGCCAGGCGGCGGATGTTTGTAGGGTAATGTGGTCACTAGTTTCCTTCGCTATTAGGGACGCCGATTTAGCTCTTCTTTTTTCTTATGTTGCCGGTTAGCACCGTTTGTGCCTTTTAGGTAGTAATTCAACCCTTATTTCTCACACCAAAAGCGAGTTCACTGATCAATACACTACGCTGGGGCTTTCTAAATACTATATCTTTGCTGAAATTAGCTCCCATTAAAAAAAAAAATACGATTTATGAACAAAATTACAATACTGTCAAACCATGGTTTTCTTCCTGTAAGATCATTCAAGAAATCCTAGAGCGCTAAGCAATAGTATTTTAGAGAAAGACATAAGCAACCACTGGGCCTAATACATCTTATAGTTCTAAAATAAGCAATGATGACCTGGGTTGTGCTATCATTGAGCCAAAAATAGGCCACAACGTCAAAATAAAACTTGTAATCCAGACATCAGTCTCCACTACCGAAATGATGACTGTTAATGTAGAATAGTGGTAAGAAATGTACACTGCTCTCGGAGAGCTATAATGCAGTAATCATTTTAAAAATTATATTAAAATATTAAATTTAATAAGTAATTTAAAAGATTGAAACATTTCATGTGGAATTTATCTGGTGAGCAAGTGTCTTATTGAACCAACTACCAGAACAACCAGAACCAAAAAAAGAAGCACGCTACAACAGATGAAATCACAGAAGTTATCCAACATTGCTGACCCAACCATATGTTCAATAAAGAAATTTTAATAGGCTTTGGTTGGATGAAGGGAGAATCGAACACATAGCTAAATCTCGCATTAAGAGATTTTTAATCTTGGACAGTATAGGAAATTAATTATATACTTTATTATATTATTATATACATAACACTGATTTCAAATGTTGTGGAAAGGAAATAACTCAGCAAATATAGGATAAAGAATACACATAAATTAATAAGGGAAATTTTTACAAGCTAATGGATACAAAGATTACCAAAAATAAAATGGTTTAAGAAACAACATAAACAATTGATATCCGAGTTCAGGAGGAAGTCGTTAATTAACAAGCAATACCTTTTAACTCATACCTAAATCTTTATAAATATTAATATTAATTTGTATAGTAACAATGGTGTTACAATTTTTTGTGTCGTAACAATTTATTGTGAATTCAGTATTTGCATTTACATCATTCACAATTTCAAATTGTAAATTTATAAATCAAGTTATTAAATATAAAAATTTTGACCGCAATTCAACATAGTAGTTCATTAATTTTCTATACATTATGTATATATTATAGGCAAAGTATAAAATCAGGCATTGCGAACAATGCCTAGGCATTTCATACATTACTTGAAGACTTGAGGCAATGTGTAGATTTTTACCCCAATTTCATACTTTGGCCTGGGCATTCTATTGAAGTTACCTTCCTTGTACAGCTAAAGCGATTACATCATTTTCGTGAGATTATGTGTTCAGACTTGAAATATCAAGTATTTTTGTATACTCTCTCTGTATAATGTTTAAAGATATACATATATGAATCTGACCAAATACATCTTCGTAAACCGTAAATTCCCATCATCCGTCTTTCTTTAAGCCCCATAAATTCCCAGGTAAAAAGCCGTCTTGAGGTAGATCGCAAACCTTCTCAATCTTCCCCCACCTCGCTGATAGGCGGAGCCTCGCGTGGTTGCGGTAGCATAGCGACGGCAGAATGTAGACTGGTGGCTTGGATACAAGCAACGAGATAGACTGGTCGTCTCTTCCAGCTGCTTGAGAATCTTGTATGTAGGTTTCATAAATACACATCCCATAAAATCCTTCCTCGTTGTTTTGTCACTTGTCTGGTATATTTAAATATACTAATGAGCGAAGGAAAAAGCAACAAAGCCAAAAAACCACATACAGAGGGACTACATGTGGCGTAGCATGTTTACAATACTGGTTAAATTTGTAGCATTCAGCGGTACCGAGAATGGTCAGAAACTAAGAAAACACAGCGTTCTCGGAGCGCTTGGTTTTGGGTCCCCTTGGTTCTCCCTCCGTGATTGCTTCCACTTACACGGCCGCAGCAGCAGCTATGGAATGGAGGAGAGGACGTGCGTAGAACTTGTTGTTCCGGATTTTTGTTAACAACAATTGAGAAGTTTTTACATCACTAATCCTAATACTGAATAATGCAGCAATCCTCTTCTTAGAATTGAACAAAAAAACATATTCTTGATAGTTCTAATCTCAATTATCTGGTTCGAAATGAAATCGGTATAAACCAAACCGACTGACAGAGAGTACAATTACGTATTATAGAAATACATAAAATTATTAAAAGTCAATGACAAATACCAAACGAACAGTACTACAATTCCATTTATATACTGCTCTTCTATCCAACCTAAAAATACTCTTTAACAATGTTTTAATTTTGGTCTACTAACCTCATTCAATCTCCATTCTTCAATACCCTAGTCCTCCTTTTCATCATCATCATTTCTAACAATTTTATATTATGTCTGAGAGGCACTGCGTGTTTAGAGTTCCAATTTCTATACCAGTTTCAGTGGCATAATTAGGAGGCTTTGCAGCTGTCGTTACAAATTATTTTTAAATAATTATATATTATAAATTCACGTGAAATTAATTATTGTTTACATAAATTAATTCGTTAATATAAGGTGCCATATTAGATAAATTTAAATAAAATTGTATATTTTGATGATCATCTGTATACTTAAACAATTTAATCCTGATAGGCTATGCTATTGTTATGTTATTGTTACATTGACAAGGATGAATAGTATAATATGATAATAGCAGGTATGTATGTACTGACATTTTTTAAAAAACGCAAATGAATTATGAAAAAAATAGACAAATTACTGAACTTAACTCTCTGTATATTTTTGCACTCTCTCTCCTAATCATTTCAACACCTTATGTCTTTATTAATAATAACTCATAATCATATGCCTTATCATAAAACCATATGGTAATCCATATGCTTTTTGCCATATGCCCCCTTTTTTTCGAATCCTTGCCTTGCTAGGAGTTTAATTTGGCTCCCATAGAGAATGTGATATTCTCTGCTATTCTTAGAGAATAAGGGATCCTTTTCTTCTTGTCTAATTTGCCTCTGTGTTCGTCGATCTGTTGATGTCTTAGTTGCATTTCTTCCCTCCTCGTCCTCTCTTCTTTCCTTATTTCTATTATGGGGCCCCAAGTATGATTTTGCATCGGGGCCTTCGAATCCTAGTTACGCTTTTGATCAGTTTCTGGACTTATTTATTTTTTCCGAATATAAAAGCAAAAGGAGGAAGGTCCCAACGGTCATAAACATCGGTTCCATTGATTTCCCCTTCACACAGTTAATTTACTTTTACTTTTTCTATTAATTTAAACACGCACATCTGGGGCGGTCCTGGAGCTCGCACTCATACCCGTTCATACAAGTCAACGGCCTAAACAATACCACCAATCCAACAGAAATAACTAAATGGCGTCTACCTCATCCAATCCGTCCCAGTACTCAATATTCCTGGGAGGGGGTAAACCCTAAACTCCCCCTAGATAATAAGAGAAAGAAGAAACAACAAACAAGATAGCCAAAAAAGCAGAGACAAGAACTATATATAAGAACAAGAAGCACCCATACTCCATAGAGACAATAAATTACATTCAACCCGCTCAAGAATCCTAGACATAACAAGAGAGACAGAAGCAAATTAAAAAAAACCATAAATACATTCAAATCCTAATCAACAGTTGCGTTAATTTCCATTAACTTGAACATTACATTCCGACTCAGAGCTTATATGAAAGTCTGGCGCTCGCTCACAAGCAAGCTCCAAAGCAGCATGAGAGCGCCTCCGTATAGCAATGTTGCCGTAGACGATTCGTCGCCCAATTTGGAAGAATCTCGATCAACCCAGGCCCTCTCAGAGGACATGGTATATACTCCATGGAATCAAAACTTGCAATGATCACTATTGGCCAGGTTCAATAGGTTAATATGCTTCATGAGTCTATATTGCCAGTTAATAGGCCAACCATAATCCTTGAGGCCACGCGGTCCTGGCTTAGTAGATCTACCGTAAACTTCTGCGAGGCTAATGAACTCATTCCCTTAGCTTTGGCCTGTAGTATTTTTCCACCAAATCTCCGAGAGCCTCTGTTTGCTGCAAACCTTTGAATTAGAACCTTCCCGATTTCACACGGGTCAATTTTACATCCCCTGCCACTCAGGTTAGAGTGAGCTTTAGAGTTGCCAACCTCGGTGAAAAGTTTAATACAATTCCATACCAGCTTAGAATTAACCTGGAAAGAATCGATGGATTTAATAGCAGCCTGACTTTCGGAATACTTAATTATCCTCCTTTACTCAGATTTTATTTTAGAATCTCTTTGGGACTATATAATATAGCCGCGCTTGGAAATCTGGAGCGTACCTTCTCAGTCCCATCTAGATATTAGCTTTAGGTTTGTGGCTATAAATTCCGACTCCGATTTCTCCCACACTTTTAGAGCCGTCTATGTACCAGATAGAATTATCTGGTGTCCCCAGGTTCATTCTTATCTATTTAGTATTGCACTTCAGAAATATTTTCCGAAATTTCCCGAGCATAATGGGCATACCCGAGATAAAGTCCGATTCCATTCATCTGCATCTTTTGATGAGTAGACGAATGACGTCTAATGATCGGACATGGGCCTGCTGAAGTTGATTGTGAGATAACTTTTCTGGCTTCATGGATATCAAGTGGCCGAGTAAGATTTCTAAAGTCGCAGTAGGTCTAGTAAGTGCTCATGGCTTCCGTGGTGCTGGCACAGGCAAGTCCCTGTACATGACCGAGGAATACTCTAGTTCTTTGCTGCAGCGACTTAATCCAACAAATCACCTATCCATAGGTAAGGGTCTAACGTACCATATTTAAATCCAAAGGATTCTAACGTCTCCTAACTACCACCGCCAGGCTATCAGCAACAGTCTTTCTGAACAACTTGCAAAGGAGATCATCCTCGACCAAGGCCTACAATAGGGGTATACTCACCCCTCCATTACCCGCTAACGCGGACTAGCTCAAAGGAGACAACGCAGTCTTATTCCTTAGGCTGATAAAAAGGTCAAATCTTGTATTTTACAGGCTGTAAATTTTGAATTCTGATGAATGTATATATTCATATTTATTTTTCGCTATTCTTGTTTTGCATATCGCTTTTATGACCCATAAAAAAAATCTGAATGAAACTATCAACAACTTCTCCTTTCTGCAGTTATTATAATTCCAATTGACGCCGTTTGCATCAAATTTCTTTAAACCAGGATTTTTTTCTTCATCATAATTTAATGATAATCATTTAGCATCCCTTATTACTACATATGAAAATAATAGGAGAAATTATGCATCATTCTTGTTGACAATGTTCTTTATCCTTGTTGATTCTTCGAACATGTTCGCTAACCAAATATAACAATAATTGTTGACAGGCAACGCTTTTATCAAGTTCCTACCTAAATCATTCATTGTTGTCGCATTTCTGTGTACCAACAGAATCTCCATAACATTAAGTTGCTAGAAAAATGTTTCAAAAAATTAAAGCGAATAGGTGCATATATCTGCAATTAGCGCTCTATATTGGGGTTGATGAAGGAGAGAAATGGTCTGGTTTGAATGAACAAACAAAATATGGCTAACACTGTATAAACTAAAAAGTGGCGGCATTGACTGCCTGGACTTTACACTTAAAACGGTAGAGTGTGGTAAAGTAGTAAAGGGTAAGGTAAATGACTGACGTTGTGACTGACAAGTGAACTCAATTGTATGAACTCTGTTGTATATCTATCTCCGTTGCCGTATTTATGTAGTTTGGCCCACTCTAGTCCGAGAGAGTGGTCCTGTCATTTTTTCCTCTCTTTCTCTGCTACGGATCCTCTCTTTGGATCCAATTATACGCTCCAAGTTCAAAGAAATTTCTGCTTGGAGTTGCTTTCGAAAAAAAAAATCATGAAAATCCCAAATAACTAACCAATTATTGGAGTTTGTATTACACTTCCGATTAAACGAATTTCTTTCAAGTTCGGAATTCTAGATTTACATTTTTTGAATCTTAATTATAATTACAGAAAAAAACCTTGCATTTTAAAACCTTTAGTACTCTCTATTGAAGTGACATTTTACAGGAGCTCTCCAGAATCACTTAAAATCATTTTTTTTGAAAAATGGATCAACACAATCATATCTAGGTCTAAATATGTTAGTGTCTGAAGTTAGAAAAAAACTTTCTATAGTGAATCGTAAAAAATAAAAACAATAATGTCTCTTGTGGGGATGGATTTTACTCGATTCATTTCTAGTAGGTCCTATGGTCCCATGAAATTTAAAATTTAAACTACCTATGATTTTTCGTTTTTGAAATAAGTAAACACCCAAACACGAAGAGAGAAGTTTATTAATTGAAGACTAATAATTACACTATTATTGTTTCTTGAATTCTTGCATTATTATCACTTTTCTAAAATTGTTAATATCTTTTTGTTTCAGATTGTAAAATTTATAAAAGAAGATGGATAATGCTTATACTATTTGTATTTTATTCAATGTCAAACTCAATGCAGTGGATACAGTATTCAATTATTAGTGATATTATAGAAAAATATTATAATATTTCTGGTACATTTGTTGAATGGACTTCAATGATATATATGGTATCATATATATTTTTGATAGTACCTGGTTCTTGGGCGTTGGATAAGTTTGTAAGTATATAGAACACTTTCATTATAAGTTTATTTATAGTATTTCATGCAAATTTGAAAAACAAATAAAGCTATATATATATAAATATTTTTTTTACAGTATACTATACTGTTTTTTTTTTGAGTTTTTTGGAATTTTCTCGAAAATGATTATAAATACTTTCCTTTAAAATTAAAATACTGACTGCATAGATATAAACTTTTATTTGAAACATTTTTTTTTTTTTTTTAAATTATTTTTAAATGGTTCTCAGTTAATATTTGTGACGTAAAAATGCGAAGTATTCATTCTTGGCGCCCTCTATAATGTAATCATTCTCTACTAACCTGCCTGTTTTGGTAGGTTAGCACTTTTCCCTCCCACCAGCTGTATATTTATGTGAAGACAAATGAGAAAACTTTTGTCATTTTATATATAACAGTTATGGACCGTGTAAACGATCAAACGTTTAGTCAAATATGTTTGTCAAACACAAAAATTTTATCGTTTGATGATAGAATTGATTGATGAAATGTTTGAAGGTGTGCGGGTCGTTTTTGTCAAACATCTTCAGTATTTCTTTTGTTTTCAACCGGTGAACATATCCGAGCTATGGACAAAGGACAAGGATTTTTGTACTCCAGTTTATTTGTCTGTACAGAGACTTTCTGGCATTTTGGAAATTGAAATCAAAAGAATATAGTGTCCTTAACACAAAACAGTGTCCTTCTTTTCGATTCTCGGATGAAGTAAATTCCAACAAGCTTATTGAAGGTTTCGCTATCCATTCGGAGAAAGTTGGCGTAATCCCCTGGTTCTGTTACTAATATTTATTTCAGCAAATTCTCCTGAGTACATTTATACCATTCTTTTGACCAACTTCATGACTTTGTTTTCTTAATACAAAGTGCTAGAGTCAATGCGAGAAACGCTTTGTCTTTATTCGAAGACATTTAAATAAACAAAAAAAATCTGAAATAAATGACCACACGAAGTGCACGGCGAAAAAAATTCCAGCAACTGAAATTTAACGTGTGCGGCTGTGGTTTGTCAAACATAGGCCATTTGACCAGCATATTTGACAAAAAGTTTGATCGTTTACCGGGTCCCTTACATAGTCACTATATTAGTAAAGAAATTCATGTATGTATTACTCGACAGATTATTTTTGCTTTCTCTTTGCGCTGGTTTTTGTTTGGTTATTGCATATGAAATACTATACATTATGAAATTTAAAGTTGAAATGCTCTTTTGAGCATTATGAATTGAAGTTATTATGAATCTTGGCAAAATTTTGAACGGATTTTTTTATTTGTATTTTATGAATTTCACTAATATTACTTATTTTTATAATCTTTGTTCTGCTGATAATTCTTGTGAAAAATAAAAGTAAAACACGTACTAATCACAAAAAAATGCTGACTGCATTTGCTGCTTATTATTTCTTTGTTAATATATAATTATTTTAAATATTATTTTAAGCTACTGCAAACAAAGATAATATTTTAGACATTTTTGTCTTTTATGATCATTACAAAAAAATTTTAAGATTTAATTTGCAAATATGTACCTACAACTAATATAAGATATAATGTTGATTATAGGGTTTGCGACGCTGCCTTATTATGGGCTCACTTGGCACTTGCTTAGGCGCATGCATTAAAGTATTTTCTGTAGGACGAAATATTTTCATAGTAGGCTTTCTTGGTCAGTCACTGGTGGCCATATCTCAAGTATTTATTCTTTCGGTACCAGCTAGATTGGCCGCTGTATGGTTTGGATCTGAACAGGTATCTACGGCCTGTGCTATTGGTGTATTTGGAAACCAAGTAAGTAAATATGTTCCAAAAAAAAATTTTGTTTTTTAGAAAATATTAAGTGCTTAAAGAATTCCTTTTCTACAGGTTTGTTTTTTTTTAAAGAAAATATTCATTTCAAAACTATATAAATATAGCTAAATTTTTAACTTTATTACTAAGATTTTCATCACATATTGTGCTATTTTCAATAAATTAAAGCAAAAATATACTTTCTAGTTGGGTATAGCGGCCGGATTTGTTATACCACCAGTAATTGTCAATGAAGCTGAGCATTTCGACATCATAGGATCACAACTTTCACTAATGTTCAAGATTGTAGCAGTCTTCACATCTGTATTATTAGCTCTTATTATTTTCGGTAAGTTATTATTATTTTCTTTGCCAATAATTAAATGTAATGTAGCCAGGATTGTGGTGCCAAGAGGTTCCTTTCGAATCTAAAAGTACATACTATCTGAACCAGCAGCTTCGTTTGGGAAAGATCCTCGGTATACTTGTAGACTTATCGTCCGTACCTAAGTACCAATAGTTTTATTTATCTGAACAGAAAACAAGCCTAGCGTTTTCTTACGTTTTATGATTAAGGAATCACGTTTTACTTCCAAATCAAATACTTTCGTTTGATTCTGGATTTGAAGATATCATGCACTTCTTATCTTAAAGAACGTGCGAGGAAATACATACCTGTTCTCATGCATTGTTGCAGAGTGGTAGTTGAGAAATGGAGAATCTCTCAATTGTATTGAAAAGATTTAAGAATGCGAACAATTGTTAGCATGTTTGTTGATTAGAATAATATATAATACTCCTACTGCTGCCTTGGAATTTATGCCAAAGCTTTCTTCTTTAGATATTTCCTTGAGGAACAACACAACTAAGTGCATACGATCTATGCTGCACATGAAGTGCAAAAGCTTCTTAAGGACTTGACTTGTTAATCTAGTTTGGGGGAAAAATTGTTACCCTCTCTGTGCCCTAATTCTTCCTCCATATATATATATATGCTGGACATCTACGAGAAATGGTATGCCCTAAGATTATCACTACTTCGGCTGGCGAATTAAAAGTTACTGTTCATAACTACAAATCATTTCCGTTTATGGATTGCCACTCAAGGACTGGGTGGTTTTTGGTCACTGTCTGTGCGTTTCCAGTTTAGACTCAACTGGCAATGCTGCAGCCTTCGACCTAGATTTTATATGTCAGTCTTTCGGACATGAAATGTTTACTATCTGAAACATTGAAATGGCAAAACAAAATTTTTGCCATAAAAGGAGAGGATTCATTGGTATCGTAGGTAGGCAAGCAGTTATTTAGGCTCTGATCTATCCTAAGAAGAACCGTATCTTAGTTTGTTTGTCTATACTCTTCAATGAAACCAAATACATACCGTCAACAAAATTTGCTTTTACTCCAGAACCAGTTTCTGGTCTTTGGGAAATGGGTAACTCACTTACTCGCCGAGATTGTGGCGTCTAGTAAAATCATCAAAGAATTAATATTTCAATTTGATGAGTGGGTGAATGATTATATTTTCTAATTGTTCATATCTTTTTGTTTAACGAGAGGGGGCGGTGACCAATGGGAATTTTTTTTTTTGCCTGCATTCCTTTCCAATTAATAGGAAACTATCATTTTGACATTGACAAAGACAATATGTCCAGCCAAATTTTCACAGTAGTCTCCTGACTGAAATAAACACCCTTGTTACATTTCCTAGCTCTTATCTACCGTTTTTTAACACTATAGAGGGTTACATTATTCTCATTGTTCCTCATTAATCCTTCAAGACAACCTGACGTATGATTTTCTCCCAGTGAAATGTTATCGCTGGAAGATTCTCTATCTCTTTATTAATTTTTTTGTATGTAATATTTAATTTTACTAATTAATATTATTACCTTTTTTATTTTTTGAAACAGTATTCGAAGATCAGCCACCATTACCTCCAAGTCAAGCTGCTTTAAAACAAAAGGAAGAAGTTAGTGATTTTAAAGGCTCGTTAAAAAGACTTATGACTAATTCAGGATATATCTTGCTCCTACTATCATATGGTATTAACGTTGGAGTTTTCTATGCCATATCTACTTTACTCAATACTGTGATACTCAGTGCATATCCGGTAATTTATTTTTTTTCAAATATGTACTAATAATAGTTAGATATAGAAATAAATAAGATATTAATGATTAAAA
This sequence comes from Triatoma infestans, assembly GCA_011037195.1. NCBI lineage: Eukaryota > Metazoa > Arthropoda > Insecta > Hemiptera > Reduviidae > Triatoma > Triatoma infestans. Next base: position 52,655 of record JAAEAF010000397.1, read on the forward strand.
TTGTTGAAAATTATTTAATATATCTCTTGACTCCAGAAATAAAGATAATATTAATCAGGAAAAGGATCTCTTGTTGAATTTCTCAAATTTCAATTGAAAAATTTATTCAAACTAATATTTGCAATTAATACGATAAATGAAACAAGATGGCGGGTGCTGACGTTATAGTAGTACCTAAAAAATCTTTTTTACTATTAAAAAGTTAATTTAAAGTTCTAATTGGCCATTTTTTTCCAAAGTTAGAATGTTTACTAAGGTATAGTTGCCATTTATTATATAGAAGGATTGTACATTATTTGAAATAACAGGTTAGAAGTAAGCATTACGTCACCAAAGAATTCTATGATATAAATGTTTCTGGCAAAATGCTTTAAATAAAAATGACAGTTTTATATATAACTATGTGGTGGGTTAGTTTACTGAGTTTAAATAAAATTGTTGGAACTAAAATAAATTGTAAACTAAAACAAAAAATTCTACTGTGGTTTTGGGTTTCTGCCTTGAAACCTTGCTGTAATCGGATGGCGCCCGTGGCTAAACATAACCTTCTTTGGATTTGAATTTTTATAGTAATTTTGTTTAAACACAAAAATTCACTCGAACACACCAGGACCATTTACTAAAACCGTTTTCATCGTATTCAAAACATAATCTCCGGTTAAAATCAATTTCGACACGATTACAGATGTTCTTCTTACATCATTAAGAGAGAGAAATACTCATTGAAATTTAAGAAAAGTATAAGAATATTTCTCATTAATTTCCTGCTATTTTAAACCCAAATTGATATGGGTCTATGATTAAAGATGGAATATTTATATTGTTCATAGCCACATACCATCATGAAGTTTATTCATGTCTAACTAATTAAAATCAACATTGGATTTTATGTGATAATATACATAACTATTTATTAAAAATGAAATCCAATGTTTAAAAAAGTGGCGATTTTTTTTCATAAAAGCATTTATTAATCTGTATCTATTGCGATTAAGTTATTTAATTTCAACTTAATTTGTTTATTCACAAGGGTGCAAGAACAGATGCAGGGAGAATTGGATTGACGATTGTATTAGCTGGGACTTTAGGTTCAGTTTTTTGTGGATTTATTTTGGATAAAACGAAAAAATTCAAGTAAGTACAAACACCATTCAAACATTTTATTATGGAGTAGTATTTATTAGAAATCCCAGAAATTGGTCTTATTTTTTTTTTTTTTTAATTAATTAAACTATTTTGACGAAGTAAGTGATTTACGAAATATTATATTTTTCAGGGAAACCGCTTTCTTGGTATATGTATTTTCATTGGCTGGAATGGTCATTTTTACTTATACATTAAACTGTGGTATTATCTTGGTTGTATATGCCACTGCAGGATTCCTCGGGTAAATATAATAAATTCACTAAGGAGAAAATTTCCTCTAAATTGTTTACTAATTTATTTAATATACATACTAGAACGTTTCGGCTTTAAAAATTCATTTTTTACCTTTAGTGATAATGATTATCTTTTCTATCTTAAAAACTATAAATTGCAACTATAACATTTTTATTCATTCTGCATATATTAAAGAAATATTTATTTTACGAGTTTTGACTGTATTGTTATAAAGATTTACAGTTCAGATTGTGAGGATAATCAAGTTACTGCATTTGAAGGTTGAAAGTGGCTACTTAAAGCCGAAACGTCTCAACCAGTAAATAAATTGTTAAACAAATTACATTTGAAACTATAAGAAAATTATTGTTATTTATGATTTGAATTTCCATTAATTTGACTAAAACCATGGTACGAACAAACACACAAGAACTGAAAGTAATTTACTAAAGATGGCTGAATATGGCAAAAGATGGTAAAGAATTTTTACTGACTATATTTAATAACTACCGGCAGCAAGGTATTTTTAAGAAAATAGCCAAAAATATTTCAGAAAAATTATGATTATTATGATCAAGAATGTGCATAAATAAAAACTGCAACGCATATTAATTATCAAAGTGCAACACATACAAAAATTTCTTATTTCAAAATTCGTATTATGTGCAGTAAAATAAAAGTCGTGTGAGTTCACACCAGATTATTCCCAAGATTTCGTAAAAGTCGCCCCCAAGGATCCGCTAAGCTGCTGAATAGATTCAGCTGTAGTGATTAGCTGTAGCTGTAGTAATTAGAATATAATACAATTATAATCAGACGAATTTTTAAGCGGTTTGCACCATTTAACACTGATTTTTCTTGAGAATGTTAAGAAGAGTCAGGAGCTGGGCGTCGAAGGCCCCGGGGGGGGAAGAGTCCCGTGATAAATGCGTTAATATTGCAAATTCTGCTGGAAGGATTTTCAAACTGTTTGCTCATTTGGCACAAAATTTTCTTGAGAATGGTACGAACGGGGTGAGGTTTCTTCTGAATTGTATTCATATAATACATGTATATGTGAGTCCGTGTGTATTTGTGTACGTGCGCTTTAACAGCATAAAATAAAACCATGACAATCGAACTAGATTATTCGTATACTTATTAACAGAGAAACTAAAAGATGAGTTTAGAGCTGTTACAATTTTTCTACATTTTTCTAAAATCCCGGCGACCCCGAATAAATTATATTTATAAATATATGCAGGTTGAATATATGTACATAGAAGATGCCCTCATACTATCAGCAGTTCGTCCTTATTACCTTTTTTTTTTTCTTAAGAACCTCTATTTATTCTCTTTTTTCCTTGAAAATTTTAAAAAAGTTACTGTAAAAAAATCATCTTTAGAAGGGCAACTACTTCGCAGATATATATTATGTGATATAGATATGTTGTAGATATGTATATATATCTTAGAACTTATCTTTAGAATGTAAGTCTTTTATCTTTTTTATTTTAGATTTTTTATGACTGGTTATCTTCCCGTCGGTTTCGAATTTGGTACAGAATTGACATATCCAGAACCAGAGGGAACAGGTATTGGTATTCTTAATGGTTTCTGCCAAATTTTTGGCATACTTTTTACTACCGGATATTCTACATTAATCGATCATATAGGAGTAACTCATGCTAGCAATGCACTCAGTGCTTCTTTAGTTGTTGGAAGCATCCTTACATGTATTATACCAAAGAAGTATAGAAGACAGGAAGCGCAAAAGGACACCAAAGATGATCAAAAAAATCGACCATAAGTTTTTATATGAATTTTTATAAGAGATAAGTTTGAATTACCTGTTCGAAAGATCACTCGTTTTGAGTTGATTGAAGTTAATAGTTCCAAGAATGGAAATTTAGAGTTATAAATTCGGGAGCCCTTGTCGTAAAACTATGTTTTTGTGCTTCGTATTTAATGAATCTATCTTTACATTCCACAAGATTCCTATATGTTACCTTAGATTTAATTTATTATTTAATATCAAATTTGAGATATTAGAAATTAGGAATAAAAATATTTTTCTTGAACTAAATATTAATCCTGCAAAAAGTCGTTTCCAAAAGTCGGCCTACATAATTTGGTAAAAAAAAAAAATTGTTTTTCAAATTGGCCTGATTTCAACTTGAGTGTAATTATTGTATTGTTTAATTTATTTTTTATGATCAAGAAAACAATTATGTTTTATAATGAATTTTATAAATAGAATTTTCGTTTGCCTAAATGGTATTTCTAGTTAAAAATTATAGGTTTATTGTAATGTGACAGGTTCTTAGAACAACCAAAAATTTGTAACGAAAGTCTAAACTCATTTGCTACAAAATGATTTATTTTATCAGTATTTTATACAGAGATATTTTTATAAAATTGCATTTTTTTTTTTTTTTTAAACTTTTGCCTACTTTCATGTACTGGAGAAGGAAAGAAGATTGTCTGAGGTGAAGTAAACTCAGAAATTCGATCGTTCGCTCAAAATCCTTTTCCTCATCTCTTTACCTATCTTAACCTATTGAACTTTTCTGACACACCCCAAAATTCTGTCAAAAATACTTAGATTAGGAAAGATTAATCTGAAGTGAAGGAATTTATCATTTCAAAGTTTGAAATCGAAATTACCTAATTTATTAACTTTTACTTTAAGCTATGCAGATGTAGTTGTGTAGAGTGAGTGATTCTGTGGATTATTATTATTCGTCAATGGGAAGGGACCAAACCGTACGCTTTCCAAAGTTCATATGGCTATCTCAAAGGGAAACAACAACCTGCGGATTCGCTAAACCCAGTAACTATTTAGGAGACTACTATTCCTGGCTCCTTTTGTATTGCATGAATGTTGCCTTATGAATATAAGAGTTATTAAGGCTGGGATCTACAGGATAACAAGAACCATGAAGAAATGTTTAGTCATATTCCCTTTCAGATTTTTAGGTCATGTAAAAATTGTGTATTATATAACAGAAAAAAAGTTTATTTAGGATAAGTATGGTTTATTTGTTACAAATTTGGTGAAACATCGCTCAAATTTTATGTTGTGCAAAGAACCTTCTTCTATTTTTTTTTTTTTCAAGCCAAATTTAATCTAATTTATACAATTTGAAAAATCTTTTTACTGGGATTTGACTTTAAAAAAAAAAAGTACTTTTTCAAGTTTACTTTGGTTTGTTTTGTATTTTCTCATTGACTTGTTATAGACTAATTGAATTGGGACGTTCCTAAAACCTTTGTTATTTAATTTTTAGATAGTAAACTTTTATTATCTTAAGCTGGTACTAGTTATTGGATCAACCAATTACAATATTTACTTTTCTATTAAGTTTATTTCGCACAAATCTCTTTTGAGTTTTTACTCATTTAATGCACCTCATATAACTATAAACTTTTATTCAAAAACTGGTAACACAATAGGAGTGATAATTTGAACAAGTGGTTTATACTTCTTGATAAGTCATAAAGAATATTCTATATGAATAAAAATAAATATATATACAACAAATCTGTTAAAATAAATAATATAAAAAAATACTGTAATCCACCCATTCTTTAGCATTCCCAATAGTTGCAAATTAAATAAAAAATTCTCCTTGTTTCCCTCTCAAGACCCTTTTAAAAAATTTGTATGGAATATTTACTGTGATATTTTTTTAAAATATTTGTTCCCTGTTAAATTTAATGACATGTACCTGTTAGAATAGTAAAAAAAAAAAGAGAAAAATTATGCATTTAATTTGCATTTATTAATGACATAGTATTTAATATTTATGAATATATTTAGGATTGGATGAGAAAAAGATTATTTTCGATAATGCAACAAACAGTATTCCACATTTTCTGAGTTCAGAAGGAAGCTCAATATAAGACTATTCTATGTTTTTGATTTGTTTGACTCTAACAAGTGCCATAAAGTGGCATACTCTCTAGGGAGGCATAAAAAGTGCATTTATTTAAGTTATCATCAGCTATTATTCATCAAGTTTTGTATAATATGCATTCATTCATTCATTTACTTTTGTAATTTGTAATGATCAGTAAAAAAAAAAAGAAAGGAAAATGTTCATCACCTTTGTACAGTTGGAAAAAAAATTGTAGGATAACTGTGACAATAAATATTTGACAATAAACAGTTTTTTTGTAAAAAGTATATTTTATAAAATAAATTTGCTTCTTTGAATAACTAAATTTTGTTTTTCCTAGCATAGTTGAGATTCCTAATTTTAAATGATAAATTTGTTTCTTTTTTAGACTATCTTATTAATTACATGTATGTAAAAGATTTTTGGTGAAACAATAGTCGTACTATGTATAGTCTAAAGGATTACCTGCTTCGCCACAAAATCACACATACATCTAATTTTGGAGACTATTTGAAAGATTTCGTCTTAATATAAGGATAAAGTCTGAAAAAGAATGCCCAACAGGTGGTGAAGGATTTTATTAAATTAAGTGAAATTTATGTAGGAAATAATTTATATTTACAGACAAATGCAAAGTAATGGAGGGAACAAACTAATAAAAAATTGTTTTTAAGAAAAAGGTTTGTAAATCATTTACATGTTTATTAAATAATTGCGAAAACAGAAAAGCAAGTACTCACTACATCATTAATAAACCACAGATTCACTTTCGCAATCTGCAATCCATGGTATTTTTGTTTGATTTATTTTAATTATGCACTTCGTTTTTTTTGTTTTTTTTTTTAAATATAAGGTGAGTCAACATCTTTGGTCATTGGCGCCCGGAGCCTTCTCAGTGCACTGCCGGCCTCTCGCCAGTGTTCTCTTGTTACAGACAACATTGACCCATCAACGGATAGTGAGCTATAAAGGCTCCTAGGAAGAGGAAGTCTAAGAGCAGCACTGCTATAACGAAAGTATGCTAACCACTTAGCTATTCCCTTCCCCAACTTCAATTTTGTGAAGCTGAAATAAATAATGTCTGCTAAGAAACATTGACTTTCTCTGAGTTATTCTCTCCAACTGTCTTGGGGAGTTTCTCATTATCCATTCTTTCCACATGAACCGGCCTTTCTTGACAAAAATAATAGATCTGGCTCGCAAGATAATTCCGCAAGCTCCCTGTTCTTTCTTGCTCGCTCCACAGGCCAATTCCATCATTGCACCAATTATCTTCCTTAGAATTTTTCTTCAACTTATACTACTTTTCGTTTTCTACGGAAAGCACCTTATGGATCAAAGGCATATGTTACCAATGACCTCAAGATAGTTTTGTACAATATTAGTTTTACGATTTATGACAGTGATTTATAGCGCATCATTTTCATAAGTGCGAACTTATTGTACCACCTATACAATTCGTGCATTTCTTCAATTTTCCCTTTCTCCCAGACTAGTTTTTACACATACATTTTTAATCCTTCTTTTCGTCAGAAAATTCTCTAACGAAGCAGGTTCATCTGTTCAGCAATTTTATTCTAGATTCTTTCTGAAATTATTTCCCTTATATAGCCTTCATCATACCGTCCTTTCTTTTTCTTTGCCTTTAGCCAGCACCTCTTTAAAAATTGTCTTAATAGCTTTTTTTTAAAAGTTGCCCATTTCTCGTCCACTTTGGTTTCCTTAATTCTTTAGTTATTTTTTCATAGGATATATTTTTATCACTATATCATTAGGCTTGTCCAAAATAAAACAATTGACTCTTTTAACTTCCTTATTTGGGCATATAATTAGTCTGTGCTTATATTTTATTTTAACTTGAACGGGCTTTCACGGATAAATGTTTCTCGTACCGTCCACAGTTTAAAAAAAAATTATTGCAGTTTATCGAGAAAAAGTGAAAAAAATTTAGTTAAGTCGCTCTTGCGTTTGATGAATTTTGATCGAAACTTTCGTATCAGTTCCAAGATGTAGATAAACGAAATATAAAGTTTGAGCTTCTTTTGATTTTTGTTCTTTAATGTTCACAAAGTATACCAATATATAATAAACCACAGGGTATATTTTCTAAACATATTTTCCAAGTAAAAACATAATTTTGAAAATTTGTCACTATCGCAATACTTTTTTTTTCAGATCTATGAAAAGTTATAATTGTAGTCATTTTTGTCGAGGATGCGAGAATTACTTAAAAAAAAGTTAACAACTGCTGGTTTAGACCCACTCTTTGCCAGGTCACTCCACCACATGATTTCTTGAATCTTCTTCCCCCTCGATTTTGGATCTACCTCTGGAATTCTTTGGTACCATTTTAATAATTTCTTTGACGTGCCTATTTCCACATTCTTCCTAAAATTGTTTTCTCCAATAACTTGTAATTGTGATTTTCTTGCTATCCATTGCTTATTCTTCTTTCTCTTCGTGTCTTGAGGACTCTTACTGTTCTTATTTTCCTTACATTCCTCTCCATTAATTTCCAAGTTTCCCGCCCACACATCATGACTGGGAGAACAAACACGTGAGCAAATTCATTTTATCAGAGATATTTTCCGTGACGGCCTGCTTCTTTTTGTTGTCATCGACCGGTTTCGGGCGTTCGCTCATCATCAGGGTGCATTTGTCAAACAGTTGATAACATGGATTTGCACAGAGAAAATTTAGTTTATATACTGACTTGATACATGAATATAAAATTCATTTTATATTCTATATCCAAACTTTGTGTTTGTATTTATTCAAAACAAACTCTTCTTATTTCCTCTTTATCATAATTACCGTCCCAAAATTTAATTAACTTTTAAGTAGGGTACATAAATTTGTTGAATTCATTCACATCTTATTTCTTCATTCACTGTTTCTTACAGATAGTTCTTCACCATTAATGAATATAATCACAGTCTTTTTAAAATTAACATTTAATCCTATTTACATCCTATAAACATTTAAACCAACAAGCGTGAATGTAACAAACAAATTGCGTTGAAGTGAACTTTCTACACGAACTTGGTGAATTTGCTCGGACGATGGATGAAAACGAAACCCGTCAGGAATAAAATAAATATACGTTGATTGAAATTCTAGATTTAATCCTATTTTACCAGATTCTAATAATACTTTTTCCACCATACACTGGTTAAGATTAAAGAAGAAATTCAATGTAAGATACAAAGAACGAAATATTAATTATAAATTGTTACAAAAACATGTTAATAAAAAAAGGCAATACAAGAACACCACAAACCAAAAATTTATTTATAAAAATATACAAATAATTTAAGCCAATAACCATTCTTCTTTTTTACCTCTTTGTAATCAATATTACTTTGAAATTTATTATCCTATTAATAGTGATTTATATAAGCATATTAATTATTCATTTGTTGCATTACATCTTACAACATATGGCAAAATAAATTTCAAAACCATGCATCATGCCTTAAAAATTTCTCAAAAAGTAAAACTTTCGTAACATTACGCAGTTGTCGACATTCTGAGGCTGAGAGTGCAACCGCGGGTAAACCGTGAAAGATTTTAATGGAAATAGATATTTCCAGTGAAAACTCAATTTCAAATTTCTGATACGCATATACCCATTTCAATTAAAAATTGTATTATATACAGTTTGTATTAATCATAATATCTTGTTATAAATATTTGCAAGTAAGTAATCGCCAAACATAATGTTTGGACAGTAATACTTGCGAAAATACTTTGTTAGGCTAATGATGAGTGCGTAGAAGCATAATATGCACTTCTAGAAACCTCCACCGCAACAGACACGAAGACTTTACTGAATGTTTTTTCAGTTTTCCTGATTTTCTCAAAAACGCTTTCAACAATTTTCTTACAACTATCTACACACATAAATACCAATCACTTTAATTTGAAATATTTTCCCGGAAAAATTGATTTGAACACTGGGGGAAAAGTAGCGTTATGCTTTCCTCAAAAGTACCACTTCAGTATAATTATTGGTTTTACTATCTTCATCGCCCGAATTTGCCACTTCAGCTGGATTGAGACAAGGAGACATTCTCAGCTATCTGCAGATCGTCATCAGAATGGATGATGTTATAAAAAGCTGCCCGAGACTAAAAAGATATTTAATCGGTCACTGGACGTTGCAAACAGTCAACATCAACATTTTGGCTTACGCTGACGACCTGATATTTGGAAAGCCTTCAGTCGCCGCCCTACACCGCAAGGTAGAAGGGTTATAGACTAAAAAAAAAAAAAGAAGCAGTATGGAATTCCAAATCTGAAGAAAATCGGTTAACCGTAAGTGCGGTTTTACAGAATAGTTTTCTGAAATTTTCTTGAAAATGGATTTTAATGATTTTCTTTAAACTTGGAATGCTTGCAACATAGATAGAAACGTAACACTCTTGTTTGAAACATTTTCTAAAAAAAAAACTGATTTTTGGAGTATTGGCTATTGGGGGGGCTCTTTTAAAATTAAACTGAGGCTTTGTGGTGTTGAGTAGAGGACGCCTACAATGTCCACACAGGTATATAGAATCTTTTTTCATGGCCGGCCCAACTGAAGTTGGTAAGCAATGCAGTTTTAATTCATTTGTGTTCATTGAAGTAAGATATAGACGAGTGAGGTTTTCAGACCAGATCTTTTTCTTAATCAGGGGACCTGTTTTTCCGGTGAAATTCAATCTCGAAAATCTGGCTACAGCAATACTTCCTCTTACTATGATAGAAATGCCAAAATTACAATAGCAAAACGTTAAAACTTATTAGCCAGTATTCACAAATTGGAAAACTCTAAAATTACATTTATTTCTGATTAATCTCTTTCAGAGGAATTGTACGAATTGCTCAAGAACAATAAAACCTGTTCGTTTATCTCTGAATATGATGAAATGAGGGAACATTTTTGTTGCTCCAGATCTACTTGTGGCTTGTATAATAGAATCGTGATTAAAAATGGGAAATCACTTTCCCGAAACTATCATCAAGATCATGAAAGGCTAAGTTTGTAAAACTTCGAAGAATTATAAGCTTGAATTCCCCCCCAAAAAACTTTTTTTAAATCTTGTTCTACCTTTTTTTATAGAAAATTAAAAGAAATATTCATAATTATAATACGAGTAAAATTTTAATTTTGTAATTATTACTTTGAAAATTATACTTTTTATAAATTTTATAATTTTGTAAAGAATTGTAATAATTATACCTTGTAAAATATCACAATGAATTAAATCGATTGTGGAATTTTTTGGCCTGACACCAACTTTGAAAGATGGAAGGAGATAATATAACCGCTTTTACACTCTATTACAAATCTAACCTTAATACCGATGATCAAATTGTAAATTTTGAGATGTTAAAGCTATTATATGTTGATAATTATGATTTATTAGATGAATGTGCCAAATATGGTGAGCTATGATTTTTCGTTCCGAAATTAAAAACCTACATTTCGTTGCTTGTCATGAACAAACGAAGCGTTGTCTTTTTACTTAAGAATAAAGTTCTTTAAAAGAGAATATGATGACAGCCACTAGCTACATGTCATGCTATGATATTCGTAAAAATGTTCTCTGCTAAACGCTAAAATCTCTCTCAGCTCTTGGAGACAATGTTTTCTTTCAAGGTAGGCATTGCATTGGTCAAGAAAGGTTGTAATGTTAAATCAATGAAATGGGCAGTAGGTGGCCAAAAAGTATGCATTCTAACAAATTTGCTGTTTAAACACTCCCTCATATCTCCAACAACATGTAAATGTAGTTTGTCACAGTACAGTGCCGTGGAAAAAGAGAGAACATTACAGAATTCTTATTTCGTCAAGTCTTACCAAGAAGAGTTAATGTTAGAAATTGTAAAGAGTGGCAAATTGTTGACAAAGGATGAGATAGAAGAAATTAAATCTAATATTTTAACTAAAGGAAAATCCGTGAATAAGGGAAATTTTGATGGAATATTCCTATCAATATGTGCAACGGAAAAAGCATTTTTTATTGGCAGAGCTTATTTTTTAAACCTCATTGAAAGTAACGGTAAATATAATCTCGCGAGTGTTGGAAAATTTTTCCAACTTTGTTTCATATGTAAAGAAATGTGCACAGAAAAGGATAAAGAACTTATTGTAAATATTTACAAGAAAATAATCGCTGAACACAATGTTTTGGACAGTAATACTTGTGAAAATACGTTGTTAGGCTTATCAATTACAGATGCTTGGAAAGAAGCATATGCTCTTCTAGAAATGTGTAAGTTGACCAGTGAACCCACTTCGAAAATGTTTAGTGCATTAATAGTAGCAGCATTTAAAAATAGAGATAATAAATTTGGTTGGATGCTGGTGGAAGATGCACTTCAGACTGGTAAAACCATTTTTCGTGAAGCTTACTCTGAGTGTCTTGTCAGTGATGATAAAAAAGACTTTAATTTCTTGTTAGAACTACTAGAAAAGTACAGCGATCGTATATCTTCCGACGTTGCGGATTTATTGATTGAACATTATAAAAAATTAGTTCCAGAAGGAAATGCCAAGATTACAAAAATAGCAAAAAGGTAAGACTCATTAGCTAGATTAACAATTTGAATGTAATATGAAATATATTACTAAATTTATTTCTAATTAAATCTCTTTCAGGGGCCATTGTACGAATTGCTCAAGAGCATTAAAACCTGTTCGTTTATCTTTGAATGAATTTGAAGAATTGAAGGAAAAATTTCTTAGTCCAGTTCTTATTGGTAGAGACATATTTTTAAAAACAGAACCAAGTGAACTTCGGTCCTTTCTTGATTTTATAAAAAATGTTGGTAAAGTAGATGTAGTTTTGGATGGGCTTAATGTAGCTTACGCAGTTGGAATGAAGAAAGGAAACTCTAAAGTAGCATCAGAAATGGTATTAAATTATAATTTGTTTATTACTTTTAAAAACTAATTTCAAAAATTATATACTGTTTACATTTTGAAATACTTTTGGAGATTTTAGTTGGAATTAAATTTAGAAATGCTACCTTATCTTAGTAAAGAATTTTAGAATTAAAGTCATTACTTACGTTCAGTTTTTCATATTGAGCTCCGTGTGTCATCCCTCATTAAGAGCGCCAAAAACTAACTCTTTGACTAAAACTTTTGACTAATTTGTTTATAGATTAGTATTTTTGAATAATTTTGTTAATTGAAACTAATGATGGAATGTTTGAATTCCCTCTTTATTCAAGGGGATGAACTCTGTTATAGATTTTTCAGTTTTGTATGCTGGGGTAACCTTTCAAAGTACACTATATTTAAAAACCTAAACAAATTATCAACCACTATATATAAAGTACTTCCTGCACAAGGAGATTCAGCTTTGCGGCCCAGCCTCTTATAATCCAGTATATAGTTAAGCAATAACCATATATAGTTTCGGAAGCATCCCATTACTCCGGAACTTCTATCACTTTGAAGCCTCTCGTGTGAAGCCATGTTATTCGAAGTGTTTTTGGAGTGTCCGTTAAACTCCTTAAAAGAGGGAAAAATAACCTAAGAGGGATTGAGGGATACCTCAGATATGAGACAGTGATTTTCAGAAAACCTTTGCACAAAATGGGTATAACATCCAGGACAGATCGCACTTGACGGGGAAACCTCGCAGTCAGAGGACTTGGTCTGGCATAGAAACACCCCCTATCTGCTTATCTTCAACCCTCCATGGGGTACCAGCGCTGGTATTTTTGTGATGCGACCGATGGTTAAGGATGTTAGTCTAAGAAGGTGCGTCGAGGTTTTCCATGTGGAAATTGCGTCCGTTCACTTTTGTGGTTTGGAAATTTTACACGGAATTGCCATGGAGCCAAAACTGACACTCATAAGTTGTATGCAAAGACATGCCAGAGGTGGCGGATGAATTTGCGCGTGAAGACCCCAACATGCCCTTTGTTGGTCACTTTTTCTGGCGTCTTTTATGGCGCCTGGTGCATTTTATGGCGTCCTTAGTGCCTGATGAGGTCATCCATTAAAACAGAAACCAATAAAATAAAATATAGAAGACCACAACCCCTCAGGTCGTGTGGTTTAGATCATTGTAGCAAGGACTAGCAAAACTCTTAATTAAGAGGTGTCATAAGGTAAAGCGTGGCACCATCATTACTGTTTTATAACAATTTCATAAACAGAAACTTCCAAGAGCATTTCTCTAAATTTACACTACCTTGATTAGAGTCCGAATAGATAGGAATAAAATATTCAATTTAACAAAAGTAGAAGGCCTAAGTTGAATTCATATAAATCATTATCTCATTTAAATGCATTATTTTAAATTATATTTATTTATTAAGCAAGACATCTGAATCCTCAAATCAAGGGGACTCCGTAGGTTAGATTGGTATAGGGACACTCACTACGAACTAAAAGATCTAAGTGCCCCCGGCCCTTGTCAGTGCACTGCCAGTAACAGAGTAGTGAGCTGTAGAGGCCCCTAGGAAGAGAAAAATCTAAGGGCAGCGTCGCTGGACTCGAACATGAGACCTCCGCGATGCTATCCTAGCGCGTCACCACTGAATAATTCCTTCCCATAGGAGGCTCCGAAAAATCTCACGTTAATTGTATGACCATTTCATTCATTCGCTATTATTATTACTAAGTATTGTGATCGTGTAAAATTTTCGAAATTGAATTTCCATCGGAAAGACATGTTTTGAATTCCCCTGAGTAATGAAACATTGTTTTTAGCGAATGGAACGAAATATCTCAAAGACTAAAAATTGCAGAAACTTCAAACGTTATGCAAACGGTATATGACACGACGATTTCGGACAAAATCCGCCAACCAGAAGTTATTGGATGTTTTTTCTTCAGTTTTTCTCGAAAATGTCTCAAACGATTTTCTTTAAAATTCTTATACTATCTAAACACAAATACCTATCATTTTTATTTGAAACATTTTAACTAAATGTCTATTTTGTTTTCAAGCTCTGTAAAGTTGTAGACCATTTCACAAAGCTGGGTAAAAGAGTGTTAATTATTGGAAGAAAACATATGAGTAAATGGCCTGAGAGAAATATGAAAATTATAAGGAAAAATTCCCTTTTGTTCCTAACAAATGATGTGTAAGTATGTTCTAAGAAATAATACAGTTTTTTTTTTTAAAGTCGCTTAATTTGATAATATTATTAATAGATCTGCAGATGATCCTTTTGTGCTATATGCAGCTATCAGTAGTGGCTTAGGAACGATATTTATTTCAAGAGATCAAATGAGAGGTCATAAATTTCTTCTTAAAGACCCAAAACTACGTGCATCTTTTGCTAAATGGCAACAAAAGCATCAATATTATTTGAAGCATGTGAGGTTGGATGGGAAAGTTATATTAGAGGTAAGTTTCTTTAAAGTAAAGAAAATTTAATAAAATACATTTATTTTCATTTTAACAATGTAAATAAAAATATAAAAGATTTGTAAACCTAATAATACAATATTTCTTTTTCTAGAACCCATTGCCATACTTGCAAAGTATACAGATGAATGATGAAGGAGCTTGGCATTTACCATTGATATTCAAAAGTGATCAAAAATTAGGAGTACCTGCACATCTTTTACCACAAATCACTTCTTGGTTGTGTCTGTCCTGATATTCAGTATGTATCACTTGTGATCATAACTTTATTTGGAATAACTTCCCAGTTGAAATATGAAACAAACTTTTTACAAAGTTTTACTGCTCCACAGTTGTTAAAAAAAATTATACAACTTTCAAATATAGGTTTTTTTTTTTTTTTTTCTAATTCTTTGAAGAAACAATTTTTTTAATACCCTTTATTCTAAATACTTGAATCAAATACTTAATATTGAGTGTATCAACTAAATTTGCTCTGTGCAAATGTACACTGTTTGACAAATGCACCCTGATGATGGGCGAACCCCCGAAACCGGTCGATATCCACAAAAAGAAGTAGGCTATCACGGAAAATATCTCTGATCCTAAATACTTGATTATTTGGTGTTCGTTACGACCGCTGCATTCAATGTAAAATTGATGTTGAGGTTTGGTCATAAAAAAACTTTAAATTTTCACTGAGTTTCCGCAAATTTATTGCCTTCTTCAGAGTCTGTACAAAGGTTTTAATTCAAATCAGAAAAAAAGAACAACCTATGTCTCAGTTATAACAGTCTCCAGGAATTCCCTAAACAACATTCACAATAAAAAAGGTTTTCCCATCCGCTCTCCTAGCCCTTTATAAATCTTGACACACCGTATTTCCCAACACTTAGTGATGGTATATCACAGTTTTTAAGAAATTCAAACAGGAAAATTTGTGTAAGTACACTTCCCATGTTAGATTTCCATATTTTACTCTTATATATACCACTTATTGTTCAAATTTTAATAGTTGATATGTAGTTTATTTCTGATTTGTTCTGCAGTATAGCAATAGTTAAAAAATAAATTTCAATTTGCTATATATATATAAAATGCTTTTTATTTAGTTTATTTATATAGTTTATTTAAAAAAATTGTTATTTGAAAATATTTATTTTAAGTTTATATATATATAATATTTTTTTCTGATTTGTATTAAAACCTTTGTACAGAACTTGAAGAAGGTAATAAATTTGCCGAAATGTCGGTGAAAATTTAAAAATAGTTTTTTTTATGACCGAACCTCAACATCTATTTTACGATACTTGATTATTTATAAAGTACTTTTTTTTTATTACTTTATATTTCGTCTAAATTACTTAATCAAATAATTTAAAGCCTGGCATTAAAATATCAATATAATAAAGGTGGTTTGTTTTTCTGGCTGATTATATATCCACCAGAAAATACGAATGTTGTGAAAAGATATAATTAGTAATATATTTTTCTTTTATATTAAAGAATTTAACTTCTCGAAGACTTAAATCGGGAATCTACCCAATTCCAAGCTAAAGTCTTAGTCAGTGGAACTTGGCTATATTCACTTAGCTACTAGGGTCCCTATAAGAATGGTATCGATTAAAGTTCTATACTGTCAAATTATCTTGAAAAGTTTCTTATCTAGAGGTTTAAATATAATGAAATTAATCAAGCTTAAGTTTCACAGACCTTAACTGCGGAAAGGACCGGATCCTGTTGCAACTTTCTTCTTATATGTGTCTGGCTTCAAACAAATTTATTTTAAATATATTTCTCCATTTTAGGTTGTTTTAGTAATACTAGAATCAGAGGGTTGGAGTACTTTATACTGAACTTAGAATATCACTGATCAGCAGCGAAGTTCTCCTACTGTGGTGAAATTTCAAATTTTCTTAAGGACTTTCTTCGTTCGAATTCCTCCGCTGATCTCGCCAGGATCTGAAATCAGCCTAAATTTGAAAGGTTGATTATTGAATCCTCTTTGTTTTGAACCTATGATCAGTAGTTTTATGGTCTCTCTCTCACACATGTATAAAAGAAACTTCAGATTTCTTAATTCAGGCTGCTCTTAGTTGAGATATAGTAAAGCAACTTTTAAAAAATTGTTATTAACTGTCATACTCCAATGAAGTTACGTGGTTGCCTAAGGTCCCCAGAGCAATTCAAATTCAGAACCCCAAAAACTAATTCCATCACTCCAATAAATTATTATTACCAATTATGGGTTGACTTGACCCATCACCTTTTTAGAAATTATATAGGAAAAATAATGCCCTTCTTTAGGCACTTTCAAGGGATATTGTCATGTATGTAGCTCACTACTTATTGTCCTGCATGAACTTAAAGTTTTGATTTTGTGACCTCCCAAGGGACAACCTCTTTCCACCATTCTGGCTTATTAAAAGTACCTGGATTCTGATACAAAGAGGCTTCTAAATGTTTATATACCTGTAAACAATTTTTCATTAGACATTACAAATGTAATAATTTCTTAAAAATGTGCGTACACTGTGATATCACACTGCTTAACATGGTCATTTCCAAAGACCACAAATGAAACAGGTATCTCACAGTGTAGTAAAATTTTAAGTCTGAAGAAAACCGGTTAATGGGAGATGCCAATATAGACAACACGTTTCTAATTTTTTTTTTTTTAATTTTCTCGTAAACAGTTCAAACACTTTTCTTTAAACTTAGAACGCTAACTGCAAAATTTCAGCCTTCTGATCGCTTAACTTTCACACACGCATATCCATAGAACGAACTTTCTGCATTTTTTTCAAAATGATAAATATTTTCAATGTTGAAATTTTGCTAAATGTTAAATTTTCATAAAGATTGAGGAGTCCAATTGATAATTCAGAATTTCTTTCTTTGCCGGTAGCAAGAGAAGGAAGTAAATACCGTATCAAATAAAATATAAGTTAAATTACAGTTAGAGTCTGTAAACACTGGAATAAGGGTTGTGAGGCAAGCATCACAAAACAACAAGCTCCCCAGAATATCCACAAAATCAACTTTTTCCGGAAAATGTTAAAATAAAAGTGGATAGAATTCTTTTCCATGGCTAAGGAAAAACGTTGAATATTTTCGAGAAATCGCCAGAAACTGAATACAAAAATCAGTAATAGTAATTCCGGTTGACTTCACCAAAACCTTCATGATGCATTACTAAAACATAGCAAGATGAGCTTCTTCTATATTCGTATATACGTATATTCATACAAGATTAATTGATAATTTTGAAATTCCTTCTTGTCTGTAGCAAGAGAAGGAAGCAAACCCTTTCAAATAAAATTGAATTAGTTGAATTACCGATAAAATAGTTTTATATTAGAGTCAAAAATATTTTCTTTTAGTAAATCGTATTCAATTTTCCGCTTTATTTACATTATTAAACTTTTTATTCCTAAATGCATGGAGAGAATAATAATGCATCATATACTTTCAACGAAATATAAGAACCAATATTTTCAAATTTCTATAATAATTTTAATATATTCTAATAAAACTTACGTTTCCATCAGCATAACCAAGTGGTGAATTAATAACGAAGTCTGGTGGTGAAAGAGCATCGACCAGAGATACTGCTTCATTCTTCAATAAGCTACAAAGTTCAACTACACCCCTTTGAATATACTCTATACATTCTTTGCTAGTACAATATCCACCTAAAAATTAGTACAAACAAGTTAGCATTTATAATTCATGTGAAACAGATATCATTGTTCATTTTCTCATATGGAAGCAGTACTGCTCAAGACTTCCTAGCATTATGCAAGCTTTTGATTGGTTTCGAAAATCCTCTAGTTTCGAATTACTCCTCACAATTAAATCATACCTGCCTAACACTACTTTGATTAGTCCTATCCTTTTCAACACAGTTCTTGCTGATGTCTTTTAAGGGAACTAAAGATTTGTTCGAAAATAGAGAATTACACTTAAGATCGATTCTTCTTCCTTCTCCTTAGCTTAAAAGATAGCCATGCTTCTTCCTTCAAAGATGTAAAATTGACTAAGTGACTATAGTAATGTACTTCTGATATCTCATTACACTTTTCTACTCCCTTCGATGGACTCACAAGTTTCTCACCACCGGTTCTTGATGGAATTCCCTCGAAGTATCGCCGGCATCATGAGGGCATCACCTTACACCAAGAGAGAAAAAAGAGAGAACCATTCAAAATTCTGATTTTGAACCTGAAGAGGGTTAAATTAATTCCTTTTTTTTTCTCCCTATGCTAAGTTAGCTCTCGCAAACTTCAGAGGTGAGAGGATGGAAGGGTCTCTGAGTTCTACAATCAATGGAAGTATCAACTGATCTGAAGTGATGCTATTAAAAAAGAAGTACCTAAATCTAGCACTATCACTCTTATACACTTCCGAGGCGATATTCGTTATCTTAAGTGATGTATGCATTTTAAGTGCATTCACTATAAAATCTCCTTTAAAGAATTACATTAGCTTGACTCCCTATATTCAAAAGACAGTGACTTCAATAGAAAATTGTCCAAGATTTATTAGAATGGCCATTCTTAGAAATACTGGGAGTATTTGATATTAGTAGCCAGAGTTGCCAAAACATTTGTTTTCCTTTTTATTTATATCTCTTATCAGTGAAGTACTTATTATTAATAGAATCTGTGTCTTAATAGTTTTTTCTCAATTATAAATATCGATTATAGCATATAACATGTAGTCAAGTGTAAATAAAGACAATAAGTGGTAAATGTTTAATACTATTTTTTATTTAGTAGTAATAACCGTAATGTGGTGATATAAAGGAATAAGGTGTAGTGCCGAATTCACTCAACAGGTAGAGCAAGCTACCCAAATGGAAGAATTACTGACTAGATGAAATTACAGTCAAGAGTTTAAATTAGAGTAGTAGAAAAGATTCGATGAAATAATCAGAAAAAAGACAGTCTAAGCTTTCGTTCCCAAGTGGAGTACGGCATGTTTCGTTTGTCGTGAACTAAATTTGTTCATGTGCCAGTTTAAGTGAACTGTTTTTCCGCATCCTGTATCGCCAGAGACGAGAAAGCATTATAATAAATTAATCAAAACATATATATGATCTACTCCAATTGTGCTGTATAAGAATTAATTTGTATATTACTTGAACTTAAAAAGTTAATATTGCTAAAAATTAAGCAATACTAGTAAAACAATTTTGTTTATCTTCTCTAGGAACTCCTAAGAAAAGAAAATACTTAATTATGGCCTACTAGGAATCGTGTAAATTTTTATGAGGTAGTATTTTACTACTACCTGGTGCCCGAATTTGATTTCCCGTACACTAAATACTCATATAACATCTTATTCTAGAGAAGGCTTTAAAAATTGTTTAGCCACTAATGCTAACTCAAACATATACAACACAAATTAATAGGACTCGTTTTCACAAAAAGGCCCTATCAGATCTCTTTCTCAAATTACAATACACTCATAACTGGTTTAAATCTTTACATCAGCAGTCTCTGCAGGACAACCCCATTTTTTATGTGTATTCAAAGTCCACAGATTCCAAAGTCCAGCTCTACCGCGCAATAAATTCAAAAGACATATTTAAAAAAAAAAAAAACACCTTTCAAAATTTGTTCGCTATCACAGATCAAATCCCAGTCAAATTCACAGTCAAAGTTCAAAATAAATTTGTTTATATTTTTATAGGTCTCCTAAAACTGGCATTACAAAAAATATGTTATAACTTTCTAATAAACCCACTGCCTTGGAATATAGAGAGTCAAGTCAGTGTAATTTCTTTAAAGGAGATTTTACAGTGAATACACTTACTCCATTACTAAAATAACGTTAGAACATAATTTGTTCAGGGCTTTAATGACCACTGTAATGCATGCTAAAACTTTAAAAGGAGATGCTCTAAAGCGGAATCCATTACGACCTAAAAGATTAACGTGACTCTCTTGGTATCAGTGTACGTGTCTGTAATCAGCGTAAATGTGTTATAGGAATGTATGACGGTGTGCGGGTTGAGTTTAATTTGCCTGTAGTATGCTTAACCAAATATTTAACTACCTCTGCGACCCTATGTGTGTGTGGAGACTTAAAAGATTTCTAAAGTCGCTAGACGAATTCCCCCACGTAGAACTGCTATAATAAAATAAGCAAATCTAGTCAAATAAAAATGCAGTTGTAATATGTTGTAATGTTGTTGAACATTTTTTACAGTATTTTGTAAAATTACATACAACTTACCTTGAAAAATTGACTCATTCATTTTTTCTATATACCTAACATAAGATCAGTAAAAATATAAAAGTATTTGTTGACCGTTAATGAATTATGTTATGAAGAAATTTGGTGAGGATCGGTCAAGAAAGAAACATTCAATTATAGCAACGTTTCGACAGAGTTTCCTGTCTTTATCAAGGCTTTAATATATAAATAGTCGTGAAGACGTGGAGAAAGAATTTTTAAACATAACACATTTGTTACATCGCAGAAAAGTTATTAGTTTCTTATGTTGAATGTATATATGTTTAAAAATTCACTCTCTACATCTTCACGATATATATATTAAAGCCTTGATAAAGACCGGAGACTGAAGAAACGTTGACATAACTGAATGTTTCTTTCTTGACTAATCCTCACCAAATTTCTTCATATCTGTAAAAATGTTTTACAAAAATACTTTA
The DNA here is from genome assembly GCA_011037195.1 of Triatoma infestans. Lineage (NCBI taxonomy): Eukaryota > Metazoa > Arthropoda > Insecta > Hemiptera > Reduviidae > Triatoma > Triatoma infestans. The sequence goes on from JAAEAF010000397.1 coordinate 73,958, forward strand.
TATATTTCTGTATAAAAATTAATAAATACCTTCAAAGAATAAAGTCATATGTTTCTCAATTAACCAAGAACCCAAAAGTGAAGTTAAAATGTAAAGTACTTCTTTAATTTTTCCTTTCTGAGAATCAGCAAATTCCACAAATTGTTTCAATAAAAGGTGCTAAAAGTAAGACACGATTAATTAGTAATAATAAAATCACTTTTTGGTTTTATAGCATAGAGAGAGTTTTGAAATGGTGGGCGGAGCTGTCCCGACGCAATTACCCCAACGTGAGGACGAGGGGATTTATTTTCAGCGTTCCCATCTTTTAGACATATACAACTGCGATTCTTGTCTGTTCGTTCAGAAAGGGTATAGGAGAAGGGGAGAAAGGGATGAGGAATGGGGATGGTAGGTAAAAGTAACTCTTTACCGACGGACAGTGGTGGGAAGAGTCTCTTTTAGTCGCCTCTTACACAGGCAAAGATACCATGGGTACATTTTACTCCGGGCCCATACGGAGGTGTAAGAAATGTAAACGTAAAGAAATATAGATGTAGAGAGTTAATGTACGTGTAAGAAGTTTTAGTTTTGGTTGAAGAGAACCTCAGAAACGAGGAAATTCTGAAAAAAAAAAAATACAGTTTTAAAAAAACAACAGGAAATCAATGCATTTTAATGAACTTACTTCGCTATAGACAATACTAAGAGTTCTCGCAGCATACACTTGAATATTATTTTTAATAGTGAATTCATCCTCACCTCTTGATACATTGCTTTGAGCGAGATTATGTGTTTTCTGTATAAGATGTAATACCAACCACTGGTACATAGCCAACAAATCTATATTTAAAACATCTCAATTAGTAAAACTATAAAGAGTCTTAAATAACTTTTCCTACGTAGGGTGCAGAAAATGAAGAATATGCCCTAGAAAAGTACCCTGGAAACCCTTAATGCTTACTTTGTGGTGTCACAGTTTCTTGAATAGATTTTGCAGAAAATTTGCTTTGAGACAATGCCTTCCAGTTTTCCAAATAAACCACAGTTTTCAGTGGAGTATCCCATATCCCTGGTTGATCTTTCTGTGCCCATAATTGTAATAACCAATTACTAGTCTGTTGAATTAATACATTATTGTCTCCTTCATAGGTCAAGTTTGCATCATTGTCATTTCTTAGATCAGCAAATCCAGCAACTAAAAGCAAATTAACTTAAGAATATATGTAGTTATATCCCATTTATTTAAGGAAATCAAAGGAAAAATTGTATTTGATGAAATATCTTAATAATGTTAATAATATGTTACTGTATGAGAGAGAGGACACAATACTCGTTACTTCGTTTTACTATCACCAACAGTTTCGATGGCAAGGTTTCGTTCACTAATTCACAATTCGTCACTAATAATATAACTTTACTAGAAGTTTTTATTTTATTTTTTGTTTTTTCAATTTTCTTTTAACTTCCCCTCTACGCCTAACAGTCCTCGGCAAAAAAATCAATTACCTGGAAGTCTAATTTGATTTTATGTTTTTGCAAATTTTCTCAAAATGTGCTCCAATTTTGTTAATATGGGTGTACTAAGACTTTTTTTGAAATATTTATCCGGATTTTTTTTTTTAAGGCATCTACTACAGTTAGAGTGAAGCTTTCTGAAAGTGCAACTTTATGATTCCACCACTGAAATTATATATACTACTAAATACTGGAAAATATTCTAATAATAAAACAAATCTATCAAGAAGTGTGAGAACTGCAGTGAGAAGAGAATGTGTGTAAGTTTTTAAACATCATTTTTCACTATTTCATTTTTAATGAAGCTTTAGATTTAGACTTCATCTTGCAGCCAACAAGGCTTATTGCGCCATCCTCGATTTTCTAGTAACTGAAATCTCTTCTCCTAAGGAGTTTAAGGGCTTTCACTAGATCTTTTTGCGTTAATAACTCTACAGGTCGCATTGTACCAAAGATTTCGTATCGCAATTTGGTTATTGCTATGCAATCAAAAAGCAGGTGATGGGTCGTTTCCTCATCCTCCTGACACAGTCTGCACAAGGGTTCCGACCTTATTAGCTCGGATGCTTCCTGAACATACCATGCACTATGACCAGAGAGAGACCCAGGCTGAGGGTCGCTTTGGTCCTATCTTTACACAGATTTGACATCATCCTTTTACTGTGCATTGCTCCTGAGCTCACATCCCAGAGCGCCACATGCATGCTTAGGAGCTAATCTCCAATAGCTGCACGGACCGCTCCACTGGTTATACCCAGGATAGGCTCTGGACCATAGAACGGAGTGTTTGCCCCGTTCCTGGCCAATTGATCAGCTATCTCTTTACTCTCAATCCCTGCATATCCAGTCAGTATCTCTGCTGAACCTTATTGTGCCTGGAGGGTTTGCAACCCTTCGACATTCCTTGACTAGGGAGGTAGTTCTGTAAGCTTTCAGCCCGAGTAAATGCGTATAACCTTACTACTTGGAGCCCTACCCAATTTCTCCTTGGCACAGGCCTTGATGGCAAAAACTTCAGCCTGGAATGAAGCTTAAAGAATGCAAGAATTAATCATTTAAAGCTAGTCTAGCACTTTCCATTAAATTATTAAAGTATCGTACCTTGAAGGTAACCATGACCACCGCAGGCTTCTCTGCACTCTTGAATACCATTCCTTGCCAACCACCCTGCTATTGGTTTCATACCACTGGAGAGAGCATGCAGTTCTGGACCTGCAGCTTTCATCTTCTGTAAAAAAAATCTGGTGTGATAAACTCACAAAACTTTCTCTTACTCCAGTTTTCAAAATTCTGATTGACATATTTTATATACCAAGTTTTCTGAAATTCGTCCGTGTTTTTATGGAAAAAAATCGCAAAAATTGAAAAACCTGTTCAGTAAAAACGCACTTCCGGTTAACTAATTTTCTTGAAACTTGGAATTTTAGCAATCTATTTATTTCCATTAATTTTCTTTGGAGGTAGATTTGTATAATCAACTAAGATAGCACTTTGGAAAAAAAAACAATAACTCCACCCCTCTCCCAAAATCCCCCTTAAATGACTTTACCAGAAAAAATGTTACAAATAAAAGTTGTAGCTTTTTATATATGTAGTTCACTTTTCAAGTTTAAACAAAATAGTTGGAGTCATTTAAGAGGAAATAGCAGAAAACTGAAAAATACTTCCTAGTAAAAACGCATTTCCGGTCATCCAATTTTTTCAAACTCAGAATTTCAACAACATATTTAATTCTAATTAATATTATATAGATGATACAATTGTGTCATAAAATGAAATAGCACTTTAGAGGAAACTGTGACCCCCATCCCTCCATCAAAAGTACCCTTAAATGAATTTTCCCGGAGAAATGTTTCAAATAAAACTTGTAACCCTTTGTATGTGTAGCCTACCTGTATGTGTAGGGTACATACCAAGTTTCAAGAAAATCGTTAGAACCATTTTTGAGAAAAGCGCAAAAAAATATTCAAAAAAAATTCAGTAAAGTTGATACTTCCGGTACCACTTTATATATATAGTACTTTATATATATATATATGCATGAATTTAATTTAAAAATTCAATGCATGGATCAAGGGGTTATCTCATTAATGAAACGACATTACCGCAATGATCTTATTAAAAGCCTTTGTAATGAAGGTGATGATTTGATTAAATTTTGGGAAAAAATGAAACAGATACATGGATGCGATACATGGTGTAACTCAATCTTGGAACAAAATAAAGTCAATAACACTCGTTCGATCGTGGAGGAAAATTCTACCAAATGTAGAAGCTGATTTTTTGGATTCTATCGAGCCCGAGACAAGTTAAATAGTATCTGAAATGAGTGAGCTAGTGGCAAATTTAGATGGCTTTGAAAATGTTGATAGAGAAAATATTGAGGAGTGGTTAGAATATGATTCATGTGATGGAGGTTTTCAAATAATGAGTGACGCGGATATTATTTCCGATCTCATTAAACCAGAAGAGCAAATGAATGAAGCTGAAAGTGGAGAAGAAATTATCAATCGCATTAGTCACAACACGGCCAAGTTGACACTTTTTTGGAGTATATCGAATTACCAATGGGCATTCGAGTATTACGACATAATAGCTCTTAGAAAAATTCGAACTGATATTAAAGAATCATTAAAAGAAAACAAGCCAGAATCACAGATTTTCTTAATAATAATGAGCATTAAACATGTTAAAATAATTATCTGCCTAGGGAAAATGTATAATATGTTGTATTTTAGAAATGAATAATTATACTTCGGATAATCCGTGTTTTTCGATTATCTGTACCACCTGTCCCCACCAGCCCGGATAATCCGGAGTTTACTGTATATAGTATACAAACCATTTTCTAAAAACCACTTATGATGACTCAGGCAACCTCAAAACGGATATTTCCAGTGAAAACTCGATATCGAAATTTAAATTTGTCACGATTACAATACTTCCTCTTATTAGGAGTAAGAGAAAGTAAAACTTATTCAATTCCAAATATAACCTATTATTTCATTAAATAGATTGATAAACCATTAAACTACCTGACTTGCTTCATCTTCTGTCATCATTGTAACATCCAAAATAATTTGTTTGTACATATTATAAAAATATCTTCCAAAATATAAAAGACCATAAGTAGCTGCTATATAAGGAAAAAGCCGCCATTGCTAAAAACAAAATGCAATTAAATGCTTGAAAAAGTTCAGGTCTATAAAGCAGTAAAATGTGGACTTACTAAAAGAGGATATTCTATAATCGGCATTTCTTCGTTATCCGGCGGTCCAAACTGTTTCCTGACAGCACTATATCTAACAGCAATAACAACAGCTTTTGAAAGATATGCTCCACAAACTGATACTATAGAAATTCGTCCACCTGAAAGAGCTCCCAATGATGCTCCTGAAATGATTTTTTATTTCATTGTTGCGATGAAATACTATGCTAAGATTTAACGAAATCAGTTCCTATAAGTTACCTAATCTTTTTTTGGGATCTTTAATTGTTGATACATAATTTCCATCAGGTGTCACATCTCCAACTTTATTCAACAAATTATCTTTAGGAATTCTATAGTTGGAGAAAAGTATAAATCTGCAACATTAAGGGTGAATAAATGCCTAAAACTGATGAAACTTGTGAAAAAAAAAATTATTAGCAAATTGGCTACACAAGAATGATGTTATTGAGCCTCTAATTACAGCTAATTAACTAAAAGAGGCGATAGTGTCTATATAGGTGAGATTGGTTCTCTCTCCTTTAGATAAAAATGTCTATTGTAAAGAATAGGCTTTATTCTTATTCATCTAATCCAAAGAAAATTATATATACAAATATTTTATATATATATATAAAGCCGTAAAGGACCACAATGGCCGTGTGGGTTAGAAGCGCAAACTGCAGAGCTCTGTTGTATTGTAGTTATAGATGCGATCCCCGGTCTTGCCATAGATTTTGTTTCATGTATTAATATGAGTATAATGTAAAGTATGCCTACTACCGCCTTCGTCCACGACACCTGAACCGTAGTTGGACGTTAATCCCGCCTGAAAAAATAGGCACTATACTTTATAAAGCTATCAAGCAAATAGACAAACCCATTGTCTACTCCATTCAAGCCTGCTTTAGCTCCTAAGTCACCAATAATAATCCCTGGATATGTATTCAACGTTTTAGAGTCTCTGAGTGGGACCATGAAAGCATGTAAGCCATGATCAATTCCATCTGGAGTGATTAACTTGGCAAAAACAATTCCAAGTGTAGCAGTTTTACCTAGAAAAACGAAAATATGTACACAATTGTTAACGACGATACAACTTAATTAATAATGTACCTACCTACATTCCCTATCCAACATTTAGCTGCTTCAAAATCTGGAGTGTTAAGAATAAATTCTTGTGTGGACGGATCAAAAATTGCCTGTGTTCGCATGGCTTTCGTATTGGTACCATGTGCAATTTCAGTTAAAGCGAAACATCCTATGACCTAAATAGGGATATTTGAAAAGTACATTAGTAAAAATGAATCTGATCTGCTTATAGATCAGCATAAAAATAATTATCTAAATGCTCCTTTTAGATGATAACTTACATAAACAACAATTGAGAGAGCTTAACATTTATTAATAAAGAGAGCTTAATAAGATTAAGGTGAAATTTGAAATAAATAATTGCATAAGTCTAAGTTTGTTACTTTTTTTATTTGTTTTTAAGTCAATTAATTTACTTTAGTCTGTAGAATGTATTATTTATTTTTTTCGCTAAAGTTTTATATATTATCAAGTATAATTAATAAGAAAAAACGGTAGCCTCTTTTTAAAAATACTGTTTAACGAAGATTTCCAACGAAAACCTCCAGCCAAAAAAATGAAAACATTTTTTTTTTTGAAAGGAAAAGGGGAAGATTGCGCCGTCGAAAAATTTCACCGCCGCTAGGGCAGCTTCTCCTAATATTTTTAGTGTTATCATTACCAATACTTTTAGTGTTATTATTAGAATGTTTCAGAAAAACGTATCATTTATTACCTTGAACATAATAATGCAAATAAATATGTAAGTAATAATAAACATATTTACTTCATACATCTGTGTCCGAATTGCTTAGAGCTTCAAATAATTTTAGAGCTGTTGAAGACTTCATTCCCAGACCTAGGATGGTATTTTGGAGGAATTCATAAGCAAGGCTATATTTTATGCATGTAGAAGGGCAGCACATCAATAAGGCATGATAAAAGTTGATGATCTGTTGGATGAAAGTCAGTACATTGCTTCTTTCTTTCATAAACTTATAAAGCGATATGTTTTAAATCTAATAGAAATATAATAATGTTCATAAATCATATAAGTTTTATTTATAATATAATTAGTAAATCATTATTCTTACTTTATTTGGATCAATTATTATTTCTTCTAGTGGAAGAAAATTCCATTGTCTTAATCTTTTCATTCTTAAAGTGGCTAATTTTCTTAACTCATCCATTGTTTGATATCCAACAGGTCTTTGAAATAAAACATCGTTTTGTATTTTGTTCCATATCTTATTCTGAAATTATCAAATTAATCCATTAAAAATCATTCAGAAAAGTTATTAGAAAAAGCATAATTACAAGGAATATGAAGATGATAACAATAACATCAAAATTAAAGTATTACATATAATTTATTATTTTACTGTTTGTGTAGCTTGTGTATGTCCGCTTAATGCTCAATAATATAACATTATCTTCGCGATAGATGGAAACTGGAAACCTGCCAAAATTAATATAAAGAACTTTGGCCAAGACAGAATAAAATCCCAGATATTTTGCAACTCATTGAAATGTGGCGAATTTCTTTTCAATAATTCTCACATCAATAGATCAAGGGTAACGCCCAATAAGACTTTCTAATAATTCCCTTCCCCCCTAGAAAAAAGAGAGAGAAGACCTATTTTACTCTTGGAAATTGTAATACATTACACCCAAATAAATAGACGATACAAAAAAGTAAAATTACAAGATATTAGGGCTATTTACTTATCTCATATTTTATTACTATCTTCTTTATTAGAATATAGATATTTTTTTATTAATATTACTTTTTGTGTTTTTGTTATTATTATTAATTCTTTAATTAATATTTATTTATTATTAGACGAGGCCAACAATGTAAGCATTATGATTATGATACCAAGCTCAGCTTCTTTGAGCAAATTAAGAGAGCACCAGACAAGGTGGCAAAGGTGATGGTCGCACTAAGCCGACTAATGGCTAACTGTCAGAGGCTGCGACCATCCAAGACGGGGCTTTTAATGTCGGCGGTGCAATCCATTCTGCTATTCAGAGCCGAAGAATGGGTGATGCGCTAGACGCCGCTTTTTTAGAAAGGGAATGGCAGCGATTCAGCGAAGAGGAGAATTACGCATTACTTATGCGAATCGAACATTGACGGAGAAAATCCAAAACGGAAGTTCCAATAAACTGGAAGTATCAATGTTTTTTCAGTGTTCGCAATTATCACATTATTATCGAAATTGGCACAACGGTTTTCCTCAAGTTTTCTAAAATTTCACTTATCCATATATATCTCTCATTTTTATTTGAGGTGTTTTCAAAATAATAGATTTTAGAGAATTCTTTGGAGAATTTGATGTCATACGTCCTTCTAAATTTCATTTACAAGTAAGACTTTGAAAGATTCATTAAACTTTGGATATTTTCCTTTTTGTGATTATGCTACGGGAGTTTAGTACATAACTTCTAGCGCGTTCTCTCTTAAGTACAAAACCTGATTCTTTTTTTTGTACATCTCGGGTTCTAACTTGGTTTTAACGATAAACAAGCGTTTAATTTGAAACTCCTATACAAATCTGAAAAGAATAGATCTCAACGGTGATAAAAATTTTTCTTGAAGCTGCATGACAGACATTCTACAAAGAAATTTACAACATATTCTTGAAACCCCGATAAAGATAAGGATGCGAGATTTGGGGTTCAACCAAACATTCCAGTTTTCATAACAAAATTTTCCTTTTCTAAATTCTTCGTCTAACCACCAATGTACTCTTCTATATTTCAGATGTTAACCATGAAATTTGCACTAGCAGTTCCCTTTTGAATCTCAAATAATAAAATGAGAGTTACGTAACCTTCTCAATCAAGCATTTTTATTCTGCTCCATCCCAGAAAATATCTGAATCTATTTCGCGACCAAGAGCCGAACCAGTGATAATTGAAACGCAAATATTTAATACTTCGGAGCAAGGTAAATATCTATAATACCTACCACCTTTTTAAGGAGCCCAACTTAACATTTGTGGACTTCGTCATTTTAATGCAAATTTGTCAGTTAAACTGTACTGATTGCAGAAAGAGAAAGTGGTATTAGGTTTTCACATCAGATTTTTTTATATGTTTTTGTTATGAACATTTCTTTCTAACCATATTCAGCAGTTAATGTAATTAAGTAATGTAATATATTGTTTAGTAATAGGTTATAATAACAAGGACTAATTAATATGGTAAATGTCAAATTTGGACAGTTTATGCAGGAGCTTTTTTTTTGTTACTTTAACAAAAAAAAAGTTCTTTTGGGGGAGGTAAATTTTAATTTTCACGTGGGCGGCCTTAACCTTCGCGGCGGCCCTCCTAAAGCCCCTCACTTCAAATCCTCTGCACATATACTTATTGGGGCTTACTTAAAAAAAAAAATTCAATTTTAGCTGTACATTTTTCTATCAGGATTAATATTAAATAAGATAAAGAAGGATAGTTAGATATGAGCAAAATTAGCTTTGAAGTTTCTTAGAGTGCCCAATTCTTGCATGAAAAATGAATCCGAACTAAGTTTCGTCATAATCCGAGCTAAGTAGTTGGCATTACTACTGCAAATATAGGGTCTCCAATAAGTGTCAGAAGTTTATTATTGGCAATATTGCTTGAAATGTTGGCGCTCTGCTGTATCAGCTCTGTTCATTGTACACGATAGATACAGGATTCAACAACGGGTAGAAATCATAAAAAAATATCAAAATGAGTATGCGGTGTGACAGACGTTTCGTGCGTTTCGCAATATTTACGTTCAACATATTCGACCAACCGAACGCTTTATTCATCGGCTCGTTGAGAAATTTGAACGAACGGGCTCCATTGCAGATGAGGCGGCATCTGTGCGCCGACGCAAAGGCCGTTTGCCGGGGAACATCGCTGTTGTAAGCAGAAGCGTGCAAGACGATCCTATCCTCTCTGACACACGGCGTTCGCAAGAACTCGGATTTTCCCGGGTGAAACGTGAAGATATTTGCATTTTCACGGCATATAGTGCAACTCATGCAAGAACTGAAACCAACGGATCATAGAGCGCGTTAGGAGTTTGCGAATTGGGTGCTGGTGTGGATGGAAGTCGATCCCGAGTTGTAGGGAAACATAGTTTTTTCTGATGAAGCGCATTTCTACTAAGTGGCTTTGTAAGCAAACGATATTGAAGGATTTGGGATGATGAAAATCCGCAAGTGATTCATTTAGTGGCACTACATGCGCAGTTACTGCTTGGTGCGCTCTGTGAGCTCAAGGAATGATTGGCCCTTATTTTTTTTAAAGACGTTGCAGGCAATCAGGTTACTGTAAATGGCGAGCGCAATATGATAATGGATTACTTGTGGCCGCAACTGGCAAATGTTGACGTGAACAATGCCTTCTCCAACAGGACAGTGCCACATGTCACACAGCGCACGAGACTATCGCATTGTTGCACGAAAAATTTCCTGGAAGGATTATTTCACGGAATGGTGATGTGAATTAGCAGCCCAGGTCGTGCGATCACACCCGTAGAGACTTGTTCCTTTGGGTTATGTGAAATCGCAGGTTAATCAGAATAAGCGGGTTCCTATGAAGAGAAAATCTAAGGGCAGCACAGCTGGTCACGAACCCGAGATCTCCGTGTTACTAGTCCTGCGCCCTACCACTCAGCTAACCCTTTGATCATTGTTTATTAGTTAAAGGCAAAATCAAAGGAATTGAAAAACTTGTAAAGCCACTTCCTTCTATTCGATTTTACAAACTAATTAGAGTTTATTTATACAATATCTTCTAAAGCATGTATTTTATTTATATAAGTCTAGGATTAGATCATTTAAAATGTTCTTATTTATTAATAATAACTAGAAATAAAAATTAAAGTAGTTCTTTTTACCAAATAAATGCTAACTCATTCGCAGTCATTAACAATCGACAATAATGCCATTAAACTTTTGCGAGAAATAACTTCAGTAAATTATTATCAGTGACGGTGGAACATGCAACATCACTTCCAGAGGACTCTTAATTGCATAATTATTAAAATGGTACTAATGTTGGAATATATAAATTTTAAGTATAATAAAAAATAATAATGAAATACCTTATAAATATTCATTATACGTTACTGAAATTTTTTTCACAAACTTACAATTTTTATCAAATGTTTGCTTGACTTCAATTTTATTTCAAATTTGAGTATCTAAAATTAACAAAATGGCATTTTTGAGGAAACCATCCACTCCTCCTCCCCCCTAACTTATTTTAATGAACTTCTCGGAATAAAGTGTTAGTTCTCGGTATACATAGTGTAACAAATTTGATGAAATCCTCCTCCTAAAACCTCCTTAAAAGAATTTGACCGGGAAAATGATTCAAATAAAACTTGTAGCTCTTTGTATGGATAGTTAATACAATGGGTTTATGGCCTTAAAACTCATAATGCAGCTGCTAGTCCGACGATTATTTCGCAGTTTTTTGTAAGAAGTATTGGTAAGTATAATTTTCTAAAGGTATGCCGAATAAATAGATAATAACTTCTGATTTGTTCAGTAACCCTTCAGCTGGGGGCACAAAAATTAAGATTTTTGTTTTGAAGACAAGAGCAGAGAATTGTATAGATTGTATGAAATGGGTAGGAATCCTTCTAAGGGACGGACATATAAAGTTTATCTGGCACAGAAACGGAACTCTAAGATTTCTACTGTCGTAAAGTTGTTCACATCTATATTAGCGCAAAGAATCAAAAGGTGGGCAGATCTCAATCATATTCTTCCAGAAGAGTAGAATGGCTTCAGGCCTGGAAGGGGTTTTATTGACTGCATGTTTACTCTGTATTCAGCTATTAATATTACCTCCCGGTGAAAGAAGGGTACCCTTTTTGAGGCTTTCGTGGATTTCAAGCGAGCGTTTGATTCGCTAGACTATTCCAAATTATGGCCCAAGTTACACTATTATGGAGTAAGTAGTAAGCTCATAAATACCTTGAAAAGTTTATATGATAACGCGGTCCTAGATCTGAGGGATGGAGCAAAGACCGAAACAATGGATATTACACTGGGTGTTCTGCAAGGAGACTCTCTGAGTCCCTTGCTTTTCTCATTATTCATTTGTGATTTAATATCACACTTTACAGAGAGTAGCCCGCTGGGCATTCACTTGGGGAATAATAAAGAACTGGTTGAGGTACTTTACGCTGATGATCTCGTTCTCCTTGATAATTGTTGATCTGGCGCTCAAAAGAAATTAAACATTTTATCCGGTTATGTGAAAAGAACTCATTATCAGTGAATACCACAAAAACTAAAATAGTAATATTTAAAGAAGGGGTTCCCTAAAAAACTACAAGTCATTTTATTATAAGGAAGAGAAAATAGAAATTTGCAAATCCTTCAATTACCTAGGGGTTTCCTTTTTTTCGTCTGAGAAGTTTTCATTGTCTGCAGTCTTATTTGTGAAAAAAGCGTATTTAGCTTCAAGTAAAATAAGAGACATCTGGGTGAGATCAAAATCTGATTCGCTAAATACGAAGTCTGAATTCTGTGTTATTATACTGCTCGGAATTATGGAGTCCTTTATATTGTCCAAAATTGGAAGTTGTTGCAATTAGGTTTTACAAATCAATCTTCCATTTAGCTCGTAATACTCCGAACCACTTTGTTCGTCTAGAGACAGGTACCAGCCGCATAGAAAATGAGGTTTTTATTAGGATGGTTAAATGGTGGAAAAAAGTTCAAACATGGATGATAGTCGTCTTCCAAAACTTTGTATGAATAAATTGGTGGAATTAGGTGAAACCCAAAATACTAATAGATATAACTGGTTCTTGCAGCTAAGAGAGAAGCCTGTCACAATTAGAGCACTTCATATACTCGAAAAAAAGATAATAATTACACTAGCCCCGTAGGGGGAAGTGGACTAGCCACTTCTTCAGGGATCTAGGCGTCCCTGCGGGTTTCCCAGCCTAACAACACTACAATATACGCTCATATTGACATCCTTAACACTACACACTACACATAGGGCCTGCAGAGGTAGTTGATGTGTGCAGCTACTTGGGTTCAGCGCACCCACAGGTAAACTTGAGCTCCCCACCACACACATTCACTCACACCTGAACACTCGACACTTTACAGACGACCACACACACTGCATGAACAAGGACACGCACTCGTTGAGAGCTCGGAGTATAAATATCTCTCCCTCGTGCTTGCCGGCACGAGGCTTTGGGGCTAGGGTGGAAAAGGGGATCCTGGGCATTGAGGGAGACGACGACCTGCGGGCGTCCGATCCCAACACATGTCTTTGGCCTCGGCTTCACCCGAGAGCTCTACCTGGGGGATAGCCCGACTCCAGGAAGGCTAGGGAATTCCGCCTCAGGCGGGTTCCTAGGGTTAGGAGGGGGGCCGCGGGGGCACGGGTCGATGCTTCAGTATTGGAACGCTGTCTTCCGCGGCACCTGACTATATCGGGGTGTGATGGTCCACCCGGAGAGTAACCGGGTCCATTTTGAGCGTCCGTGGAGGCGGGACCACATATCTCGACGAAAAAACAAGATTATTATGGACAATAATCAAAAACATCTTTCTGGGCCTAGCCCAACCTTTCTCCCTACCCCAATATCCCACCCTATTCCTAGTCCAACCCTCCAACCTAATCCTATACCTAACAATCCTTTCCCTTCTTCTGAATCCCTTCCCCTTGTAGAGATTCCCCACTCTACAGCAACTCCCACCCCTTCGACCGATCTTACAGGCAAAAGAAAAGGCATGGAAAAGGACAACACGACTGTGAAAACACTGACTGGGCTGCAATTTACGCTGCAGCCCTATAGCCCCTCTTCACCGCCAAGGAAGAAAGCCAGGGGCGGCAACAAAGTAGCTGAGAAAATTACGAAGTTTTTAGACTTGGAAGAAGATAATTGGGGAAGGTTCTTCGTTGTAAAAAAGAAGGATGGTTCCTTCACAAATGAGTGTTCCTTCAAATTGTACCAATATATAAAAACGTCCGTAGGTAAACCAAAAAGTGTAAAAAAGCAAAACGACGGATCTATTTGCATCGAAGCAGAAAACCGCGCTCAGGCAGAAATTATCCTGAAGTTACAAAAGTATATGGATGCTGAACTGGAAGCATGTCCCCACAAACGTCTAAACACATCACAAGGTGTGATTACATGTCGGGACTTTTTGAACAGTTCTGTAGAAGATATAAAAGAGGGTCTGGCTGATCAGGGTGTGGTGGATGTGAGGCGAATAAAGCGGAGACAGGAAGGTTCCTTAGTGGATACTGCTTCCCTCGTCCTCACCTTTGACCGCCCAAGACCGCCACAAATGATTGACGCAGCTTTCTATAAGCTAAAAGTGCGCCCATATATACCGTCTCCAATGAGATGCTATAAATGTCAGAAGTTTGGGCACACTTCCATGAAATGTAAGGCTGTAGAACCGGTGTGCATATGTGGTAAACCTAACCATGAAGGCGAGTGCACACCGCCAATTACATGCGTAAATTGTGGCGGAGATCTTAATGCCAGATCCTCGGGGTGCCCAATCTTAACTAAAGAAAAAGAAATTCAGAAAATAAAGACACTTCAACAATTGCCATATCATGAGGCAAGAGCAATTGTTGAAAGTAAATTTTACGCAACCCAAGAAATTTCATACTCGGAGAAAGCAAAGGCACCCCAAATAGTGGCACACATTCCAGCCCCCGCAATTAGTCTGGGGCAACAAATAAATGACCCCTCCCCGGTCTTCAGGGGAACTATTACAAAGGTGGGAGAAATCCCACCACCCAAACATGCCCCTCAAGGGGCATTGGTAGCCGAAAGGCTACCAACAACTCCCACAGCTAGTGGGAGTAATACAAAGGTGGGATCAATCCCACCTAAACAAATGACTTCCTCCGAGGGGGAGTGGAAGGTGGTGAAATCACCGAGACGCTCTTCCAGGAGGAAAAGTCCAAAATTGATTCTGCCGCCCCCAAGCCCAATAAGGGTTAGAGGAAAAAGCGGCAGTTCCACTAAAGGACAAATAATTCCCAATGTCCGCTCCCCCCAGCAGCAATGGCAGCTGATGGGGACGGACATTGAAGCTTCGGAATCGGAGGGTGGCAGCATTTCTGACCATCCTCCTAGACATAAGAAAAGAGGTTGGCCTAAGGGTAAGCCTCGGAATAAGTGTGCCACTGAGTAAGGAATATTCTACGCATCCATATCATTTCTTTTACCAATATAATGAATCCGGTAATTAATAGTGTAAATAGTTTATTAAGTATTAGGATCCTACCAGGTATGAATTCTTCAAAATATTAAACATGTGTGAGTCCATTCTTCAATGGAACATGCGGGGCTTTATGAATAATATGGAAGGGTTACGTCGAATGGTGGCGGAATACCGTCCATTTGGGTTGTGCCTCCAGGAAACGAAGATTCGCCCGGGGCAATTCATTCGAATCCCTGGATACGTCGTGTATAGTAAAGAGGTACAACCTGCCCCAGGTGGGAGGGCGCATGGTGGAGTGGCCGTATGTGTACGGGATAATATCTCGAGCAAACGGCTACCCCTACAAAGTAATTTACAAGCCGTTGCCGTGCGCCTAGCCGCACCACTGCAGATCACTGTAGTTAGTATATACCTTCCAGACATATTCTGGCGGAAGAGTGATCTGGAGAATCTGCTCTCGCAGCTCCCCGCCCCGGTGTTGTTGATGGGAGACTTTAACTGTCACAACACCTGGTGGGGGTCGGCTAGGACTGATACTCGGGGCAGAACTCTTGAGGAGATTATAGATAATGCTAACATGATGCTCCTCAACAATGGTGCGGCAACACATTTCAATGCACACTCAGGAGGTTTCAGTTCAATTGATTTGAGTGTGACAACTCCCACCGTCGCTGTTCGCTTGGAATGGACCACACTAGACGAACTATATCACAGTGACCACTTTCCGATCTTAGTATCGAGCTCCATCTCCAGGTCAGATTTTGTGACACCCTGGAGATACGACATCAAAAGAGCAAACTGGCCTGCTTATGCTTCTAGAGTGGTGACACCACCCCTTACAGGAGACGTCACCCTCGACACTAGTTTATTTACGAAGGCGTTGACAGATGCATCCAGGGGTACTGTACCGAGGGTAGGTGGGAGAGTCATAAGATCTCCCGTCCCCTGGTGGACCCCGGAATGCAAAGTTGCTAACAGGGAAAAAAAGCAGGCCCTAAATAGATTTAAAAGGTATCCGACGGAGGAAAATTTAATTGATTTTAAAAGATTAAGAGCAAAGGAGAGGCGTTTAATTAAAAAGTCAAAAAAAGAAACCCTCACCTCCTACGTGTCAAAGATTTCTACATCATCGACATTGAGGGAGGTGTGGAATAAGATAAGAGCCCTCTCTGGAGGTCGCAGAACCCCGTCGATACCTGTTCTAAAAATTAATGATGTCGTCGTCACCGAGCCAGGAGAGGTGGCTGGGGCCTTGGCTGTACACTTTGCTCAAGTTTCCAGCTCACAGGCTTACTCAGCAGAATTTCTCCAGCGAAAAGGTGATGTGGAGCAACAGCCACTCAACTTTGAGACCGCTATCTATGAAGCTTATAACGAACCGCTGACCATCAATGAGCTAGAAAATGCTTTAAACAAATGCAAAGATTCTGCTCCAGGGGTAGATGGAATCCCATATGATATGATCAAAAACTTAAATGCAGCTGGGAAGGAAAGTCTGCTCAGACTATACAATAGCATATGGGAGACTGGCCAATACCCTGATGGTTGGCGTGAAGCAATCATTGTGCCGATCCCTAAAGAAGGAAAAGACCCAAGTGATCCCTCCAGTTACAGACCCATTTCGTTGACCACCTGCTTGAGTAAGGTCCTCGAATCTATGATCAATTATAGATTAGTTTATGTTCTAGAAACGAGAGGGCTTTACAGCCAGTATCAGGCGGGATTTCGCAGATATCGTTCTACGTTGGATCAGGCGAGCCGCCTTGAGATCTACGTGCAAAATGCATTCATGCGAAGGGAGCACGTGCTGGCCGTGTTCTTTGATCTCGAGAAGGCTTATGATACAACGTGGAGATATGCGATTCTGCGGAAGTGTCACGAGTGGGGATTGAGAGGGAAACTGCCAAGGTTCCTCCGCGGCTTTTTAGAGTCGCGAAGGTTCCGAGTGCGACTTGGGTCGGTCCTTTCGGACCCATATATCTTGCAAAATGGTATTCCACAGGGATCGGTGCTAAGCGTAACTTTATTCACGATAGCGGTAAATAGTCTAGCAGAAGTTGTAGGCAATCCTCTTCAAGTATCTTTATATGTAGACGATCTCGCAATTTATTTATCAGGAACCGATCTAGGCGAGGTCGGAGAAACCCTACAACAAGCAATAGACAGAGTGGCTGACGAGGCTTCTAGGAGCGGATTTAGATTCTCTGAAACCAAGACGGTGTGCCTACATTTTTGTCGTTTAAGACAGGAGCATAGTCCTCCCACATTGTTTCTAAGTGGCACACCTATTCAGTATAAAGAATGTATCCGTTTCCTTGGCCTCGTATTCGATACTAAATTAACCTGGCAGGATCATATAGATTATACCTACACAAAAGCAAGGAAAACCCTCGACGTCTTGAAATTTCTAGGAAGCTATAGATGGGGAACGGAACGGGAAATCTTAAAACGTATATTTATTACACTTACCCGTTCCAAACTTGAATATGGAGCCCCAGTTTATAGTTCTGCGCGCAAGTCACGCCTGAAACTACTAGACAAGGTTTACAATGAAGGTATTAGACTGTTCACAGGCGCCTTCCGAACTAGTCCTCTACAGAGCCTCTATGTAGAGTCGGGGATGCTGCCTCCTCAACTTAGGAGAGAACGGCTCACCCTGACATACATCGCTGGAATATGGGGAAAGAGTTTCCATAACTTATTTCCCGTCATATTCGAGAGCCCACATAATGAAGAGTTCTATCAACAGCGCTCGCGGACGCGACCACTTGGAGTCAGAGCCAAGGAATTATTGGCAGCGGAGGGAATTGAACTTGGTCCGGTGGTAGGTTGGGGCTTTGCGCCTTCTCCTCCCTGGTCATTACCCTCTGCAAGCGTCCGCATGGACCTGGCATTCCATAAAAAAGAGGAAACCCCTCCTGTCGTCTATAGACAAAAATTACTAGAAATTCTAAATATTTATTATGACTTCCGACCTATCTTTACAGATGGGTCGAAGATAGGCGACGGTGTGGGTAGCGCTGTGTACACGGAAGGAGTTACCCTTAGTTGGACACTTCCGCATTATGCAACCGTGTACACGGCGGAAATGTTTGCTATATGCCAGGCCATAGAATTAATCAAGAATAACAACTACAAAAAAGCGCTAATATTGACGGACTCATTAAGTGCATTAATGGCTCTCCGGGACCGATTCTCGACAGACCCAATGGTCTTAGATATTTACAGCTTACTGCTGCAGTTAAGCACACGTGGTCAAGGGGTAACGTTCGCCTGGGTGCCGGGCCACATTGGCGTGTCCGGTAATGAAAGGGCGGACGAGGCAGCCAAGCGAGCTGCCTCTACACAAACAGAAGAAATCAGACCCGTTCGCCCCACTGACCTACAAATATATATGAAACACATTATTAACAGGAAATGGCAAAGTCAGTGGGACAGGATAAGCGAAAAGCTTAAAGATATTAAACCACGTGTGCGAAGTATTACAGTCGAGAATTTCCCGCGGCATGACTCTGTGATTTTGACGAGGCTGAGGATTGGACATACACGTGTGACCCATGGGCACCTCCTTATTGGCGGAAGAAGGCCGAGGTGCTCTCGATGCCGAGAAAGGCTATCGGTGGCGCACGTGTTGGAAGGGTGTCAGGCTCTGCGTACTCAGAGAGAAAAGGCAGGCCTGCCACATGACAAGCGCGCTATTCTACAAGAGGGTTCTCCTTATATAAAGAGGCTATTTGATTTTTTAAAAGATATTAATTTGTATAGAAATATCTAAATTAGTAGCTAGGTTAGGTTAGGTTAATTAAACTTGGGTGAAGGAATATCGAGTACTTCACCCAATTAGGTTAGTTCTTTTTATGTTAGGGGAAAGGAATATCGAGTACTTTCCCCTCGTATGAATGTATATATTAGTGTGAATGTATTTATTAGTGCGATTGTATTTATTAGCGAGAATGTATTTACTGGCGTGAATGTATTTATTAGTGCGATTGTATTATTAGCGAGAATGTATTTATTAGCGTGAATGTATTTATTAGCGAGAATGTATTTATTGGCGAGAATGTTTTTATGTGTGAATGTATTTATTGGCGAAACTGTTAGGGCAAATGTTTAGCTTAGGCTTTTTATTTCGGGGTTGAAAGAAATTTTATAAAAGTATTTCAACCCTATTAGGTTTAGATTAACATTAGGATTAGTTCATTTAAGGGTGTGCAGGAATATTTGTTAAAAGTACTGCACACCCAAAATAGAATAGTTTACAGTGAGCAAATAGCCTCTTTAGGATAGGTTATGTAGATATTTCAGGATAGTTTCTTGCTTATATTACATAAAAATTTATCTGCATGCAAAAGTTCCACATTTAAATGATGCAAATAGATCCAGAATTTCATATTAAATTTTATATGTATAATTGTTAAATTAATATTTATATTTAAATAAGATAGTTAAAAAAGATTTAATTAAAAAAGGGATGGCACAACAAGAGATGATCCACACTCCCCCTCGTCGATATGATCGATGAAATAAGAGGGGATGTGTGGTACCCTATTCAATAACCTTGGGCTCCTCATGCCTTGCTAGACAAGGCACTGATCTGGACGCCACAAAGGTTGAATATGTGCCATCCAAGCTCGTGCGGACCGAGTGGAGAACGAATCAAACTGAGGGGCGCTAATAACCTTGGAAGTTGATGCGCCCAAAAAAAAAAAAAAAAAAAAAAAAAAAAAAAAAAAAATAATAATTACACTAAAATTGATTTAAATGCTATATCTGAGAAAATTAGAAATCATTCTTTATCGGCAGATATAAATTTAGTAATAAATTCCCGTTTTAATGAAAATTATAGATTAATTAGTAGCCTTAAAGGTTCCGAAAGTTATTTAAAATTGAGAAGCAATATTTGCAAACATAGTCTGATTATTCAATTACAACTGAGTCAACCTAAAAATTTACGAATTTTTTATAAAGGTGAATTATATCGTTTTAATGAAGATAAAGTCTGTCAGATTTGTAATACTAAAATTGCAGACGATCTTTATCACTTCCTTTTGACCTGTCCTATGTATAAGCATAATAGAGAGAAATATAATCAATAAATATCTATGCAGCAACAGTGATCACATTTCAAATGTTATCCGCCTATTGGAAGTAAACGATGTAAATAAAATTAATGACATTTATTGTTATGTTTGTCAAGCTTTAAGAATTAGAAAATTTACTTTGGACATGCAACAAGCAGTTGATAATTAATATTGTCTTTGATTTAGCTAATTATATCTTTTCTTTCTTTATAAAATATGAAATCTGCAGTTATTATAGATATATTGTAACACCACTTGGAAATTGGTTTAATTCCAGTTTGGGTATTTCCAGCATTGATTTGTATTATTATTATTATTATTATTTTTCCTTTGGCACTACGGCCCTTGTAGGACCTTGGCCTCCTTAAGCAGATTAACCCAGCCCTCTCGATCTACTGCCTTTCTTCTCCATTGGTGAACCTGCATTTTTTGGAGGTCATCCTCCACATCTTGTAGGCAACGGAGTCGCGGTCTACCCCGCGGTCTTTTCCCCCCAGGATGTCCTTCAAAAGCTTTGCGTGGGCCTCTACCACGATCCATTCTTTCTAGGTGCCCCAGACATCTCAGTTTTCCGACTTTAATAGCGGTCACCAGGTCTACAACATCCTTATAAAGCTCCTTTAGCTCGGTGTTCCTTCTACATCTGAAGACTCCATTGTCAACTACAGGTCCGTAGATAGTTTTAAGGACCTTCCTTTCCCAGCATTTAGCCTATTTTCATCAGCCACCGTCAGCGCCCACGTCTCCGAGCCATACATAACAACCGGTCTAATAATCGTTTTATAAATGACCGCTTTGGCCTGCCTGGACAAGTTTTTGTTCCGGAGCGTTTGTCTTAGCATGCCCAGGCATCTATTCCCAGCTGCTATTCTGCTCTTAACATCGTGGCTCACCTTGTTCTTGGATGTAAGGGTAGCTCCCAAATATTTAAATTCCCTCACTCCTTCGAAACGGTGATGCCCAACTTGTAGCTCTCTAAATTGCCTGGCTCTTCTCGAAGTCACCATATACTTGGTTTTTTGAGCGTTGACAATCAGTCCATTCTCTGCAGCGTTTTCCTCTAGTTCCATAAAGGATGATTTTAGTGACACTGCGGACCGAGCTATAAGTACTATGTCATCCGCATAGGCGAGACACTGCACTAGGCGATTGCATATATTGCCACCGGATAGTGACAACGTATTTCTTATCGCCACTTCTAACACCAAATTAAAAAGAAGCGGTGACATTGGATCTCCTTGACTTAGGCTTAGGTTATTATTATTATTTCATTATTATTAAGAAGAAATTCTATTTTAATAAGGAGTTTGTATTCACTGTGTAGGATTATATTTTTAGTTTGTTCTTATATTATTGGGATGTACTATAGTCCATTCATGTATTTATTTCATATTTTGCATTTTTACATTTTTGCTATAACTAAATTCTTTATTTTGTATTGCTGTTTTCTTTTTGTTTTCTTTTTTTTTTTTTTTTTTGTATGTATTGTGCAAATGGTAAACCAGGACTCACTGGCTAGAAAAACTTTTTGTTTTATAAGCCAAATAAAAATCTATATCTATCTGTCTCAGAGTGCGAAAAGGGAAAGTGTATCCCCCACGATTATTATAAGAGGAGAGGGGCTATTGAAAGTCAAGAATCTGAGAAGATACAGCTGAATCCGATATGGGGTGGAATTGCAGATTTATCTGAAGATAACGTCACATTCAAATAAGAGAAAATCAAAGAGACACGAAACCTTCAAACCCGTCCTCGCTCAAAAAAACATGTGAGGTGTTTTGTTTAATTAAGTCTGAATGGTATTTAGACTTATCGCCACTTCTAACACCAAATTAAAAAGAAGCGGTGACATTGGATCTCCTTGACTTAGGCTTAGGTTATTATTATTATTTCATTATTATTAAGAAGAAATTCTATTTTAATAAGGAGTTTGTATTCACTGTGTAGGATTATATTTTTAGTTTGTTCTTATATTATTGGGATGTACTATAGTCCATTCATGTATTTATTTCATATTTTGCATTTTTACATTTTTGCTATAACTAAATTCTTTATTTTGTATTGCTGTTTTCTTTTTTGTTTTTTTTTTTTTTGTATGTATTGTGCAAATTGTAAACCAGACTCACTGGCTAGAAAATACTTTTGTTTTATAAGCCAAATAAAAAACTATCTATCTATCTGTCTCAGAGTGCGAAAAGAAAGTGTATCCCCCACGATTATTATAAGAGGAGAGCGGGACTTATTGAAAGTTCAGAATCTGAAGAAGATACCAGCTGAATCCGATATTGGGGCTGGAATTGCAGATTTATCTGAAGATAAAGTCACTTCAAATAAGAGAAAAATAAAGAGACCGAAACCTTTAACCCCTCCTCGCTCAAAAAACATGTGAGAGTGTTTTGTTTAATTAAGTCTGAATTGATATTTATTTATTTTGAATTGTAAGATAGTATTGTAAAAATAGGTGGCTATTTCTGTTTCTTTTCTAACCTTTTAAACGGATCACACATATTCTCTCGTTTAATACTTTATAATTCAATAACAGGCACTTTAATGAAACTTCTTTATAATGAAACCCGACCCTAGGGTGTTTGATTGATGTCCGCTGTTTATAATAGTATATTTTCTCAGATCGATGACTTCAGTCTTATTCCATTTAATCTCTTGCAGAGCCAAAACATACATCGCATATTTGCTCAGTAACTCTTCTAGGTTTCTACTTGCCCCGGCCTGACCCAAACCTCTGATATTCCATATACGTAAGTGTTGTGTTTGTTAAATTGGAGTATAATATCATATAGGAATATCATATGATTAGTTAGGCAGTTTTATATTGAAAATATCTTCTGTAATTTTAGCAAGAACTAAAATTAAGCTTTGTATACGATTATTCTATTAATTATTATTATTAAATAGAACATAACAAGTTGCGACGAGAATTAGGAACTTTCTCACACAGAAGAGTAAGGTACGTGAAACAATTTTTTTTTTATTACTTAAATACGAGATGGGGCGTAACAAGAATAGAGATCCATTGCAGGCGTCAACATCGGAAAACATAAATGGCAAAGGAAAGAAAATATTAAATTTAATTTTGAAAATTACAACCCCGAGGAATCTAACTGGGTTACATATATTAAAAGATTAAAAAATAAATTTAAATTATTAAATATATCAGAGGAGATACAAGCGGTAATTCTATTAGAATGTATTGGAGAACAAATCTATGAAAGAGTAAGTGATCTTTGCGAACCGGAAAAGCCGGAATCTAGAACTTTTAAGGAATTAGTAAAGATCCTAACCACGTTTTTCGTACCTTACAAAAATAAATTAGTGGAGAGAATTAACTTTCAAAAATATATACAGGGTGAAGGCGAAAGCATCTCTAAATTTAGCGCAAATTTAAAAAAGCTTGGAAACCTGAAAATTGGATTCATGACCCTTTGTTAATCCAATTTGTTTATGGGTTATCTTCCGAGGAAATTCGCCAACACTTACTTGCAAAACCCGAACTTAGTTTTAATGAATTTTTGAGAAATTGCAATCAGTTTAGAACAATGCAAGCTAAATAATGCTAGAGTACAGGCTATGGGGAGAAATAATAATTATTGCTTTCCGGTAAACGAAGTAGGACAGAAGAAATGCGAGCAGAAAGACGCCAGTGGAAAAGAGAATCACAAAGCGGATGAATGTCGGTTCAGAACGGCCACGTGTTACCGCTGTGGTAATGTGGTAATCTCGTTAGTATGTAAGAACAAAGTTAAGCAACTTGGATGTAAAAGAACTATTCGTTCGAATCATCAGGACATCCATGTAGCCAAGGTACCGGAACCTGGCCAAAGTAGCCGGAAATTACGGCTTGGGAAATTACAACCCAAAATACTGCTAGGAAAAAATTAATTCTAAAGGTGAATATAGAAGGGGAATTTCAAGTGTTTCAAGTAGATAAGGGCTCATCAGTCACTATTATGAACTATTAGGATTTTAAAAATAAAGTTAAGCAAATTAAGGAGACTTCCTTAAGACTTAGAGCTTATACAGGGCATCAAGTGGAATTAATAGGAGTGGCTGATGTGGCAGTAAGTTTACGGAATCAGGTTTTCAACAAAAAGCTGTATAATTTAAACTTAAGGGAAACATGATAATTTAATTGAACATTTTAAATATTGATTGGAATGAATTGTTTGAAAATAAAAATGAGAGGGATTACATAAATATAGTTTGTTCCACTAATAGAATCGAAACTTTAAAAAAAACCAATACGCTAGTATTTTTGCGCCAGGAATTGGTAAAGTAAAAGATCTCAAAGCACGCATCACAGTGAAAGCAGGTTCCACGCCAATATTTAAGAAGGCTCCGGCATGCTCCGTTTTCCTTAATTCCAAAAATAACGGCAGAATTAGAGAGACTCAAGAGAGAAGGGGTCCTCACAAGAGTACCTCCGAATACACCACTCCTATTGTTCCTGTCATAAAAAAAAGATGGCACGGTCCGGATTTTTGGGGATTTCAAAACGTTAAACCCTCAGCTTGTGCTTGATAAGCATCCTATCCCTCCGATACCTTAGGGGGTTGTCGTTACTTTTCCAAAATTGATATCTGCCAAGCTTACATTCATATAGAAATACATGAAGAGGATTGGCAATTGTTAACATTAAACACACCTCGCGGATTATATAGATATAATAGGCTTCCAGTTGGTATCTCCTCGGCGCCGGCCATTTGGCAACGAACTACAGAGGAAATGCTAAGAGGCCTTGATGGAGTTCAAGTATTTTTCGATGACATACGCGTCAGTTCTAAGTAACAGGAAGAGCATTATAAAACACTGGAAGTAGTTCACGTATAGATCAGTATAATGTGAGAGTTAATGCGGAAATGTTTTTCCTTCAAAAGCTCAATCGAATATTGTAGCTTTGTTATAAGTAAGGATAGTCTGAATAAATGTCCGAATAAAGTGAAGGCGATTGGGGAGGCTCCCTTGCCAAAGAATATCAGAGATGTTAGATCGTTCCTTGGGTTAGTTAATTTTTATGCCTGATTTATTACGAGATTATGTACTATTGCCTATCCACTAAACAGGGTTATAAGGAAAAACGTGAAATTTCAAATTAATAATGAATGCAAAGAAGCATTTCAAGCAATTAAGCAAGCAGTTCTATCTAAGTAAGTTTTGACCCATTATGAATCTGATCGAAAATTAGTACTAGCAACGGATGCAAGTAGTGTGGGATTAGGAGCGGTACGATGGATCGGAACGTCCTATAGGTTCGCGAGTCGGATGCTTAACAGCACAGAGACTAAGTATAGTCAAATATAAAAAGAGGCATTAGGCATAGTATTTGGGGTAAAAAAGTTTTATCAATAATTATATGGTCGGCATTTCACACTAATTACGGATCACAAACCTCTTGTATAAATATTTAACCCCAACAAAAATTTACCAGTCCTATCGGCAACTAGAATGCTGCATTATGCCATATTTTTACAAGCTTTTGATTTCGAAATATAATATAGGAAAATAAGTGGTCATGGGTGTGCAGATTTCTTGTCCAGAGCGCCATTACCAGAAAAAAACAATGAGGAATACTCCGACGGCTATATTTTTTATCTCTGGCAGATTCACAACTTACCCCTTACCGCCCAAGAAATTCAGAAGGAGATCGCTGAATTGTATAGAGCCTTGGAGCGAGGTCATACACTTAATAAGAGAATTCTATTCGGCTATGAACAAACAAATTTTTCTTCAACATATGGTTGTTTGTTTTTAGGTCAAAGGTTATATATATATATATATACCAGCAAAATTAAGAGCTAGTATATTAGATGAACTACATTACGGTCATCAAGAAATTGTTGAAACAAAAAATTTGGCCGGAAGCTATGTATGGTGGCCGCATATAGACTTGGATATTAAGAAAATGAAAGATTCAAAAATTCAATTTAAAAGTGCTGATTTTTCTTCTTTCTGCCCAGAATACCACATTAAACATAAGGTATCAGCTCCATTCCATCCAGCAACAAACGGACAAGCAGAAAGAACTGTGCAGACTTTTAAGTCAGCTCTGAAAGCTGCAACTGTTAGTGATGCAGACGTAAATAGGAGAATTTGTAAATTCCTGTTTGCCTATCGCCGGACACCACATGCCATCACCGGCCAACCTCCGGCAGTATTGTTCTTGGAAAGGAATATTCGTAGTCGCCTAGATCTGGTGCGCCCAGAAGCGGAATCGATGAAGGAGAAGGAAAATGGCTTAATAAATAAATATCCAAGGGGACACGATCATTCAACGTAGGAGATACTGTAGCAATGAGATGGTACGCAACCAAAGTTGAGAAATGGAAATTTGGGTAGGTAGTTCGGAAGCAAGGACTACACTATGAACGGAAGTTGAGGGGCAGACGCATCGGCGGCATATAGACCAGTTACGGAGGTGGGAGACGTAGAAGGTCTTATTTAGATGGGAGGATTGTTGTGTATGTTAAATTGGAGTATAATATCATACGGAAATATCATATGATTAGTTAGGCAGTTTTATATTGAAAAATATAATAAAGCTTTGTATATGATTATTCTATTAATTATTATTAAATAGAACATAACACTAAGGTCCACGATTTTCCTTTAACGCGCCCTGGTCTTTGCCTAAAGTCTATCCGGTTATTCATGGTGTTAGGATTCATAACAGTGGTGTTTTTACGGCGTAGAGGTGTTGGCGCTAAGTCCAACCATCAACCTGGAGGACCAGGCATTTGGATTTGGAGTTTCCCTCTCATAGGCTGATTGGATTCACCATATCTTAAGAGCCCTGCCTGCTCTCAGTTTGATTTCGGAGTTTCCTTCTCCTAGACACGTTGTCCTCAACTCGGCTTTGAGTCCTATCCCCCTCAGAATGCCGTTTAACGTCATACCCAAGTTCTTTCAATATCTACCACTAGATTCTAATTTGCTGGGTACTTATGTAATAATTGCTTGATTTACTTAATGTTTCTTGTTCACCTTTTGGAAACAATGTAACAGTTATAAGCCGATAAATTATTATTATAACAGTTGTAGCTTTTAATATATGTTGTTGATATACTTACTAAGTTCAAAAAAAATCACTGGAGTTATTTATGAGAAAATCACACAAAAAAGTGAAAAATCCATGGCACTTCCGGTTGAGGGATTTTGGATAAGTTACTGTCGGATCCTATGGTGACACCCACACGGAATACCAATTTTGGACTTCTCGCTACTTTTTGTTTTTTATGCTGTTCACATACACATACACCATTTTCCAAAACCCATTTTTTTTTTCTCAGAGGTTCTCAATATACATATTTCCGGTGAAATCCGATATCGAAAATGTGACACTTCAAAATTTCAGATCCTATCTGATGAATGCTTGTAAACAACTCAAACACCGTACTTTACCGATTCTTTTATCTGTGATTTGGCCTTACAAAATTAATATAAAGATTAATTTCGGCCAAACATTTCTATGTGCTAATTTAAAAAAAGAAAAATAATTATCTAATCCTGTTCAAAACAGAGCGAAAGATCAATATTTCTTTTAAATAACATAAAGAACAAATATAGAATTTAATTTACCTTAAATATAAGCGCTTCTTCACCTTCTATTGCAATACGCATTTCTTTCCAATCAAATGACGACTGCTTTCTATAAATATCTAATGGCCCTTTTGGTAAATCTTCAATAATGGTAGTCATGCTGAAATAGAATTAGTTTTTATGAAACTTATAATAAATTTTCTATTCCTAAGGAAGTCTTTAAATAAATCCGCTAAACCAAGTGACTGTAGGTATCACACTATCATGATTATTTTGACTGAGCTGATGTAATGTAACATGAATTTACTATAATGCTAATTACCCCGCATCCAAGGTTATTAGATCATAGAAAGCAATTTTGAATTCATTAGAAATGAATCAGGGCAAGAGCAAACAATAGATTGTTAATTTATTTACAAAAATGTCTGTAACTATAAGAACATTTGAATTTGTAATCTTTAGGAATAAAATTTATAATAACCTATATAAACTACTAAGCCTTGCATAGATAAATATTAAAAAGAGAACACAATATTCAATGATAAAACAGTAGAGGTAAATTTGTATGGTTAACTCTCACCAAAATTATATAATAAAAAAATTATTTTGTACTTACGTAACAGAAATAAATTAACATAGTTTTAATGAAATGACATATCACTCCCGATAAATTGATTTGCCTGTTTAAATTAAATATGGTTTAAATGGTTTCTTTTGGGCTGAAAGGTATTCAACTCTTTCCTCTATTGCTCTATAGACACGAAAATTTTCCTGAATTCACAATTCATTTGTTTAGACCACAGATCATTAAAACACAGAATTTTCTTTTGGATTACTTTCAGAGCTTTGTAAGTCAAGACGGAAGTCTTCAAAGTTTAAGATTTCCAACACGTAGTTGAAATGAAGAATGAAAGCGAAGACGTGGATAGGCGTACATTTGGTCTCCAGGTGAATCTTGTAATTAGGAATATTTTTTGGGTGTCGTCTGCACACTTCTTAATAAATGTCCTCGGAACTTTTTCTATAGTTTTGACATACTGGTACCCCCAGGCTTGGCAACCATAAGTAACGACAGAACAAGTCACAAATCTGAAAATATCGAACTTAGCCGAAAGAGGGATGTTGTTATTTAAAGACTTGGCCAAACAGTTTTAAGATACAGCAGGGCATGGTGAGCAGAATCTGAAAAATGCGAAGCGAGAGAGAGAGAAGAGGCCAGTGTAATTCCTAGAATCTGTAACGGTTAACTGCCGTTACACCGCAGGTATGAGCGTAAGCTCCGGAACTGCTCGTGCCTGAGGGTAACAAAAAAACTGTTAATTACCGCAGGTATGAGCGCATGCTCCGGAACTACCCGTGGCAAAAAAAAAACAACACCGTAACCCGCTTACCGTCAAACCTCCAAGACTCACGTTTACTAAGTCTTCCTTCGCTCTTCCCAAACATCATGATGTTTGACTTAGAAAGATTTACCGTCAAGTTCCACCGTTTAACATAACTTTCAAGCTCATTTGTCATTATTTGCCATATAACTACAAATAAATAAAATAAAACCTATGGCGCAACAGCCAATGAAGGGCCAAGTATTGCCAGCGGCGATTTTTATTGAGGAGTGTGATCAGCACGCCGGAGTTCCCTCACCGCTTAGTTCCAACCTCCGCTATCTAGGTGCGCTACCAACTGTAGGTTCCCACTTTTTCTCACGATGCTGGGACGAACACCGACTTTACCCTCACGGGAACCGAACCCTGAATTCTCGCACCAAAGACGAGTGGCGTAGCCATTAGACCAACGCGTGAGGACCAATTGATTATTTTTTTTATTTTTAGTTTTGTCTTTTTATTTACTTCAAGTGTATACAAAAAAAAATTAAAACTACAATATCAATTATTTAAGACAACACCATGATAATAACCGTCGGTGGAGCCGATAAAAATAATAGATAATGTAACAGTATAAGAAAAAAATAATTATTTCTAGAACAAAATTAATACACCGCTGGCAAATAAGGCAAAAAATCATAGTAAACTCAAAAAAAGAAAAAATTTCTTATCCATAACTTATAGAATAAATATATTACCTGACCACAGAATAATAGTTAAATAATAGATACAACGATAGATATAAACAATGGATTATAGCACTATAACTAATTTCAATGAATTTATATAATTATTTAGGGCAAATACTGTTATAGGCAGCTTTACAATATAAGTGCAATAACCGCCAATCTACACCATTTAACAGAGCAATCATCTCCTTCCCGGAAAGTTGCTGCTTATTAAAATATTTTGTTCTGATTTCTATCAACTTATAACATACGGCAATGAAATGATAAGTCCCGTCTAGCATATCTTCATTACATAATTGGCAATAATTATTTTCCTCACTATTTTGCAAATAAGGGGGTTTTCCTAGAATCAATGTTGCACTTCGTGCCTTTATAATCCAACGCACCTTCCCGGGAGAGAGACCGCTCTGCAAGTAATGTCGCTTACCCTAATCAAATCTTAAATCTCCGTATAATGGGTATAATCTAATTCTTTCTTTGTAAAGGTTTTCAAAATATAACTTATTGCAATTACGGATTTCGTTAAAAATTGAGTTCCAAACATGTTTATTATTTTAACTTAATTTATAATTTATTTTATATTTAACACAAAGATTCACTGTATCTTGAAACCAAAACATCATTTTTTTTCAACAATTTGGATTGCAACTCTTTTAGGCATTCTGTCTTCATTTAGATAATCAAGATGCGTTTTTAAAGTATGAATAAATATAGGTGAATAGCTTGTTTCATTATAGATAAAAGAAGATGGAATATATTGAGGCAATCTAAATAACTTTGTAATGAAGATACGAAACAATTTTTCAACTTCTTCAAAATACACCCCTCCCCAAATCTGAGACCCATGGCAACCATGGATCGGCTTATAGTGTTAAAAATTTTCAGATTGCATTAAAGTTTATTTTCTCATTCTCAATAAAGAGTTTCCATATTGAATTAAGACCTTGTTTAGCTTTAGCTAACTTCTCCATCAAGTGCTTCCGAAATATCAGACGAGGGGCGAAAGTTAGACCTAGATATTTATATTGGTTTGCCTTTCTATTTTATTGCCTTGGAGATAGCACTTTTTATTTTTTGATGGTCTATCACCATTTTTAAAAACAAGATCTTTGATTTATCTTCTTTGAATCATTCTTTGCAAAGATTGCGGCTCAAAGCAAGAAGTAAACATCATCAGCAAAGGTTAGTATTTTTATTCTTCCCGAGTCAAGTAGCATACCTCCTCCGTCAAAACAATTCTCGAATAAAGAAAATGTATAAAGAAAATAATAAAGGACTGAGGAGGCAGCCTTGTTTAACGCCCAAATTTACATTGAATTCATTGCTTCTTCCTTCTTTGCATAGAACAGAGCCCACAGTACCATCCAGGAAACTCTCAATTGTGCCCGTACCACCCTACTTGAAAGACCCAAATTATGCAATTTGAAAATAAGAGAACGTCTGTTAATCGTATCAAATATGGCCGAAAAATCTACAAAAACTGCATAAACCTTTTGTCTTTTTATACTAAGTTTTAATCTAACCATGTTAACCAAGGTAAATATATACTTCCGACGGGACCTTGCCTGAAACTCACTAAAGTACTCCATCGTTTGCCCAGTCCGTCATTCTGTTAAGTAAAAGACGGCCCGAAACCGTTCAAAGTCTTGATGTTAGACAGAAGGGCCTGGAAGAACGAGCCGCCAATTTCAGGCAAATCTATGTGGTACACGGACGGATCTATGATGGAGGAAGGAGTGGGAGCCGGCATGTACGGGGTATTCTTCCCCTTACTCCCTTTCCCATCACCGGTACTCGAGGTTCTTTAAGGACCGTTCCTATCCTTTCGGATATACCAGTCCCCCCCATGCACGCACAGGGTCGTTTTACAAGAGAAGGATGTCACCACCCCGGGGAGGTTGTAGTGCAAGGCTTCCCCTGGCAGAGGTGCCCACCCGGGACTCCCCCGCTTGGCACATTTAAGGGCAGGTTAAGATACGCTCAACCAGCGCGCGAAGTGATCCCACGCTGTGGTCACACTCCACTACCAGAAGCTAGAGAAGGCTCTGGTGGACCGCGCACATCTAGCAAGTGCACTTCCAGCTACGGGCTGACACCGGGGTTTAATTTATATTGCGGGTCTCCTCCCGCTCAACTCATAACCGAAGTCATTGGGGTTGTTGGTTAAACCACGACCACTACGAATCCGACCTCAATTGCAAGCAATTGGGCTTGGAAATTGATGCTTGCGCCAGTAGTTCAGTATTTCACACTCGATGCCGAGTATAGTGTGACTGATCGCACGCCCGATGGTTACCTTCCATCTACTGATTTCTGTCCAGTGCCTCAAGGACAGAGGTGCAGTAACCTAGGAATACTTGCTTGTAACCCAGCAAGGGGGAAGGCATTTAACAATGCCGTTATTAAATGAAATGCCCCTATAATTAGATACCAAATTGCAGTTATCTTTTTTTCAAAATAGGAAAGATTAATGATATTTTAAAGCTAACTGGTATGTCCCCATTTTCAAACAATTCATTAAATACATTCAACATAGCATTTAAAAATTCAGGAGTAGCATTGGTGTAGTATTCATAGGAATACCATCCAAGCCTAGGGCCTTTCCCCTTTTTTCCAATTCTTCTATTGTAAATTTATCATCTAGTGAGAATTATGGATGAGTGGCTAAGCGTAATAAATTGGATTCAAGCACAAATTATTATTTACATTGATTCAAAATGATTTACCCAATCCGATATTGATATACTGTTATAAAATAAACAACTTGACCTTTTAACAGTTCTAACAGCATGCCAAAAATCCTTACTGTTTTTACTACTGTTAATCATATTTACCATACTGTTATAATATTGTATTTTTTTTTAGCACATATATCTTTATATTGCTTGTTAAAACTTAAATAGGCCATTTTATCGCCATTTTCACCAGTTTTCTTAAATCTGTTGAGAAGTTTATTAGAGAGTTTTCGGGCATTAGAACAATCTTTATCGAACCATTTATTTTTAAATTCTAAAACATGTTTAGGATTGGGATTGAAATTCGCCGCCTTCTTGATTAGATGTTCAAAAAATTGAATTTTATTTGCAGTACTATTTGTAATGAGTTTAATAGATTTTATATAATTGTTTAGTTTGTATTGGTAATTAGATTTATCTTCTTGACGCAATACTAACTTTAATAAAGGTTCAGGATCAATCACAGGATGTAATATCGAAGTATTAACGGTTAGAAGTAAAGGCATATGATCTGAAAAGGTCTGGGCTTCGATTTTAAAATCCAAAATATGCGGTATAATTTCTGGGCTCGTACAGCAATAGTCTATTACCGAGGACCCATTAGCGTTAATAAAAGTTAAATTCCTAGCTAAATCTCATTTCAAGCGTCCATTTAGAATAATTAAAATTCAAGTCCTCTAATAATTGTAACAATCTGACACCATGTTCATTACTGATTTTATCTTTAGAATTCTTGGTCAAATTTTGAAGCACAGGTTGAGGGTTCAAGCTGTTTTTAGAAATCTTTTGTAAACATGCGGTCGTACCATTAAAATCACCCAGCAAACAATAAATAAGATTACTATTTCCAAATAATATTTTCGACAAATTATGAAAATCCTGTTCCCACTACACTACAATTTAAATAAACAGGAGCTATATGAACATAATACTTGTTTAACTGCATTTGTATCATCACATAATCAGATACATTCACAAATTTCACGGATTTATTACAGTAATTATTAATTTTAATACCATACAGAAGGCCTACTCATTGATAATATCCTGCTAGCTGGTATCCTTTTCACTGGAGCTCCGAGAACAGATTCTGATACTTTATTCCCTCTCTTTCTTCAACGTGGGTCTCAAAATGCATGAAGATGTCAAACATTTTCACATATTTGACAAAATCCTGATTGTTATAGCCTTTTTCATTCCTGATATGTTATAAGCATGATATCCATCCGATAACTGTTGCTTAATTGCTATGTTTTTGTTTGTAAAGCACCAATCTGCGCAATTGTTTGCTAATGCCGAGGTTCAGGTGAAACTATGGAACTGTTTAAAGGGCGAGCGACTTTCCGTCCTCCAATCTATTTTCGTTTACTAAGGTAACATCTTGGGCTTCTTTCTTTTCTGCATTCTCAGAAGGTGGTGAAACTGACAATAAACTTTTCTTATTCATAATCTGGTAATTATCCTTTATAATAAGTTTATCATTCCTCAAAATTGCAAATTTACCTGCTTTCCTAGCTTCAATAAGTTGTAGTGATTGTCTCTGGTCGATTACATCCTTTGAATAGTCGTGCAAAATAAAAAATTTTTTACCTTTCAATTTGAAAGCATTCTAAATAAATACGGAGTTTTGCACTAAAGCAGTCAATCCTTGGAGAACAGGTCGACCGTTTTTATCGTTCCTCTTACCGAGTCGCCTGACAAAATCAGTTCGTTTGCAGTAATATTCAGCTCTAATTTTTCTTTAAAAAATTCACAGACATAGGATTCAAGCTCCCAGTAGTTAGAAAATTCTTGATTGATTCCAAATAAAAACAAATTTCTTTTTTTAATTTCACGATCAAGATATATAATTTTATCTTGAACGAGCTTCACACTATTGTCTATATACCATTAACGTGGTTTTTAATTTCTTGGACCATATTTAATCTATTTTCCTCCATATCTTTTTTCAGTTCCAAACGGAACTGATTTAATAAATCAAGAATTTCTCCGTTAATTATTTACTTGAATTTATCTATTCTATCTATTTTTACAATAATATTTCTAATT
Organism: Triatoma infestans; assembly: GCA_011037195.1. Classification (NCBI taxonomy): domain Eukaryota; kingdom Metazoa; phylum Arthropoda; class Insecta; order Hemiptera; family Reduviidae; genus Triatoma; species Triatoma infestans. Next base: position 108,427 of record JAAEAF010000397.1, read on the forward strand.
CTAGAATAAAATACAGATTACAAATAAAATAATTTTATTTTTTAATTAAATGAAATAGTTGATTATTAATATTTGAAACTTGCATTAATTTCCAACAGAAAATTTATTTCTTAGTTTATTTTTAAACTATCCAACAATAGTCTTATTAAATCAATAAAAGTAAATATACATAACATTCAATATTAGTTGATAATAAAGTTTGTTTATTTACCCTTGATTGAATATATTTTAGTCTTGAATAGATGAACTACTCCTCACTGTCTACCCCACTCCAGACGAAATTCACCTGATGAGTTCTGACTTATATTGTATACTACAATAAGAACTTATAAATCAGCTATTAAATAACTTCTATCCGGTAGATTTACTTGAAATTTTTACACTCTATTGGACCTTATTTATAGCACCTGTATACCAATTTTCAAGTCAAACCGCCACTTTCTTAACAAGTTTTAAACGAGTTTGAAACAGACAAGACGTTCATTGTATCGTAGTTTATACACGACTCCACCAATTGACTATATCGTTCGCAAATAGTCAATTTGCGTTCGCTTTATTCTATAACCCTCAATTCATATCCATATAAGGCTTTCCTTAAGGTCATTTATAAAAATAAATAAAAGTGGTGAGTTTGCAACCCTGCTGAAACCTAGAAATGGAGCAGATCGTCATTTTTCCACCAAACCGGTAATTCGATGTTTGTAAAGAGGCCAGATATTGCTTTAATCAATTTTGTAGAAACGCCCAACTGCGCAAATTTCAAATTTAAACGTTAATGTATTTCTATCGACGGGTTTAAAATCAAGAAGCAGTTGATTTTCTTAACCCCTTCATGCCATTTTAATTCAATTATATTTGTAAGGATGAAAATATTATCTACTGTAGTATAGCCTTTTTTTAACCTGGCCAGCTCCTCACAGAGCAAGCGTTTCTTATTCACCCAGGGTTTCAACCTTGCTGCAAGCAGATTGGTATATTCTTAATTGTATCTTGAAAAACTCAGTCCCATTGTAGTTCACCACCAAACTGATATCACCCTTTTTATGTAAGCGGTAATCTTTCGTCGGTTTTCCTTTTTTTATTAGCCTGCTGTTGTTCAGATATGTCCGGTGGCTCACCCAAGCGTATGCTTCAGAAATAAGTTCTAAAGTGTCCGATTTTTGTTCCTTAAGAATGTCTTCTACTTCATTGATTCGGTATATGAGCCTCTGATTTTAAAAAACCTTTCTTCTACGAAACGTTTTAGTCTATGTTATGTAAATTTAAAAGATATAATGTATTTTCTTCCCTTTCTTCCAACGTTTTGTCATATTTTTATTTTTTAATGTTTCTTTCTGTCTAAATATTTCCTGTTTGAGGTTTTAACTGCAGTAGCGCTCGAACCTTTGAACTGTTAAGTACTCTGTATTCTAGTCTCATATCTAAATTACTATTTCCCATATTAATTAATATTGTGGAAAACTAAATAACTGTTTATTGATAAGGAAATTATCTGTGTGTCTAGCCATGAGGCTAGTGAATAAGTGAAAAATAAGTGAAAAATCTGTAAGCATGTTAAAACAAACAGGTGATGCTGCTAACTCATCAGCTGAAACGGATTCCACAAGTGTGGATAATAAAAGAAAACATATTTCTCCCGGTAATACACCGCCTAGAAAAAGTAAAAAATATTGTTTAAATATTTCTCCAATACCGCTAAGCAACAGTTTTGCTCCACTTTCTCAGCTTAATAGTGACAATGAAAATAACACTGAAACAACTACTGAAGTTAAAACTGTAAATATACCTCCTATTTTTCTGCAAAGTTCAGCAGAACATTTATTAAATTACCAAGAGATTCTACAGGATATCCGGAAAATCGTTAAAAATAGTTTTGAAGTTAAACAAAACAGAAATTCATTAAAAATATCAACTTCTGACATAACTGACTTTCGAAATCTCACAAAATTTTACGATGATAATAAAGTTAACTACTATACTTATAAATTTCCTGATAATGATAACAATCTAATTGTAATTATTCAAGGTATATCTTATTCTATTTGTGATCAAGAACTGCTTGAAGCTCTAAAAGAATTAAACTTACCTGTGAAACTTTTAATGAGGTTAAAAAATAGAGACAAGTTACCAACAACACTTTATTCTGTAACGGTTGATAAAAGTGAACAAGGTAAGAAAATATTTCAATTAAACCACATTTTGAATTTAAAAATAACAATTGAACCAAAATAAAAACTAATGAAATTCCACAATGTCAGCGTTATGGCACACTAAAAAGTATTGTAATTGCCCTGCTGCGTTAAATGTGCTGGTGATCATTTGTTTAGCGATGTGTACACAAAAAATTAACACCTAAATGTGTAAACTGCGGTGAATCACACTCAGCCAACTACAAACGTTGTGTTTACTACCAACAGATAAAAATGCAGTACTACTCAGCTGACAGACAAAAGGTTACTAATTCACAAAATCAAAATATAAACAGGCAAATAAATAAACCAAGCACACTGCAAAGTTCAACACAACAAAGAAGTTATGCTTCTGTTGTTAAAGATAGTACGAACATTGAAACAAACATTAAAGACAATTTCAATTTAAACGATTTTATTACATTAATAACTAAAGTTATTGTTAATGCAATTAAACCTCTTATACCACGCATTAGCACATTTTTTATGGAATGTGTAAATAATGCCTTCATTTCTCAGATTAAAAAGTGACTGTCCCTGCAAATCTATCTTTGTTAAAAATTATCAACTGGAACGCAAATGGATTACATAATAAACGGAATAAATTTATTGATTTTCTAAATAGCATAATATTGACATTGCCTGTGTTTCTGAAACGCACTTCACCAAAAATGATAAATTCAAAATACCAAATTATACTGTATATAGAAATGATAGATTATCAAAAATTGCCTCAGGTGGAGTGGCAATAATAATTAAAAGAAATATCGCTCACTATGAAATCTCACTACCCAATTTTCAAAAAATTGAAACTATAGCTGTAAATTTAAATTTATGCACACAAAATGCGGTGACCATTATCTCAGCCTACCTACCTCCAAATGCCCGTTTACTAGAGCATGATATAGGAATTATTTCATAGATTACAAACCCCGTTTTCGTGAAAACGGCGATCTTATTAACTCTAAGAATATTATTTGGAATTGTCGTGTAAATAACACAAATGGTGTCCGGTTAAACAACTATGCTAGTCAATATAACCTTCACATCAATTCACCGATGAAACCGACATGCCTTCCTTTTCAGCATAATAGGCGACCAGATTAAAAATTTCAACTTACCCATCCAGACATAGGTAATAACCGAACTGGACTCTGATCACCTACCAGTCATTACAACATTTAATGAAACACCTCAAGAGATGACTGTCATTCAACCTCTAATAAAAGGTCGAGTAGATTGGCAATGTTTTCAACAAGAATTAGATAAACAGATAAAAGTTGGTTCAATAGTTTACAGTAAAGAAGCTATAGATGAAGCTTTAGTCGACTTCCCAAATTCTATATCTAACGCTACAGACTTGGCCTCTCACACAAATTTTCATAGGAGGAACTCAGTTAAACATTCTTTACCATATCACATTAGCGCACTAATACAAGAGAAACACAGAATAGAAGGGCTTGGCAAATGCACAGACATTCATTTCTTAAAACCGAACTACATCGACTTATTAGACAGGTAAAGTTTGAACTAGATAGACATCACATACAACAATACCAGAGTTACATCGAAAATATCCACCCTAATGATATTCATATGTGGAAAGCGACAAGACAGATCCTGAAAACTTCTCTTAATATTCCACCAATAAAAGAGGGTAGTTTGGTATTCTCAAGCGATGCAGAGAAAGTAGGCAGTTTTTGCCACACATTTTGAGAATGTATTTTCTGTTAACACTAATGATGGTGATCAGGAAGAGATAAATAATTACTATCCAGAAGATCAAACGGAATTAATAAATGTTACACCCGACTGTACTTCACCACCAGAACTATCTGAATTTATTCTAGATTGGAAAATAAAAAAATCACCTGGCAGTGACAGAATTCCAAATATTGTATTAAAATACCTAACTAAAAAGAGTCTAGCTGTAGTTGCATCCATATTCAATGCTTGCCTTTCAGTTAGATATTTTCTGGACGTTTGGAAACATGCAATGATTGATTATAGTAGTGCACAAACCCAATAAACCAAAAAATTGAACTGAAAAGCTATAGACCCATCAATCTCCTTTCTAATATATCGAAAATATTAGAAAAGGTAATCAAGAAGAGATTAGAAGGATATCTTGAAATAAACAGTGTAATACCTGACTTTCAGTTTGATTTTAGATCTGGGCTTTCCACCGTATACTGGCTGATGGGCATGCACGAACTTATTATAAAAAGTTTTGAGGCAAAACAACATACTCTAGCAATATTTATGGATCTGCAACAGGCATTTGACAAAGTGTGGTATGCAAGATTAGTATACAAACTGTTTAAGATTAATCTCCCTCTATATTTAATTGAGATAATCGAGTCGTTTGTCACGAACCGGACGTTTTCTATTAGAATACAAAGCTCCATATCTTCACCTAAAAATATTAGAGCAAGAGTTCCGCAAGGATCAGTGCTGGGACCGATCCTGTTCAACATTTACGTGCATGATATTCCACAAATAGATGGTCCAACTACAGCCATGTACGCAGAGACACCGCACTTTTTGTTAGCCATGAAGACATCAATGTTTGTGCAACACAAATCCAGTCTGCAGTGGATATTCTAATTTCTTGGTTATACAAATGGAAACTAGAACTGAATGCAAATAAATGTGAGGCCATGATATTCACATTAAGAAGGCCGCAAAATCCACAGGCTATCATAATAGCCACAAATCAAATACCATATAAAGCACCCGATGAGACAGTTAAATATCTTGGGCTACAGTTAGACAGGCGCCTCACATGGAACCATCATATCAACACAAAACTAAACCTAGCATATGCTCGACTCTCTCAGCTATATCCCCTTTTAAGCAGAAGGTCAAAATTAAAAATCACCTGTGGTAAGCTGTTGTACACTTCACTTATCAGAACTGTAATAATGTATGCCTGTCCTGTATGTGGCGGTGCAGCAAGTTCCAAATTAAAACGGATACAGGTCCTTCAAAATAAAGTTATATACATCATAACGAATGCAGCCTGGTTGTGCGAAATCAACAGCTTCATAGGGAACTGCAACTGCCAGCAGTGGCAAACTATATAAAAACTACTTCCGTCAACTTTATAAAAACTCTACAAATCTCTAATAACAGCATTATTTCAAGGATCGGTTATAAACTAAACGGCAGAAGACTTAAACCTAGACTGATACAAGACGTTATGAACATTAGTGCGTAATAGTTTGTTAATTAAATGAATAACTTATTTAAATTTTCAGTTCTGTGAAATGTTAAATTTTAGTTAAGATTTTTATTATTCTCATTATTTATACCTAACCATGTATAGCATTAAAGTCTGCTGGTCTGGTTGTCTGTTCCTGTCCATTGCCTCAGTTATAGGGGTACATAACCCAGGATACTTACAGGCAATCCTACAAGGGGAAAGGATCAGGATAGGTTGGGGGAGGGAATCCCCAACCTGGAGAGCCAGAGGCTGATTGCACCCCGAAGGGTGGGCGATGGAGGCGCCACAGACCAACGCCAAAGGGGGTCTCCTTTCTCGGATGTGAGAAAGGAATCCCCCAACTTATCTCTTATATCGTTTTATAATCTCTTCAATCAGTTCAAACTTCCTTTAAGAGTAACATTAAGTTACAAAACTTACCAAACTGTGCTGTATTATAATGATTAGTTCATGCAATTATTACCAAATGATTTGACGTAAAACTCGAGAATTATAGAGAAATTGCAGAGACTAAAGAGAAATTGCAAAGAGGTAGTTATTGAGGTTATTATTTGGACCGATACCGGCACTAGACTCTCAACGAAAAGAGAAGTTCCTACATATTATAACCAAAGACACGCTTAGATTATAAGTATAATCTCAAATATTAACGAAAATTGGTTCTCCAAATGAATTCTTTATGCAATATTTCAATGTAAAATATGGTTGGTATTAATGTAACAATGGGAAGAGGGAGAAATGAGTACTGAAAAATTTGTCTATTTGGTTATTAGAAGCCAACACAGAATTTATTAATTACAAAAAACACTTTAATACCTGAGAACAATAACTCATACCAATTCAACACATCACGACTATAGTTAAATAACAGCGTTCACTCACAATTTAATGGTCTTTATGTTGTTTTTTTAAATGGTCAATTCTCTAGTCTAGAGTAAACACGCGTAACTCTTCTCAAAAATTCACAACATAACCTCGTAACCTCTCAAAAAAAGAGCCTCCTCTATTACCCCATTTTGTTCAGTTTCCTCTATAGATAGCGCCATTGTCTCCGTTACATCACTTCCCTCCCCGCTTAAAGAGTTGTCTCCAATGGAGAACTCTTTAAGATGAGCTATATCGTCTTGGGGGTCGTCGCTCTCGCTGCGGTCGTGGCTACTCATCTGCCTGCTCTTCGGGGGGCTGAATCTCTGGGACCTCTCCTCGGGTCTCGATATCTCCCATAACGGCTCCCACTTCGTCATCCAGCCGTGAACGGTTCCTTGAATCGTCCCAGCCGTGGCCCATGGGTTCCTCTCGTGGCTGGCACAACACCAAGGGCCCTAGGTCTTCATCCTCTTGTTCGTCCTAACCTCCAGATTCCTCCTCATCTCCCAGGTCCACAATCGGCCTCATCCTCCTCCTCTCCCTGTATATAGAGTTTCAGTCTGTCAATGTGATGGGTTTCTTGCTTACCCTCTCCCATATCTACCACGTAATTTACTGGACCTATCGTCTTGAGCACCTGATACGGGCCGTTCCAGGGCTTATAGAACTTTCTTCGGTCCCCGGTTGGCAGTAAGGGGTTTTGCACATATACTAGGTCACCCACTGACAGCTTCGCTCGTGCCTTCTCCGGTTAAACCTCTCCGCGTTTCTGCGTTCGAGTTTTTTGCTCTCCATAGCCGCCACCTCATAAGCTTCCTCCAACAGTCGCCTTAGTTCTCTAGGGTAGTCGCCCTCTGCATCTGCTGCTAACCTAGTGGTCAAATTACACCCAAATCTCCCGACCAAAGGTGAGCCACTTGGGCGAATAGCCTGCGACCGTATGCCTCACGCTCCGGTAGGCCATTAAGGCGAAAGCTACGTACTCATCCCAATTTTTCCCCTTGTGGTTTACATAATGCCGAAGGCTTCCTATTAATGTTCGATGTAACCGCTCCATTCGCCCATTCGCGAAGGACTATAAGCTTTCTGAAGGGAGGGGGTTCGAATCTTCTGGATTCTCAACAATTTGCAAACTTCGCGCATCAAGGACGACACGAAGTTTGTCCCTTGGTCTGTCAATAATACTTCGGGTGCCCCATGACGCAAGTCCTTGACCGGCATTGTCTCGGCATACTTCCTTCGCATATTCCTTGCACTGCCCGACGTAGTTCCTAATGTCCCGCGCCTTATGGCGCCAGTAAAATTTTGCACCGCCCGCTGCAGCGTCCTATCCACCCCATGATCCGTAATGACCTTGAACTTCCGCCCGTACAAATAGCATCTAAATTGTCCTATCCCCCACACCATCGCCAGTAATTCCTTCTCGGTTGCCGAATAATTCCTCTCCGCGTGTTCAGTTGACGCGAGGCATAGGCAATCGGGTTTCCTCCCCATTGGGTCGCTGGGATAATACCGCCCCCAGCGTTAGCCGTGAGGCGTCTGTAGCCACTATGAACGGTTCCTCAAAGTCCGGGTACCTGAGCACCGGATGTTTTATTAGTCTGTCCCGGAGTCGTTCAAATGCTTCTATTCGGGTCGGGATCCACTCAAAAGACGTTTCAGCCTTTATTAGTTCAGTCAATAGTCTCGCTTTTTCCGGGTATCCCTAATGAACCGTCTATAGTATCCCGTCAGGCCCAGAAATGCTCCGCATCTCCCGTACATTAGTCGGTCTCGGGTATTTCTCTATCGCCAGCAGTTTCTTCGGGTCTGGCATTACCCCATCTCTCGTCCCAAGGAGACCTAGATAGATAATCTCCGTGCACATAAATTGGCATTTCTCTATTTGCCTTGACACCCACTTCCCTCAGTCTCTGTAGGACTCTACCCCGTTGATGCCATTGATGATGTTCTTCTTCCGTCGCAGCGAAAATCACTACATCGTCCAGGTAAACGTAACAATCAGCCCCCTTTATTCCCACGAGCGCAGCATCTAAATCTTTGAAACGTGGCGGGCACCCCCGACAGTCCGAACGCCATCCGATTGTATACATAGTGTCCGTCAATCGTGTTGAACCCAGTTTTTTCTCGATCCTCCGGCCTTATCTCAATTTGGTGGTACCCGCTGGTTAGAACAATCGTAGTGAACCACTGGCTCTTCCCTGGGCGATCCAATGTTTCGCTGATATTGGGTAGAGGATAGATATCCAGCCCTTATGACTGCATTTAGCCTTCTAAAATCCGTGCAGAACCTGTACTTGGCCTTCTCTCCCTCACGCGTTTTTTTTCTAACCAGAACGACGGGCGCGGCCCAAGGCGATGTAGACGGCGCATAACCCCTTCCGAAGTAACTCCTCAATCTGTTGTCCTCTTCTTGTAAATGATACGGCACTCTGTATGCAGCTTTCGCTTATGGCACAGCATCCCCTGTCTCGATTGTATGCTGGACGAGACTGGTGCATGGTAACTTCCCCTCTATTTTCGAATCCAGTACATCCTGGTAACTCCGCAGGAGGGTTACTAGTGGATGTCGCATTTCAGTAGGCAAATGTAATAATTTCTCGTGAATTCCTTCTCAATAGTTCGTTCTTCAACGCCACCCTTGATGACCATAGTCCTCCCTTGTAGGTATTTTCTGTAACGGCGGTTTTTCCTATAGTACTCCCCGCAGTTAGTGTGACTTCCTGCTTACTTAGGTTTATAATCTTGACCCATACGTTGTTCTTCATACGTGTCACTGACATCCGCCCCACTTTCAGCTCCGCGGGTAGTTGGCCAAATTTTTCTACAATCACGTTCTCAGGTTGGTTCCTTGGATCCAGTTTACACTTGACAAAGGTTTCGCTCCACGGCGTCAATTGAACGCTTGCCTTTAATTTTACTTCCGCTTACTTGCTCTTCTCCTAGTCTTTGTCTTTCTCCGATTCTCCGCACCTGCCCTTGATTATCGCATTCTTGATGCTCCCCAATCTCACCTAGGACATTTAGTATCTGTTCTATTCCCTCCAAATCTTTCCGGCTCTTTACCACTCTTCTCAATTCTACATTCAATCCCATGAGAAAAACGCCTAATACCAGGCCCTCCCTGATCTCTTCTGCCACTCGCCTTTCACCTTCTCTATCGTAAGTCTTGATAACGTGCCTAGCTGCCGTTCTACAACGGTCCGCGAACCGCCTATAGTTTTCTTTTGGCCCTTTTTTTAGGCTCACTAGCTTCATCATTTCATCTACCCTATTCCCGAACTTACCGAACCGCTGTCTTATGATCCCCTCCATTTTATGCCACTTGATTTTCTCTTCCCTTCTTCTTTTTTCATTTCGCAGAAATTCTGTTGCTTCCTCCACAAGCTACGTCTCACCAATTCTGCCGTTTCCTCTTCCGTCCAGCCTCTAGCTATCTTTAAACATCACCTTTTCCAAAAAATCTTCTATCATCTATCATCATACTCCCCACTCCATGCCTTTAATTCCCTCGCTCCTGGCAATTCTCTTTTCGCTCCTAACTTAATTTCCAAAAATTCCTTCATAAGGGTTATTATCTCCCACTGGTAATAAATCTCTAAGTTCCGCCGAGCTTCATCAATTTCCTTTTGTATACTTGACTGCTCTTCAACTCTTATCCTCCCCCGTTCTTTTATCAATTCTTTCTCCCATTGTTCCTCTAACTCTTCCGCCGATCTTTGGGCCAGTTCCGTGAGTTACCGCTGCTTGAATACCTCCTTCCTTAGCTCTTCTACCTCTCTTTCTATGCTTGTAGGTTAATTCTAACTAATCTAACTATATTTATAAAATAAATTCTTACTTGGTAATTTTCTTGTTGCGATCGCACCGCTGTCACCAATGTAACAATGGGAAGAGGGAGAAATGGGTACTGCAAAATTTGTCTATTTGACTATTAGAAGCCTACACAGAATTTATTAATTACAAAAAACACTTTAATATCTGAGAACAATAACTCATATAAATTCAACACATCACGACTATAGTTAAATAACAGAGTTCACTCACAATTTAATGGTCTTTGTGTTGTTTTTTTAAATGGTGAATTCTCTAGAGTAAACACGCGTAACACTTTTTAAAAATTCACAACATAACCTCGTAACCTCTCAAAAAAAAAAAAGTCTCTATAACTCCATTTCGTTCCCAGTTTCCTCCATAGATAGCGCCATTGTCTCCGTTACAATTAATATATGGGGGGCTGAGATTCATAGTGGCATAAGTCAAAATTTGAAAGTTTTGACTTAACTCAATATTCATTTTCCTTAAGAGACTAAGCATTTAGATTTATAGTGAAATAAGTCATATATCTGGTTGTTGCCATGAGAATTTCATCACTTTTTTCAGATGTAAACAACTCCAATAAACTGTTTATTATCATAGTGAAGTAAGGGGACTTACTCCACTATGGTCCTCAACGAACAGGAATTAAAATGTTTTGAATCATAGTGAAGTATTTGGCATAAGCCACTACAATAATTTTTTGGCGGTTGATTGTAATATCATAATCAGAATGGCCATGAGTCACCCTCTCTACATTCTATTTCTAAACATCTGATCGAATTTATTATTATTAACACCTTGCTGTCCGTTGACAAAACAATAATACATACACAGGTGACCGATTGTTTATTTGTTAAACATTTTTAAGAAAACCGTTATTATAGCTCCAGACCTGAGTGTCGGAAGCTGGTATATTTTACGATAGAAAAGTTTTTCAATCGATTAAAATTGCTTTTATTTTAACATATTTTTTGATATTAAATTTTTAAAACACTAATATTTAAAAATGAAGTGCTGCATACTTACTTTCTCTTACTCCTCCTAGTAAAAAATATTGCGATCGTTCCAAATTTGCGAAATTGAGTTTTCACTGAAATTGACGTTTGGAGGCCCTTGAGTACGAGAAAAATCTTTTTGACAAATGGTCTGTTGCGCTATGTGCGTTTTAACAAAATATCTCAGAAACGAAAATTGGCAAGAAACTCAACTTGGTATTCCGTTCTAACTACCGTATCTGACACGAAGGTTTTGGCAAACCCCATCAACCGGAAATGCTCATTCACTGAACGATTTTTTTCGCAATTTTTCGAAAACGGTTCTAACGATTTTCTTTAAACCTGGAATGTTCACTGGATAGATAAAAACATATCTCTTTTATTTCAACCGTTATCGAATAAAATGATTATAAGGGTTTTTTTTTTTGAGGAGCGGTCAGTTAGATTTAAATTTAAAGTACACAAGCTTTGTCGGTTTTCAGTGAAGACGTTCCACAAAAGTCCGCTCAGGTATACAACCCCTACTACCTTTTTTACTTGGCCAGCTCAACTAACGTAAACATTGTAATTTGAAGAAAATGTGTTAATTGGAGTAAGAGAAATGTGTCAGTTTTCAAACCATTTTTTTTTGTTGCGAATATCTCCGATACTTTCCAGCTCTGGGGACCCAACCATAACAAATACCATAGTATTTTCAAAATACGTACATGCTAAACCACAGAAAGACTATTGTGTTTAATAATATTTTTATTGTTTGTTTAAAATAAATAATCATAATTTGAAAAAATCTTAGTATTTTTTTTTAATATGGTATTCTTCAAAACATTTACCAATACACAACGGAATCTCACAATATTTACAAATGAAACATGTATCTCTCCGAAGGCCATTTCTTTTGCACACTCTACAGCGCTTTTGAGGGAACTTCTTTTTGCCCGAACTTTTAATTCTTCCAAGTCTGTGCGGTCTCATGTTTCCTGAAATTCTAGCGGGTGGATCTTCATAAAGGTTCTCCTTGTTGGGCTTGCAGAACTTCCTGAATTACTTTTTGAATTAATTTCATTTTTAATCCAACTTTTTGCAACTTGTTGCAGAAAAAGTAAACATTTTATTTTCTTTGCGGGATTAAGAATTTTGTAACCACAAAGGAATTAAAAAATGCGCAATTTAAAAAAAAAAATATGAAGACTTTCTTTGTCCATTTCACGGTTTTTCTTATAATTGGATTATATGAAAGATATTGATCAGCAAAATCAACATCCTCCATGTATTTGTTACAATCCACAACACTTTCTGGCTTTATTATCATTTCCCCAGTTTTCTGTTTCTTCTACCATTTTCAATCATAGGGCCTGATGTATTGTTGATATCATTCTCACTTCCCTTTTATCTTTCCAGATGTGTATTAAAACACCACCCTTTCGACCAAAATCATGTTGACCTTTTCTCAACTTTAATTTTTTCAAGTCTAAAGGCAATCCTCGATTTTCCCTTTCAGTACTACATATTCTAATTTTCTTCGAACGCAAATGTTCTGTCGGGTCGACACTATTACAATAATTATCCATATATACCTGACGGCACAACCATCTAAAAGATAAAACACAAGTATTTGCAACTTTTCTCCATTACCACAATATAATTTAACTTTGCATGTGTATCCGCTTTCAGCATCACATAGCATTCTTACAAGTAAACCATGCTTGTTAGTTTTTCCTGGGTTATAAACTCGAAATTTCAATCGACTTCGGTATCATGGCTTCATTCAACGAAAAATTTTGTTTTGGCTTACATATCTTATTAAATTTATCAGAAAAGTATTACATTATTGAATCTATTTTGTAAGTTCGATTCGTGTTTTCTGACATTTTTTCATTATTCGAGAAATGGAGGGATTGTAAAATTTGCCTTAATCTATTTCGGGTCATAACTTTGCCAAAAATAGATGTTTCCATCTGTGAAACGGTAGACCATTATACTACTCTTCCTAACTTGTACCATTAAAATATGTAATCTCGAAAATTGCTTCATTTCGGGTATTGTAGTATCATTCCACTTTTTAGTGTTTCTTAGTATTTTGTATTTATGGACATTTTGACCGTGATATCTATTTGTTTCTGTCGTTAATAATTTAAAAAATTCATTACTAATTAACAAATCTACAACTTCTGGAATATTTTCAGAATTACTAGGTAATATTTTAATAGCTTCGTTGCCCAAAAACAAATCCGGAGTTACATTAGCATCATTTCGAGACAAATATATTCCTTGAATTATTTCCTTCGTTTTCTTCGTCTTCAATGCGTTCTGAATTGCTGTATCAGATTCACTTATTAGCGGCAAAACTCTTCTTTTTATCGCAATAGGAAAATCTGAATCGCTACTATCCTCGCTGGATGTAATATTTTCAGCATCAGATAATACATCAGACATATTTCACTACTAAAGTTTTCAAAATCTTCTTCTTCCATTATAAAATTAACGCAACCAAATATATAAACTAAAAAATTAATTTAAAACAGAAGAAACTTTTTTGCAAGTAATTCGAGTTAAATTAACGACGTACTAGTGTATTATACGGAAAGGTTTATGGGTATTAAAACAAAAGACGTACTAGTACGTGAAATGCTATTGGGTATTAAAAACAAAAGATGTACTAATAAGCGAAATGGTATTGGGTATTAAAAACAAAAGACGATCTACTAGTACCTCAAAGGCTCTAGGATATTAAAAACAAAATTCTATAAGTTGTTAATTGAACCTCGTCATTCTTATTGTAAACACTGCTATTTTTCATCCATTCACGAGTGTAAAAAATAAAGTGAGTCATACTTCAACTTCAAACATGACTGACGAAGAATTACTGAGATGTTTAGAAGATAGAGATGATAATACAGCGGACAATGACTATTTTCCCTCAGTGGGCGAATTATCCTCAGGTATGTAGTTTGATCCATTTGCTTATAAATAAAATGAAACAAATAAAAACATTACAAAATTTTCAATTTAAATTATTTAAATTTTTAATTAATTAATTTTTCAATTTTAAAAATTTTTTAAGCCACAAAAAAGAAATGTCACCTTCTTTTTAATATTTTATAGATACCCATTCGGAAGAAAATTATATCCATCAAATGGGTCTCAATGCAAGGGATAGACATAGAGGAGAGGTTGGTGGCAACGTCGGTAATCAAACCGAAGCGGAACAGGATGTGAATAATCATAGTCCTACTGATTTCAAGCCCGAAAGCGACAAAAAAATGAGTCAGCGAGAGCGAAGGCAAAGAGACTTCGAAATTCAGGAATGGGATACACCAACACGAAGGGCAGACATGTGGAAGCCAAAAAATTTGAAAACAAAGACTGTAGATGTGCTAAGAAGTGTAGGGACTCATTCAGCGAGGGCGAGAGATTTAATCAATTCGTCAATTTTCAAAATATGGGCGATTTTTCGCGCCAAAACGCTTACATGTGCGGCCTCGTTCAACAAGTACCTATAAAAAGTAGGCGCCTCGCGATGGGACAAAAGGAGAAAGACAATGTTCAAATTTGTTTTTCCTCCAGAAAGCAAATTGTACAGTTCGAGTCTGCAGAACATTTTTTAAAGATACATTCTTAGTCAGTGATGGGAGGTTGACAAGAGCTTTAAGGAAAGTAATGATCGGGAAGATTCCTGGTGAAGACTTAAGGGGAAAACATAAAGCGGCACTGAAAATAACTCCAGAACAAAAGAATTCCGTAAGAAACCACATCACACTTTTCCCATCTTTTCAGAGTCATTATTCTCGGAGGGACGACCCAAATAGAAAATACCTAAGTCCTGAGCTTAATATTAGAAAAATGTATATTCTTTACGTGGAGTGGTGTCATAAAAACCAGGTAATTCCAGTTAAGGAATACTTTTATAGGTACATATTCAATAATGAATTTAACTTACATTTTCACGCCGCTCGAAAGGACACATGCAAGGTATGTGATAAGTATAAGCAGTTAATGGATGTGGAAGTGGATGAACGGAATAAAGCTGATTTGGAAACTCAGCATTTACTCCATTTAAAAAGAGCTGAGGTGGCTAGGAATAGTTTGAAGGCCGATGGAGAGCGTGCGGCACAAAATAAAGATGTTTACACTATAACTATTGACCTTCAAAAGGCTCTCCCTTTTCCCAAGATTACAGTTTCCGAAGCGCACTACCGTCGGAATATGTATTGCTATAATTTGGGCGTGCATGATGTGGCTAACAAAAAAGGTTACATGTACGTTTGGGACGAAACAATAGCTTCCAGAGGCTCTCAGGAAATTGCTTCATGTATAGTTAAGCATTTGAAACAGTACCCTAAAAAACATGTCATAATTTACAGTGATACTTGCACAGGGCAGAACCGAAATATTAAAGTTTCTCTATCACTACTCAAATTAACACAAGAAACGTCTATTGGAACAATAGATCATAAGTTCTTAATTTCTGGTCACTCCTATCTCCCAAATGACTCTGATTTTGGCCTGATAGAAAGCAGTTCGAGAAACAAGACTATTTTTCGTGTCAGATGATTGGTACAGGGAAATAGAGAATGCGAAGCGACAGAGCAAGTTCACAGTAATAAAAATGCAAAGTGAAGATTTCATGAAAACAAATACTCTGGAAAACGCTATAACAAAGCGAAAAAAAACATTAATCTCGAGAATGTTAACTGGTTGTGTATACAATGGCTCCGCTATCAGAAAGACATGCCCTACTCCATACTGTACAAGACTACTCTCAACGAACTCTCCATCTCATTCAGTGAGCTGAACATAAAGCCACATAAAGAAGGCCGACCAAGGAACCTCGGACTGATCAAGCAAGAAAAGCTGTACGATGGACCGAGAAAGATCAACAAATTAAAGAAAAGAGACATGTTGTACCTGCTGAAGTATATTCCTCCAATCCATCATGCTTTCTTCAAAGGAATCAGAGGGTGCAATGAAGTTGACGACTTAGGTCCACTTGAAGATTCAGAAGATGATGAAAACCAAGATTAGTTTTATGTTTTTGTTCATGGATTTTTTCACGGGTTTAATTTGTTTTAATAATTAGATATTTTTTTAATTTTTTTTTTGTACTTTATCAACTTAAGGCTATTAGCCTTGACTGTGTGTTCGTAACGAATATTACATAAATTGAAATCAATAAAACAGATTTTAATGTAAATAAAAATTTAAAATTCCTTAAAAGAAAATAAACATTTTTAGCATTGATGAGTTGACATTGAACAAGTTATTTGCACTTCCTAGTAAAAATTCGCCTCTAAAAAGACAATTTGTTTATTTATTTTTTTTGTCTCTTTGTAATCCATATGGTAAGGGTACACAAGAATGTTAAATTCGAAAAATTCATTTGTGCACATGGTTTTGAGTTTTTTATGAAGCCAAATGAAAAAACCGGTTTTTTCCAAAAAATGAAAAATCTGACTTATGCCACTATGAATCTCAGCCCCCCATTATTTATATAAAAAAAATATTTTTGACTTACATATTAATAAAAAATAATTTTAAAATTTCTCTAATAATGTAATTATATCAAATTGTACTGTATTACAAAAATTGTTCTTTCTGTTTTATTATAAGAGATTATTACTCTTGAAAATGCCAAGCTAATTGCCGAAACATGCAGTTTTTCCTATATTTGTTGCTAAAAAGAAAATGTTTTAATTCTTCAATTAAAAAACATGCAATAAAGAAGTAACAAATTTGTAAGCTGAAGTATTGGTTCATATTTTTTGTAAATTCTTACTAGAATCTTCAAAATACAAATTAAAATCAACCTATATCATAAAAGCATATATTGAAAAATACAAGCTGGCACAACCCAACCCACTAAAACGTTAAATGGAGAGAAGAATACGGAACCAAACAACAATTGTTTGAAAACATGTCAAATGTAATATTTTGTTTCTTGTTTTGTTGGCAAATTTTATTTCATTTATATCGTATTTTTTATATGCATGCTTGATTTTGTTAGTAAGTTCCTTAATAAAGTTATTGAAAAGAAATTGAAAGATTTGTAATATTTTATTTTTGGTTTTAGGTGCAGAAATGGCTGTGTTTATAACAAAAAGGTGATGTTTTTTCTGGCGGAAAAATCCACCTATTGATGTTGTGAAAAGGTATAATTAGTAACATATTTTTCTTTTATATTAAAGAATTCATCACTCGAAGACCTAGATCGGGAATCTACCCAGTACTGTTGTAAAGTCTAGGCAGTTGTACTTGGCTATATTCACTTAGCTACTAGAGTCCCTATAAGAATGGTATCCATTAAAATTCTATACTGTCAAATTATCTTGAAAAGTTTCTTATCCAGAGGTTTAAATATAATGAAATTAATCAAGCTTAATTTTCACAGACCTTAACTGCGGAAAGGACCGGATCCTGTTGCAACTTTCTTCTAAATGTGTGCGTGGCTTCAATCAAAATTTATTTTAAATATGTTTCTCCATTTTCAGGTTGTTTTAGTAATATTAGAATCAGAGGGTTGGACTTAATATTGAACTTAGAATATGCTCAAAATCAATTCATAGGTTCTTCTATTATGGTCACATTTCAAATTTACTTAGGGACTTTTTGCGTTCGAATTCCTCCGCTGATCTCGCCTAAATCTAAAGCCAGCGTAAATCTGGCAGGTATTCTTTGAATTGTATCTTGTTGAGTATTTTTATGGCCTGTCAGATATTAAAAAAAAATCATACACTATCTGTCATATGACAATGTTGTAATATGCGTAGAATACGTATTTTTCGTTTTTCACCTCCACTAACCTCCCACCCCAACCCTATTACTCCCTTGTTATGAGAAAATGTTCTTTCGCTTTTTAATCTGAGAAACGTTCACTTTTTAGCAAATAGGTGCATCCAAAAAAACCTAATGTCTACGTCAAAATTTCAGATTTCCTAATTCAGGCTGCTCTCAGTCGAGCTGTAGCTGGAGCAGTTTTAAAAAATTTGTTATGATCTGTCAGACTCTAATGAAACGTGATTGCCAAAGGTCCCCAGAGCAATTCTAATTCAATCACAAAAATTAAGTGCGCCTATGCAATAATCTATTATTACCAATTAATTATTTGCCAATAATCTATTATTGCTAATATATTTCTGCTCTCTCCGATTTGTCTATTATTTCGTCAAAGCCTGATAACAGTTGACGAAAGTCAAAGTTCTAAAGTTGTGCATGGGCAACTAGTTCATAAAGGACTCAGTCAATAATAAATTAAAGAACAAATAAATGTATGCGAAGATCTATTTCTATTCAAGGAAGACTAGCGCACTTTATTGTAATAGCGCTGCAATATATATGGAACTTTACGGGAACTCTTAAGGAAGCACGGCTGAAGTTTTAATAGGTATAAAAAAATAATCTTGCTTCCAATGAATATCATTCTTTACACCGATCATCTTTTTCTTGAAATAAGCAAGGACAATATTGAAGTACTTTTGTTTTTTTCTTAACAATATCAGTTCCTTAAACAAAAAGGATGCATTCCAATTCGTTAATATGGCTTGACCTCTGCTGAATTTATTTCCTTTTTTCTTGACCCATCACCTCTTTAGAAATAATATATCAAAAACAATGCCCTTCTTTAGGCACTTTCAAGGGATATTGTCATGTATGTAGTTGAATACTTATTTTCTTGCATGAACTTAAAGTTTTGATTTTGTGATCTCGGAAGGGGCGATCATTTCCCACCATTCTGGCTTATTAAAAGTAGCAGGATTCCGATTCAAAGAGGTTTCTAAATGTTTATATACCTGCAAACCAAAAATAAACAATATTCCATTAGGACATCACAAATGTAATAGTTTCCTAAAAATGTGCATACACTCTGATATCGCACTGCTTAACATGGTCATTTCCAAAGACCACAAATGAAACAGGCAATCTCAGACCATACTAAAATTAAAGTCAGAAGAAAATTGGTTAATCGATGATTTAATAATATATTGTTCGAAAGTAGAGAACATATCGAACACGTTCTTAATTTTTTTGGGGGAATTATCTCGAAAACAGCTCGAACAATTTTCTTTAAACTTGGAATGCTGACTGCAAGAATTTCAGCTTATTCAGGTCAAACATTTTTCTGGAGAAAAATATTAGAAATGTTCGGGGAATCAATGATTATACTCAACTTTCACACACATATCTGTACATTGACTTTCTGCATTTCTTTCAAAATGATAAATCTTCTCACAGTTGAAATTTTGCTAAATGTTTGATTTCCATAATAAAGATTGAGAAGTACAATTGATAATTTCATTCTCAAAACAAAATTGATAATTTCAAAATTCTTTCTTGTCTGTAGCAAGAAAAGGAAGTAAACTCCTTTCAAATAAAACTGGAATAACTTAAATTATAGATAAAATAGTTTTATGTAAAAAAGGTTAAAATTGCTTTTTGTTAAAAAGGTATGAGATTAAAAACTTTTCTTTTAGTAAACCGTATTTTTTTCTCCGCATTATTTACACTATTAAGGTTTTTATTCCCAAATGAATGAAGAGAATAATGATGCATCATATACTTTCAACAAAATGTGAGAATCAATATTTTCAAATTTCTGTAACAATTTCAAGATATATTCTAATAAAACCTACATTTCCATCAGCATAACCAAGTGGTGAATTAATAATGAAGTCTGGTGGTGAAAGAGCGTCGACCAGAGATACTGCTTCATTCTTCAATAAGCTACAAAGTTCAACTACCCCCCTTTGAATATACTCTATACATTCTTTGCTAGTACAATATCCACCTAAAAATTAAAACAAATATTAATTTATAATTCACATAAAACACACATCATTGCTCATTTCCTCATATGGAATTAGTACTGCTTAAACTTCCTAGCATTGTGCAAGCATTTGATTGGTTTCGAAAATCCTGTAGTTTCGATTACTTCCTCACAATTAAATCATACCTGCCTAACACTACTTTGATTAGTTCTATCCTTTTCAACACAATTCTCGCTGGCGTCTTTTAAGGGAACTAAAGATATGAAAATAGAGAATTACACTTAAGATCGATTCTTCTCCTTTCCCCCTAGCTTAAAATCTAGGCATGCTTCTTCCCGCAAAGATATTAAAATTGACTAAGTGACTATAGTAATGTACTTCTGACATCTCATTACACTTTTCTAGTCCCTTCGATGGACTTACAAATTTCTCACCAAGGTTCTTGATGGAATTCCCTCGAAGTGTCGCCGGCATAATGAGGGCATCACCTTACACCAAGAGAGAACCAAATCAAAATTCTGATTTTGAACCTGGTAAGAGGGTTAAATTTATTCTTTTTTCTTCTCGCTATGTTAAGTTAGTTCTCCCAAACTTCAGGGTGAGAGGACGGAAGGGGCTCTGGGTTTTGCAATCAATGGAAGTTTCAAGTGATCTGAATGCTTATGAGGTTATAAAAAAAATATATAAGTCACATAAATACATAAGTTAAATATTGTTATACAATTCTGAGGCAATGTTGGTTAGGTATCTTAGTGATGGATGCACTTTAAATACATTCAGTGTAAAATCTCCACACCAATTACATTGGCTAGTCTCCCTATATCCAAAAGACTGGGACTTTAATTGAAAGTTGCCCTAGATTTATTAGAATGGCTACACAGAATACTGGAAGTACTTGATATTGGTACGCACCATTTTTCACTTGTGATTAAAGGCCACAGATTCAAACGTCCAGCTCTTGGAGTAGGAAGAATAAATGCAAAAGCCATACATAATCATTAAAAAATAAATAAATAAATAAATAAAAATCGTTTAAAATTTGTTCGACATCAGTTGAACAAATCATAGCCAAAAAGATAACCTGATCAATATAAATTTGTATATCTTTTTATAGGGCTTCTAAAGTAGTCATTCTAACAAAATTATATTACAACTTTCTATTAAAGCAACTGGTTTAGTATATGGGAAGTCAAGACAATTTAATTTGTTTAAAGGGTTTTACAGTGAATGCACTTACTATCCATCACTAAAATAACGTCAAAACATAATTTATTCAGGCCTTTAATGACCGCTGCAATACATGCTACAACTTTAAAAGAAGGTCTAGAGCCGAATCCATTACGACCTAAAGACCCAACTTGACTCCTTTGGTATCAGTGAACTTGTCTGTAAAGAGTACACGGTGTAAAAGTATGGGAATGTGTCGGTATACGGGCTAAGTTTGAGTTTGCCTGTAGCATGTTTAACCAAATAGTTGCACACATTAACTACGTCTGCAGCCCTATGTGTGTTTGAAGTTGAATCATTTAACTGTGATAGGGATTCTAGATTTCTAAAGTGGTGATTTAATGGAATTGCCAGTCAAAAAAGGCACTTGTAAAATAGGTATGTCTGATATAACATTTTGTAAAATTCCATATTACTTACCTTGAGAAATCGACTCATTCCTTTTTTCCGTATAACATAAGATCAGTAAATTTTTTTTTACAAAAATACTTCATACATTTCTGTATAAAATTAATAAATACCTTCAAAGAATAAAGCCAAGTGTTTCTCAATTAACCAAGAACCCAAAAGAGAAGTTAAAATGTAAAGTACTTCTTTAATTTTTCCTTTCTGAGATTCAGTAAATTCCACGAATTGTTGCAATAAAAAGTGCTAAAAGTAAGAAACAATTAATTAATAATAATAAAATCAGTTTTAAAAAGATCAATATATTCTAATGAACTTACTTCGCTATAGACAATACCAAGAGTTCTCGCAGCATACACTTGAATATTATTTTTAATAGTGAATTCATCCTCACCTCTTGATACATTGCTTTGAGCGAGATTATGTGTTTTCTTTATAAGATGTAATACCAACCACTGATACATAGCCAACAAATCTATATTTAAAACAGCTCACTTAGTAAAACTATAAAGAGTCTAAGTTAAATAAATTAGGATTTTCTACATTAGGTGTCGAAAATGAAGAATATGTCCTAAAAAGTACCCTGGAAACTCTTAATGCTTACTTGTTGGTGTCACAGTTTCTTGAATAGATTTAGCAGAAAATTTGCTTTGAGACAATGACTTCCAACTTTCCAAATAAATTACAGTTTTCAGCGGAGTATTCCATATCCCTGGTTGATCTTTCTGTGCCCATAATTTTAATAACCAATTACTAGCCTGTTGAATTAATACATTATTGTCTCCTTCATTGGTCATGTTTGCATCATTGTCATTTCTTAGATCAGCAAATCCAGCAACTGAAAGCAAATTAACTTAAGAATATATATAGTTATATCCCATTTTTTAAGGAAATCAAAGGAAAAATTGTTTTTGATGAGATATCTTAATGATGTCAATAATGTGTCTGTTATGAGAGAGAGAACACAATACTCAAACTTCGTTTTACTATCACCGCCAGTTTCGATGGCAAGGTTTCGTTCACAATTCGTCACTGATAATGTAACTTTACTAGAAGTTTTTATTTTATTTTTTGTTTTTTCAATTTTCTTTTAACTTCCCCTCTACGCCTTACAGTCCTCGGCAAAAAAATCAATTACCCGGAAGTCTAACTTGATTTTATGTTTTTGCAAATTTTCTCAAAATGAGCTCCAATTTTGTTAATATGGGTGTACTAAGACTATAAATTTACCCACTACTTAATAAAAGACTTACTACTTCTTTTGAAATATTTATCCGGATTTTTTTTTTTTTTTAAGAAATTACTACAGTTAGAGTGAAGCTTTCTGAAAGTGCCACTTTATGATTTCACCACTCATATTATATTAAATTTAACTGAATATTAGAAAATATTCTAACATTAAAATAAATCTATCAAGAAGTTTGAGAACTGCAGTGACAAGAGATTGCGTGAGTTTTTAAATTAAATTTTTCACTAGTTCATTTTTAATGGAGCCATAATTAATCACGTAAAGCCAATTTAGCACCTTCCATTTAAATTATGAAAGTATCGTACCTTGGAGGTAACCATGACCACCGCAGGCTTCTCTGCACTCTTGAATACCGTCCCTTGCCAACCACCCTGCTATTGGTTTCATACCACTGGAGAGAGCATGCATTTCTGGTCCTACAGCTTTCATCTTCTGTAAGAAACAAACCTATTAAATTCTAAACATAACCCATTATTTCCTTATATTGATTAATAAATCCTCAAATTACCTGACTACCTTCATCTCTTTCTACAATATCCAAAATAATTTGTTTGTAAATCTCAAAAAAAAACCTTCCAAAATGTAATAGAGCATAAGTAGCTGCTATATAAGGAAAAAGCCGCCATTGCTAAAGCAAAATGCAATTAAATGCTTGAAAAAGTTCAGGTTTATAAAACAGTAAAAATATGCGTCTTACTAAAAGAGGATATTCTATAATCGGCATTTCTTCGTTATTTGGTGGTCCAAACTGTTTCCTGACAGCACCATATCTAACAGCAATAACAACAGCTTTTAAAAGAGAAACTCCACAAATTGATACTAGAGAAATTCGTCCACCTGCAAGAGCTCCCAATGATGCTCCTGAAATGATTTTTTTTTTTTTTTGCAATGAAATACTACGCTAAGATTTAACGAACTCAGTTCCTATAAATTACCTAATCTTTTTTTAGAATCTTTAATTAGTGATACATAATTTCCATCAGGTGTCACATCTCCAACTTTATTCAACAAATTATCTTTAGGAATTCTGTAGTTGGAGAAAAGTATAAATCTGCAACATTAAGCATCAATAAATGAAACATGGCTAAAAATTGATGAAAAAACAATTATCATCAAATTAGCTATACAAGAATGATAAGTTATTGAGCTTCTAATTACGGCCAACTAACTGAAAGAGGCACGATAATTTCTATTTGTGTGAGATTTTATTCTCATTCCTTTAGACAAAAATGCTAAGTAAAGTAAGTTATACATTTTATAAATATACTAGAAGGGCTCCGTCCCCTGGTGCCTTCGGTGCCTTACCTCCCACCACTCTAACATTCTCAAGAAAAATCTGTGTAAATTGTGCAAAACATCTTAAAAATTCGTCCGAATTGCAATATTAACGCGTCACGAGGACTCCGCCCTCGGCGACCATTCCCCCAGAGGAAGACTGCCAAAAAAAAAAAAGAAGAATAAATACAGCCCATAAACAAAATGTATAGTCATGAAACATATTTCCAAACAATATTTTCAATAAGAGTGTCTTTCAATAAGTAACGAGACAAATCGCTGTAGCTAGAAACGGTTTGTTTAATCAATACAATAGTTTCAGTGCGTCAAGTTGGCATCCTTGTACTTAGTTTCTCATCAGCTGTTCGAGAATATTTGACAAGCATAACCTCAAATATAATCAGTTAAGAATGGAAGTCCGCTCGAGTATTGCACCTCGGAAAAACAACACTCAGTGATTTGATTTTTAGTTGCAGAGAGTATCAAAGGTAGTGAAGTCCATTGAATGTTGAAAGTGTACGGGAATAATTTTTGAACCGTTTGAACGTTTACTAATTGGTAGAACAGTTTAAAAGTGGCCGTGTAAGTGTCCATGACTAGCAACGAAGTGGACGACCGGTTGAAGTTACAACTTCCTCCCTCGAATCTCGCATTAACGCGTTAATTCAGGACAACAGGCATATTACTGTTGAACTATAACTGAAGAAATGCTGCGAGTGTTGGAACTGTCCATAATATTATTCAGAATAAGCTGTAGTACAAGAAAACATAGGCGAGGTGGGTTCCAGGACAACTTAGGACGCCCACAAAGAAACCAAGAAAAAGTGGGTTGGGAGATCCTTCTACATTCCCCCTACAGCCCCGACCTCGCCCCATCGGAATTCCATTTGTTTGGACCCCTTAAAGAGGCTCTACGTGGGAAACATTTTCAATCCAATGATGGAGTGGCTTCGAAATCAACCCAAAGAATTTTATGCCAGAAGCATACACAAATTAGAAGGGCAATGGGACAAGTGTATAAATGTTAGCCCACAAGAGGTATCTGTTGCATGCAATTTCTTGGGGAGACGCGACCCACTGGTTACCACAACTCAGTACTCCATGCACTTCATCAAAACAGTACACAATAACTTACACTTTATAAATAAGGACGTACACAGTACACAAACTAGAGTCTCCGTCCTTATTTACTTGGCAAAAACCAAGGAGAAGGAAGGGAATAGCTCAGTGGTAGCGCTGGACTAGCAAAGCGGAGGTTCCGGATTCGAATCCAGCATGCTGCCCTTAGATTTTTTCTTCCTGGAGCTTCAAAAACTCAGTGTCCGGTGATGCTTGGAGGCCGGCTGTGCATTGGAGAAGGCTCCGGTGGGCAAGTTATAGGACACCTATTTCATCTTTCTGTTTATGCAACTCTGCCGCCGTGATAAGAAGCCCACGCAATCTTCACACGCTCTCTAATCATATATATAGAGGACTTTTATCATTGTTATTGTTATTCTCAATTAGATTCTCGCTTAATTCTCATTTTAATTTCTGTATGTATGTGAACGTTCCTATTTGAAATAAATAGGTGTGAGTGCCACCGCAAATGGAAACTGCAGCAAAACTATTACTAATATTATTGTGAGTAACAATTATTGTTATTAAATAATTTAAAAGAAAAGAATATAAATTCAAAAAATAATTTCGAAATAATTATTATCAAAATTTTTATAAATTAAAATTTAAATTAATTTTATTGAAACAATTGATAACTAAATAACCTAATTGATTATATATATATATATATATATTTTAAGGCACTTAACTGCTACAGGTCATTATGCCTTTTGATTATATTTAAAAATAATTGAAGAAACTAATACAATTATTTAAATAGTAATTTTGAATATCGAAAAGTAAATAACAAAATTTTTGTTTTGGAATTTCAACTCAGTAAGTATTTTATTTTTAATTTTAATTTTAATTATTTCATTCTGAAATTATATCCTTGATTAATTGTTTGCTTTATATACATTTTACATTCACATATACACACACCAAAATGGCAAGCATGAGAGAACTGAAACTTATACTAGACTCAATCCCAACATACGAAGGAAATACGAAGGAAATCCGAAAACATTAACACAATTTATCCTCAATATTGACGAAATTAATACAATATTAAACACCTTAACACCAACACAAAAACAAAATATAAAGAAGTATAAAATATAAGTCTTTTTAAATATAAAGAATAAGATAGTAGGAACAGCAAACGAAAACCTTAGGAACATTAGATTCACCACCTGGGAAGAATTAAAGGTACATTTGATAAACAGTTTCGGAGACAGACAAGAACCCGCTAGTTTAATGTTAGAAATTTTGAAAATAAACCCTTCCAAAAATGCATTTAATACCTTAAAAGAAATTAAAGAAAAATTTAATTTATTTAAAGCTAAGGTAAACCTACTTGACGACTCCAATCAACAAAAGGAATATTGAATACAATTCCAAGAACTAATCGTAACAACTAACTTCATAATATCACTGAGAGACCCATTAAGGAAAACTTAGCCACCCGAAATCCAAAAACACTTGTAGAAGTAGAACAATTGCTAATAAACGATTTTCAATATTTACAGAACTCAGATAATAACAATAAAATAGTAAACAGATTACCTAAATATACCACCCACACGATTCCCTGGAACATCATTCCCCAGACAACCAATTCTCGTAAAACCCAATAATCGTTTATACAATACTAACTATCAACAACAAAAAAGCAATAAGACCCAACAGAGTACCCCAATGTCCATACAAACGAGGCAAACCTCAGCAATGCGACAACAACAAAACTTACCTCACAATCTTCACAGACAAGATAACAAATAGCACAACCTAGAGGACCGAATAATTATTTTACGCAACAAAATGCGCAATACCAACACAACCAACCGATGAACTATATAGCGGAAGAAATATTCAATAACCAAGATATTATTGACGATAACCCCTTAGAAGAATTCGACAATTTCAACCATGACGACCCCTTACAAATAGTACAAAATCCCGAGGAAATTGAAACAGAAGAAAACAATGCTTTTTTAGAGATAGTTCCTTGCAACATGAGAAAGAAATCCTAAATAATTACTGCGATTCGAAACTTCTCTTTTTAAAGAACAATGACTACTACATCCTAATTGACTCCGGATCTTCTATAAACTTAATCAGCAAAAATTACGTACAGAGAAACAAATCAAAATTTAAAATTTTTAATGAACAATTTACATTCACCACAGCTACAGGTAAACACACCGGAAACGGATATGTTATGATCAAAATCCAAAACAAAAACATCAAATTCTATCTACACGACTTCCACAAACAATTTAACTTACTATTAGGACTACCCGCGATAGTTGAATTAAAGTGAACATAAATTTCGGAAACAACACTGTAAAAATATTAGACAAACAATACGAACTTAAATACTTCCAGAACCCAACACAAAACGTTAATGCAACTGAACCCATCGAAATTAAAATTCGCGCAAACCATCTAAACGAAGAAGAGAAGAAAGAACTTTTTAAATTTATCGAAGAATTTAACGACATCATTCCTAAAGAAAATCAAGAACTTACACATACACACGCCATCAAACACGGAATAAAAACCACGGATGAAATACCTATTTACACAAAACCCTACAAGTACCCCGAATGCTACAAAAAAGAAATTCGAAGCCAAGTTACACAACTCCTAGACAACAAAATCATACAACCGTCATATTCACCATGGTCATCCCCAGCATGGATTGTACCAAAAAAACAAGACGCCTCAGGTAAACAAAAATTTAGAATGGTAATTGATTACCGCAAATTAAATTCAAAAACAATAGATGACAAATTCCCAATACCTAATGTAACTGACGTACTAGACAAATTAGGAAGAAACACATACTATACAACTATAGACTTATCCAGCGGTTTCCACCAAATTGAAATGCATGACAATTCGATCCAAAAAACAGCCTTTAACACTGACGAAGGACATTTTGAATTTAGGCGCATGCCATTCGGTTTAAAGAACGCCTCCGCCTCATTCCAACGCCTGATGAACTTCGTGTTAAAAGAACGCATAAATAAAATATGTTTAGTCTATCTAGACGACATCATCATATTAGGGACATCACTACAAGAACATATACAAAACATAAGGACAATATTCACTGAATTAAGAAAAAATAATCTAAAAGTTCAACTAACAAATCCGAATTTCTACACAAAGAAGTAGTTTATTTAGGCCATATTGTATCAGTAGAAGGTATTAAACCTAATCCTGATAAGGTCCCCAAGACGCCAAAAGAAATAAAAACATATCTCGGACTCCTGGGATATTACAGAAAATTTATACCTAATTTTGCAAAACTAACAAAACCTCTAACAAAATGCCTAAAAAAGGGAAACAAAATAGATCAGACAGACAAAAACTATAGAGACGCCTTTGAGAAAAGCAAAACCCTTCTAACTAATGCCCCAATCTTACAGTACCCAGACTTTTCAAAACAATTTACATTAACTACGGACGCCAGTAATTACGCCCTAGGAGCTATCCTTAGTCAAAACATTGACGGCAAAGACCTATCAATAGCCTATGTTAGCAGAACCCTAAATACTCACGAAACAAACTACTCAACAACAGAAAAAGAACTCTTAAGTATTGTATGGTCGACAAAATACTTCAGACCGTATCTATTCGGAACGAAATTCAAAATCCGTACCGACCACCGCCCCTTAGTCTGGTTAATGTCATTAAAGAACCTAACAGCAAATTAATGCGCTGGAAAATAAAATTAGATGAATTTAATTTTGACATAGAATACAAAAAAGGAACACTGAACAGTAACGCCGATGCTCTATCACGCATTAGACCTAACTTCCAAATTGAACAATCATTCGAAGACATATTAGAAAACCCTCTAAACATTATAAACTTTACATCAGTATAAACTATAAACGGATAAATACAAAATTTGAAAGCATGGACTTTCTAAACAGTAAAACTAGAAAGACTGGACAAATTTTCACACAGCCTATATATAAGAAGTACACATTATTCCATTTAATAACAAAATCTGAAGACTCCGATAAAACAAAAGTCGCAACATTAAAAACTTGCTTAAACAAAGTCAAAAACTACTGCATACAAAACGACATTTTCGAATTACATATACCAAAAAACTGTGACAATACAATCGACAATATCATGATAACAAACCTAATTACTGAAATATTTACAGAAACACATATCAAAATCGTATTCCACAAACTATCCGAAGAAGAAATTAATATGAACGAAAGCCTAATTAATAACATAGACAATGACGACCTAGAGACTTGTCACTCCGCAGACGAAAACGAATTAAACGGGATTACATATAAAGACACTTATATCAACATAGGGAAAAATCAAATAATTAACAGAAACACGAGAGCGAAACGCAAGTACAATACAAAAAATTATTCGGGCAAACGAAACAAAGACTAACGATTAAATTAGACGCGAGAAATATTAAAACAGAAATCTTTAACTTCATAAAAGATTACCTCGTCCCAAAAATAAATTATTATTGCCTAATAGACAAAGACTTAATATTAACCATAAACGAAATATTACAAACACAATTTACTAAAGACTCCTACAAACTCATCCAATGCGAAAACATTCTAACCGATATTGAAGACCCAAACGAACAACTCGATACTATCAGCAACTATCACTTAGGAAAACCAATCACAGAAGTATCATGGAAACTTACCTAAAACTAAAACGGAAATACTATTGGCCCAAACTACATCATGATATACAAAAATACATTAACAATTGCGAAATCTGTCAAATTAACAAATACGAGAGAAATCATACAAAATCAATGACAATCTTACGGAAACCCCAAAATACCCTTTCGATATTCTACACATAGATACATTAACCCTAGAAAATGAAAAATACTTAACCATAGTAGATGCTTTTTCTAAATTCGCACAAATTTACCCGCTAAAGACATGGAGCGCTATAGAAATCATTTAGCCAGCACCAAATCCCCAATAAAATAAAACATGACAGCGGAACAGAATTTAATAATAATCTTTTAAAAGAACTTTTAAAACTATACAAAATAAAACCCCACATGACATGCGTTGACAACCCAAAAAGCAACGGAATAATAGAATGCTTTCATTCTACATTAATTGAACATTTAACCGAACATTAATTGATAATAAACCAAAATAAAGAATTTGAAAAAACAAAACTAACGAACAAATTACATTTCGCTATCCTAGCATATAACAATTCAATAAACACCACCACAAAATTCACGCCATTAGAAATTTTATATGGTGCAGACAGAGACAAAAACATTTTTAACACAGGATTCACTATGGACGACTATTTAACAAACCATAAAAACAAACTCAAAATATTACACAACGAAACTAACAAAAATATAGCGATAGAGAAAAACAAGATTTATAAAACAAGACAAATGTAAACCTCCAGACCAAATACCTACTAAAGTACTAATTAAAGAAGGAAAAAGACGCATCCAAAAAATTAAAAAACCCCTATATAAAACATACCAATTAGAAAACTATAACCCTAAATTAGGCCTAATCAAAGTAAACCCAAACAAGAAACATAAAATTGACAAAATAAAAAGGAAACGTCTATATGTTACAGATGCCCCACATAATAGGAACTAGATGACAATGCTGGACTTAACATCTTAGAATTAGGCAATACATACATCTACCTAACATCACATTATTCTTACTACAATTATAACTTAACTAACATAGAAACAGAATTTATAAAGTTAGAAGAATATAAAAGACATATATGACAAACTAAACACCATTAATTCAACCGAAAATTCATACAAAAGAGAACTAGAAACATTTATAAATATTTTAGATTTTAACTTCCAAAGACTTACAGACAAAATTGGAAATTTATCTAATAGAAAAAGAACTAAACGAGGATTAGGAACTATCATCAAAGCTATATTTGGCAATTTAGATTCAAAAGACGGTGAAAAATACGATAAACTATTCGATAAGATTAACAAAAAATCAAGACATCCTCCAAAAACAAAACTTAGAAACTATAAGATTAAATAAAGAAAGGATTACTAAATTCAATAGCCAAATGGAAAACGTAAAACATAATGAATTAGTATTAAAATCCAGAATTATGCAAATAGAAACACTAATTAACGAAAATATATCCTGGCAAAACACATTAATTATCAAAGACATAATAAACCAGCTTGTACTACTGACTATTAACCTAATCGAAATAATAAGCGAAATAGAAACTAGCCTAACCTTTTGTAATCTAAACCAAATACAAAGTTCTTTTATCACTACTAAAGAATTACAAAAACTAACTGACGAAATTACTAACGTTAACTTTTGGGATATTACACAACAAATCACTAGCCATTCTAAACTAAAAAACGGAGAAATAAGATACTTACTTGAAATCCCAGTTTATGAAACAAATTATAAAACCAATAAATTGTTACAAATAACAATTTGTAACAACCACCCTCGTCGTTTGAGAACGGCCGATTTGGCAATATTATCGCATTTCACAAAAACCTGACCAAAATCGTGACTGTTATTTGTGACTGTAAGCCGGGTCTGCATAAAATAACTCACTGTGTCCACAGAATATATATAGCCTTGGGTAAATATGAATAATAGCCGCCATCGTGCACGACACTTAAACCGCAGTTGGAAGTCAAGCCCGCCTGGAAAAATAGGCATTACGTTACTTTACTTTATAAAGCTATCAAATAAATAGACAAACCCATTGTCCACTCCATTGAAGCCTGCTTTGGCTCCTAGGTCACCAATAATAATCCCAGGATATATATTCAACGTTTTAGAGTCTCTGAGTGGAACAATGAAAGCATGTAAGCCATGATCAATTCCATCTGGTGTGATTAACTTAGCAAAAACAATTCCAACTGTAGCTCTTTCAACTAGAAAACAAAAATGTATACACAATTTTGTTAGCGACAATACAACTTAAGTAATAATGTTACAACAGTACCTACCTACATTCCCTACCCAGCATTTGGCTGCTTCAAAATCTGGTGTGTTGAGGATAAATTCTTGCGTGGACGAATCAAATATTGCCTGTGTTCGCATGGCTTTCGTATTGGTACCATGTGAAATTTCAGTTAAGGCGAAACATCCTATGATCTGAATTGGGAAAATTAAGTAAATAGCTAGTAAAAAATGATTTTGATCTTTTTATATAGATCAGTTTTATGTTAGTAGTTATTATTAATTTAACTATATATTTTTTGTATTGGGAGACATTATTTTTCTGTTATTTCTTTTATATTTGTAATCTTTATATGTATAACAACCCCTCTGATGCTGTCTGTCACCAAGAATACTGTCTTTATTACTGTTTTACATTTATATTTAGCATAAATTAATTTCTTAAAATAAATATTATTATTATTGTTATATATCAGCATAAAAATAATATTCTAAATCTTCCTTTTAGACGGTAACTTAGATAAACAACAATGGAGAGAGCTTAGCATTTATGCGTTTGTTACTTCTTTATTTATTTTTAAATCAATTAGTTTACTTCAGATAGAGTTTTTTTTTTTCTCACCAAAGTATTATTTGTTATCAAATAATATAATAAGAAAAAACGGTGTAGCTTCTTTTTCAAAATTCTGTTTAACAAAGATTTCTAGTTAAATCTTCCAGCCAAAAAATTAGAAACTTGTTTT
This sequence comes from Triatoma infestans, assembly GCA_011037195.1. Classification (NCBI taxonomy): domain Eukaryota; kingdom Metazoa; phylum Arthropoda; class Insecta; order Hemiptera; family Reduviidae; genus Triatoma; species Triatoma infestans. The sequence continues at coordinate 141,247 of JAAEAF010000397.1, forward strand.
CTTGAAAGGAAAAGAGGAAGATTGCCTCACACACAAAATTTCACCAGACGCTATGAATTAAAAGTACAGCTTCTCCCAATACTTATAGCGCTATCATTACCGTATTGTTAGAATGTTTCAGAAAAACGTATCATTCAGTACAATGAACATAAATATGTAAATTAATAATTAATAATAAGCTTCATACATCTGTGTCCGGACTGCTTAAATCTTCATATAATTTAAGAGCTGTTGAAGACTTCATACCCAAACTTAGGATGATATTTTGGATGAAATCATAAGCAAGGCTGTATTTTATGAATATAGAAGGACAGTAAATCCATAAGGCATCATTTAAGTAGCGGATCTGTTGGATGAAAGTCATTACATTCATAAATTCCTTTCTTTCATAAATTTATTAAGCGATATGTTTTAAAGTTAATAAAAGTACCATAAAGTTTATAAATCATTATGAGTGTTATATATAATATAATTAATAAATCGTTATTCTTACTTTATTTGGATCAATTAACATTTCTTCTTGTGGAAGAAGATTCCATTGTTTTAATCTTTTCATTCTTAAAGCAGCTAGTTTTCTTAACTTATCCATTGTCTGATATCCAACAGGTCTTTGAAATAAAACATCGTTTTCTAGTTTGTTCCATATCTTATTCTGAAATTATCAAATGAATCAAAAACCATTCAGAAAAGTTATTAATAAAAACATAATTATAAGGAATATGAAGATGATAACAATAACATCAATTTATTATTATAACATAATTTATTATTTTATTGTTTGTGTAACTTGTGTATGTCCGCTCAATGCTCAATAATATACCATTATCATTATGATAGATGGAAACTAGCAATCTGTCAGAATTAATATCAAGAACTTTGGCCAAGACTGAATAAGATCCCAGATATTTTGCAACTCATTGAAATATGGCGAAGACTTTTATTCTAATAATTCTCACATCAATAGATCTAGTGTAATCATCCAAATAAAACTTTCTAATAATTTCACAAAAAAAGAAGAGAGAGAAAACTTATTTTACCTTTATTTATTTTGAATTGGTTTTGGAAATCTTACTCATGCCAGAGCTCTATGAGTAAAAAAGGTCTTTTTTTATATATATAAAAAAAATAGTTTTTTTTTTGGCCATTTGAACGGAATATAAATTAGTATATGTACCGCCGAAGCGAGTACTGACGAAATATAAATCAAAATCCAGAAATCGCTGCAAATTCAAGCTGACAATTCTGATTGGGATCATAAAGGGAATCCGAAACGTTTCATAAACTCGTAGTATCAATTAACTAATTACTTTTTCAGTGTTCGGGCTTTTATTGAAATTGGAACAACAGTTTTCCTCATACTTTCTATAATTTCACATATCCCATATATATATATCTAATTTTTATTTGAGGTGTTTTCAAGATAATAGATTTTGGAGAGTTCTTTGGAGAATTTGATGCATACTTCCTTCTAAATTTCATTTATACGTAAACCTTGAAAGATTCATTAAATTTTGGATATTTTCCCCTTTGTAGATTATGCTACTGGAGTTTGGTCCATAACTTCGAGCGCCTTCTCGCTTAAGAAATCCTGATGCATTTTTTGTACGATATCTACAGTTGTATACAAACAAACGTTTAACTTGGAACTCTTATACAAATCGGAACTGACGTTCAAAACTTGCAACATACAACAGAAGTAACCAACGACTTCCGCTACCTCTTTCTGTTCCTCCTAAAGCAATCACACCTATCCAAGTCAAGTAGGCCATTAAAAATCTTCCTTACAACCATATATAACTCCATCTTACGAACTACTTATTATCCCGTTGTTTGGAAATTCTCTGCTATAAAAATGATGCTAAAACCCAAAAAAACAAGCCATCTGCCTTCCTCTTAACGCCCTATTAGCCTTCTGTCCATTCTAGGAAAAAAAGTTGAAAGACTTCTTCCACGCCCCCTGGAAATAGTAGAGAATCTCAAAATCATACTAAACCATCAGTTCGGTTTTCGAGGCTGTCACTCCACAATCCACCAGGCCCATCGCGTTGTAGACACTACCGCCACTTCTCTAGAACTCAAGCAATTCTGTGGCTCAGTAATCCTGGACATCTCGCAGGCCTTTGACAGGGTGTGGCAAGAAGGGATCCTGTGGAAACTTAAGACTATTCTACCCAGCACATATTATCTCATATCTCCTATCTCATATTACCTCCTCTCCTATCTGTCCGAACGATTCTTCCTAGTAACCCAAGGATCCTCCCAGTCTTCTATCTATCCTATCCTTGCTGGAGTACCACAAGGGTAGCATCTTAGCTCCGCTCCTCTACACAGTCTGCACAGCCGACTTACCTTCTAATCTGAGCACCTCCATTTACACTTTTCAAGATCGAATATCAACAGACTACAACAATTCAATCTAAAATACTGTACTGGGTGTATTAAACGCTCCCTTTTATGTAAGGAATCATACTATACACACAGATCTCAATATTCCATTCATCTCTGAACTTGCCAAAACTCGCTGCAATAAATTTCATCAAAACTTAACATCACACCCTAATCCTTTAGTAACTAACCTCTTCTCAACAACACTCCCCTCCATGACGGCTGAGACGCCGTTGGCTGCGCGACCAACTGGTTGACTAATGGCTTTCATCGCTGGATGACCGCCATTCACGACTGTCACGCCACATATATGTACATACATCTGTTTTACTTATTGTACCATTTCGTGCAGTTGTAAATTTTCAATAAAAAAGTTAAAAAAAAAAAAATCGAAATATAATGGCGTATATTGGTGGTTAAACGAAGAATTTAGAAAAGAAAAATTTTGATATGATAAGAATGAAATGTTTGGTATGGATTTGTATAAGAGTTCCAAGTTAAACGTTTGTTTGTATACAACTGTAGATATCGTACAAAAAATGCATCAGGATTTCTTAAGCGAGAAGGCGCTCGAAGTTATGGACCAAACTCCAGTAGCATAATCTACAAAGGGGAAAATATCCAAAATTTAATGAATCTTTCAAGGTTTACGTATAAATGAAATTTAGAAGGAAGTATGCATCAAATTCTCCAAAGAACTCTCCAAAATCTATTATCTTGAAAACACCTCAAATAAAAATTAGATATATATATATGGGACATGTGAAATTATAGAAAGTATGAGGAAAACCGTTGTGCCAATTTCAATAAAAGCCCGAACACTGAAAAAGTAATTAGTTAATTGATACTACGAGTTTATGAAACGTTTCGGATTCCCTTTATGATCCCAATCAGAATTGTCAGCTTGAATTTGCAGCGATTTCTGGATTTTGATTTATATTTCGTCAGTACTCGCTATGGCGGTACATATACTAATTTATATTCCCTTCAAATGGCCAGAAAAAAAAAAACTATTTTTTATATATATATAAAAAAAAAGACCTTTTTTACTCATAGAGCTCTGGCATGAGTAAGATTTCCAAAACCAATTCAAAATAAGTAAGGGTAAAATAGGTTTTCTCTCTCTTCTTTTTTTGTAAAATTATTAGAAAGTTTTATTTGGATGATTGGAGGGCTTAATGAAGCACGCAATTATTAAAGTTAACAAAGGCTATAAAGCTTTAATTGGCTTACCTTGAAGATGCGGTTATGATGAATGAGAAGCGCAGTTGAGCCGGAGAAGCGGTGAAAGACGCTAGGAAGCGAAAAAGGGTATAAAGGAGGCTGTGTATATGTGTAAATATGTTCGTGTATGGGTGTGTATGAAGGTAGTTGCGGGAAAGGTAATCAGTGAATGAAGCGGTACAGAAGCGTGCGTTCGTTGATGCGAATAAGACCTCTCGGAAGCTGGTTGGAGGCAGAGATGAAAGGCCTGTGTTGTAGACGCAATACACCCATGTAGGCGGTAAAATTTGATGATGAGCGGTAAATGATGACGCTCAACACACATATAAAGAACAAATGAAGAACAAATACACATATACGAACGTGAAGCGAGCCAAACCACAAGTGAAGAAAAGGGATGAATAACCAGGAAAAAGGGGGTGGCTGTGGATGGGAACCAACATCCGGAGACGCGAGAGAAGGCGCGAACGCGCCAGAGAATTGGCGGGAGAGAATTAAAAAGGGGAGAAATAGGAAGTCTGGCCTGACGACGCGGGCGCGCGCGGAAGTTACCAATACAGACACAATCTGGCAAGACGACGCAACATCAACCGTTCGGTTCGTTTCGGAGTACAGTCTGACGTCGCTTGCCATAGGCTTTGTTGTATAGCAGTAGTGAAGTTGTCGACTGTATCGTCTAGTTGTTGAGTGGCTTTTAGTGATGTTTTAAGATCTATTTTCTGTTCAAGTAAATCCCAGTCTATAGGTCCGTTGATCAGTATAGGTTTTGGAGGGGAGGGTTTTGGGGTGGATGTCTACTGTAAGGATGACGGGACTATGATCTTGACAAGATAAGTCGCTAATGATCTCTAGATGATAAGTCGTCTAAGGTAAATGCGTCAGTTTGGAATGTTGAAATGTTAGAGCAGATGAAAAAGTCAAGGAGGTCAGGACGTTTGTTTAGAGCTGTTGGCCAGTATGTGGGTTTTAAGGGAGAGATGTAGGAGAAGCTAGTTTGGTAGAGTGCATATGGAGAACACGCCCTCTTGGGTTTGCCACATTTCCGATATTAACCATCAAATTTGTCCTGCAGAACTTTTCTGAATCTCAATTAATGAAATGGGAATTACGTAAATTCCACGATTGCACGATTATCGCTCATAATCTTTTTCAATCAAGCATTTTTATTCTGCTCCATCCCAGAAAATATCTGAATCTATCTCGCGACCAAAAGCCGAACCAGTGATAATTGAAACGCAAATATTTAATACTTTGGAGCAAGGTAAATATCTATAATACCTAATCGAACTAAACATTTGTGGACTTCGTCATTTTAATGCAAATTTGTCAGTTAAACTGTACTGATTGCAGAAAGAGAAAATGGTATTAGGTTTTCACATCAGATTTTTTTTACATGTTTTTGTTCTGAACATTTCTTTCTAACCATATTCAGCAGTTAATGTAAAGTAAAACAAATATAAAATTTAGCAGTTATAAGCGGGACTCGAACTGGGGTCCTCCCTCTTACAAGTCCATGCTCATAACCACTACACCAACACCAGCTCTAAATAGAAAATAATAAGGAAATGCCTTATTAAATATTCATTATACATTATTGGCATTTTTTCATATTTTAAAAAAATCTGGCGTGGAACATAGATTTTTTGCAACTAAGATTATCATGCCAGAGCTCTAGAGCAAAAAAGCCTTTTTTCATTATTGAAATGTTAAAAATTTTCAATTATTTTCCATGTTAATATTACGAACTAGTTAATTTAAAAAAAAATAATATTTTCAATGTTAATAATTCAAATAAAACGACTTTTTCTTGCTACACAGATTTAATGGCAAAATGGTAATTTCTACGAACTTATAATTTTTATTAAATGTTTGCTTGACTTCAATTTTATTTCAAATTATAGTATCTAAACTTAACAAAAATGGCATTTTTGAGGAAACCATACACTCCTCCTCCTCCCCTAACTTATTTAAATGAACTTCTCGGAATAAAGAGTGTTAGTTCTCGGTATACATAAATAGTGTAACAAATCTCCGATGCTACACGGACGGTTCCAGGATGGATGGTAGGTCTGGGGCTGCCATCTATCTTGAGACGGGAGATCATTTGGTAGCGCCTCTTGGTGAGTGGGCCACCGTTTTCCAGGCTGAGATTTATGCAATTCTTTGCTGTATTTTGGCTGAGAGGGTGCGTAACACTAATTTAAAAGGTGTTTGTATCTGCTCGGCTAGCCAGGCTGCGTTGAAGGCGCTTAATTCATGTGTCTTCACTTCCAGATTGGTGTTGGAATGTTCTAGAAGACTGGAAGATCTTTCTTCATTAAAGGATGTGTTTCTGGTCTGGGTTCCAGGTCATATGGGAATTTTTGGGAATAAGGAGGTGGATAGGTTTGCCAAATTAGGTGCCTCTCTCCCTTTCATTGGTCCAGAGCCTGCTGTTGGTGTGTCTTCTGGCACATGTTTGTCGGGCTTTCAGACGTGGATGACCTCACAGCACTCATCCTTATGGATGAGTGCAGTGGGTTGTCGGCAGTCTAAAATGCTCATTGGGGGCCCGGACGGAGCTTTGAGTAGCGGGGTCCGATGTCTTTCACGGAACTCCCTCAGACATCTGGTTGGATTCCTCACTGGGCATTGTGGTTTAAGGAGACATCTCTATATAATGGGACTCGAGCCTGACCCCTTTTGTAGAGTTTGTGAGACTGAGGAGGAAACACCCATGCATCTGATGACGAATTGTTTGGGTTGTGAGGAGATTAGGTTTAGGACCTTCGGCCGGAATAGGATATCAGTAGAGGATCTTAAGCTGTGTCCTTTTAAGGTTTTAGTCCGATTTGTTCGGTCTATGGTGAAACTTAGATGGTTAAAACCTGGGCCTGGATTTTCATTCTAGTCCCAGTGGTTGTTATTCTTTAGGGGTAGCTATATGGGCCCTGGGAGGCTTTGGATAGCGTAGGGTTTGCCCTCCCCTTCTGCGAATAATAATAATAATAATAATAGTGTAACAAATTTAATAAAATCCCCTTCCAAACCCATCTTAAAAGACTTTTTCCTGAGAAATGTTTCAAATAAAACTTGTAGCTCTTTTTGGGTAGTCGATATAATAGGTTAAAAGAAAATTTTTGAAGCCGTTACAAGAAAATTTCAGAAAACTGAAAAACTGCACTTCGGTATATTGGCAGCATATTTAATTTTTTAATTTTTTTTTTTTTTTTAATCATAGGATCTCAAAACGTATACTTCCGGGGAAATTCGATATCAAAAATTTGACCCTTCAAAATTTCAGATACTATCTAATGAATGCTTTTAAACAACTCAAACACTGAACTTTACCGATTCTTTTATCTGTGATATGTGGCCTTACAAAATTAATATAAAGATTAATTTCGGCCAAACATTTCTATCTGCTAATTTAGATAGAAGAAAAGATCAACGTTTCTTTTGTCTCAGTGTTAAATAACATAAAGAAACAAACATAGGATGTAATTTACCTTAAATAAAAGCGCTTCTTCACCTTCTATGGCAATACGCATTTCTTTCCAATCAAATGACGACTGCTTTCTATAAATATCTAATGGCCCTTTTGGTAAATCTTCAATAATGATAGTCATGCTGAAATAGAATTAGTTTTTATGAAACTTATAATAAATTTTCTATTCCTAAGAAAGTCTTTAAATAAATCCGCTAAACCAAGTGAAATGCAGGTATCACACTATCATGATTATTTTGACTGAGCTGATATTATAAAGAGACATGAATTTACTATATTGATAATTACCAGTGGTAATTACCAAGGTTATTACATCATAGAAAGCAATTTTGAATTCATGAGAAATCAGGATAGGTGCTGTAATAATAGACTGTGAATTTATTTTTAAACAAATGACTGTAACTATAAAAACATTTGAATATATAATCTTTGGGATAAAAATTTAAAATAACAATACAATAATAAATAAAACAATTTACTATATAATGCAATAAAACAAAAATAAAACAATATAATAAAATTCGTAATAACCTCCATAGACAACTAATTCTTGCATGGATAAATATTAAAAAGAAAACACAATATTCATTGTTAAACTGTAGAGGTTTATTAGTATGGTTAACTCTCACCAGAATGTATACTAAAAAAAAATACATACGTCTGTCTACAAGCGAGCACCTCCTACCGCCAATTTACTTAGTGAGACCCAAGCTGGATTTCGTCTACTCCGTTGTGGACAATTTGTTTATATTAATAAACCTAGTTAGTTTAAGGATAATGCGAAGAGAGTAAACATTTTTTTTTTTTTTTTATCGAATTCAAGGTTGTGTTTGACCGAGTTGACAGAAGGGCTTTAATACTCAAAGTGTATAATTTCGGTGTTTCTTCTAAATTTATTAATATTATTAAATCCTTATATAATGATTCGTTCTCACCAGTTAGAGGTAGGGAGGGGATTTCCAACTGGTTTCAGGTGGGTTCGGATGTTAGGCAGAGGTATATTCTCAGGCCTCTTCTTTTCTCCATTTTCTTAAATAATTTGTCGTCGTGTTTAAAATCAGGTGTTAGAATTGGCGGCACAATAATCAAGGTACTTATGTACGCTGACGATGTTGTGTTTGTTTCTGATAATGCTTCAAGTCTACAGAGGAACATAATGATTCTAGCAGATTATTGTGAACAGTGGAACCTAACAGTCAATTTGAACAAGTCCAAGGTAATGGTTGTTAGAAGGAGTGGCAAATTGGCTTCTAGAGAAAATGGTTTTACAAAGATGTCCCACTTGAAGTAGTAATGAGTACCTCGGTGTTTCACTGACTTCCCGACTTTCATTAACTCCTCATTAGGGACAAAAAGTTCCTTCCTCTAAGTTTGCCCTCAACCGTATTTGGTTAGATTTTATTGTCAAGACTTGGTTCCACTACCAGGGAAACTTAACGTGTTTAATGCGGTCTGCCGTTCTGTACTCTGTTATGCTTGTCAGGTTTGGGGATATAGGAGTGCAACAGCAACCAAAGAGAGCAAGAGAAGCTCAACCATTCTCTCGGACTGCAGTGGGAGAGGCTATATAAATATTGCGACGGATAGTCCATAAAAACACAGTTGAAATCAGTTCAGTATATCCAATCGCTAAGTGTCATTCTCATACCACTCTTCCTTAAACATTCATCTATTGTAAAGTCCAGGCAATTGTTAGCTATTCTCTTTGGCTGCAAACAGTATCGTCAGATAATTTACGGGTACAGGTTTAAAATAATTACGGACCACTCAGCTCTACAGTGGCTCAAGAGTCTAAAAGACCCTCATTCCAAATTATATAGATGGTCGCTTAAATTAAGCGAATATGATTTTTACATTGAGCATAGATCTGGAAAAAATATCGCGCATGCTGATACTTTAAGTCGTTATACAGGCTGCATCAGTACTGACCAGACAGCTGATGATGAGTATTATCGACCATAGATTTATTTGAGATTGCTCAGCAACAAGCTGACGTGACGTTGACGTCTTAACGATCCAGTATGTGCGATTAAGAAATTCAAAAAATTACAAAACCTCTTAGTTACAATTTCGGACAATTGCATTTTAGTACCGTCGGGGTTGCGTGATACTATTATACTCCTTTATCATGACAATCCGTTATCAGCACATTATGGGAGGCAGAAAACATATGAACGTATAAAAAAACAATTTACGTGGCAAAACATCCCTAATGATGTACAAAAATACGTTCGAACCTGCTATAGCTGTGCCACAAGGAAAACAAAAGATGCCTATAAGCCACCTTTAGGCAAATTCAGTGAGCCAAAAAATGTCTGGCAAGCTATTTCCGTTGACGTAGTTGGACCACTGGATGCATCTGTGAACAGCGATACAGGTGAAGAATATAAATATATGTTAACGATAATTTGTCAATATTTACGCTATTTGGAGATGTTTCCCATGACTAACCAAAAATCTGAAACCATGCACAAATTATTGTTAACAATATATTCACCAGATACGGGACGCCTATTATTATTATTATTATTATCAAACCTCGGGTGGGCTATATCCCGGCACTGCAGCCAACAGAGGCTTATTGTGCCACCCCCTTTTAGTTCCTAGTAGACAAACCCTCCCTCCTTAAGGAGTTTGAGGACCTTCACCACCAGGTCATGTTGAGCTACTATCTCCTCAGGTCGCAAAGTACCAAAGGTTTCATACCTCAATTTGATTATTGCAACGCAATCGAACAACAGGTGGGAGGCCGTTTCCTCCTCTTCCTGACATAGTCTGCACAAGGGTTCCGCTCGAATGAGTCCTACCTTGTACAGATGTTTCCTGAACCTACCATGACCCGTAAATAGTCCCGTCACCAGAGAAATCTGGCTCCTACTCAGACTAAGAGTCATTCGGGTTCTTCGTTTACACAGTCCTGGCATCATCCTTTTACTGTGTATAACACCCGGGCTCCCCCTCCAGAGCTCTTCATATTTACTGTGACCCCACTCTCTAATCGCTGCACGAATTGCTCCGCCAGTTATTCCCAGGACCGGCTCTGGACCAATGAACGGAGTGTTGTCCCGTTCCTGGCCAGTTGATCAGCTGTCTCATTACCTTCAACCCCTGCATGTCCAGGCACCCACAACAGCTGTACCTTGTTGTGCCTGGAGAGTCTCGACAATGCCTCTCGACATTCCTTCACCAGGGATGAGGTAGTTCTGTAAGCCTCTAGGGCTTTCAGTGCAGCCTGACTGTCCGAGCAAATGCGTATGACCTTGCCCCTTGGGGCACTACGCAGATTCTCCTCGGCACAGACCTTAATGGCAAACACTTCAGCCTGGAATATAGTGGAATACCTGCCCAAAGGCCTCTCAATGAGTACCTCTGGGCTCATTCCGTATACTCCTGCTCCAGTCCCACACTCCATCCTAGAACCATCTGTGAACCACAGAGGTCCTGTCCGGTAGCGTTTTTCCCACCCCTTGGACCATTCCGCCCTAGAACCTAGGAACACCCGAAATGGAACCTCGAAGCCCAACAATTTATCGCACTATGCGCAAACTGATAAAAATTGGAACAAATTCTACCACTAGTTAAAGCGGCCCACAATTCCGCCAAAAATGTTTCGACAAATTATACTCCCCATGAAATTGTTTTCGGAACGAAATTTCAGTTTCCGTGGCTTCTGAATTATCAGGAGAAAAATTTACGTCAAAATACAACAAGTCAGGAAACAGGTCAAATTAAATAACGAAAAAGCCAAGTTAGCAAGAGAAAAATATTACAAAAAAAAAAGGTTAAATTTAAATAAAATTTCCTGGTGTTGGGAGGAGAGAATTTCATTCTTATCTAGTCCAAGGAAAATTTTCAAAATTTCGTACAAAAATTTATCCTTCATGTGCTAGAATAACATAATTTTTTTTAATAAATACAAATTCAATAATTTTAGGTCTACGATTTCAGCAAATTATTTAAACATTTTAATCATTCAATTTTATTTACAGATTGCGAAGAGATATCTTCAAACATTTTTATAAATAATACATTCTATTTTTTTTCCCAGATGACGATGAAAATCCTTTACAGTGGTGATATAAATTTATTGTATTTTCCTGAATCTTTCTTTTAATGTTCCAGGTCAAATTCTTTCATGTATAGCGCAATCATTTCTTTAAAACATGTTTCAAAATTCAAAGGTGGTAAAAATACTATTGATTTAACAATTTATAAGAAATTTTAGGTCAAAGAAACAGAACAATGTGACTTTCACTGTACAGATGTTTTTCCCAGGCACCAGAACAGTCAACTTAAGACAGCCTCAAGACAAAGAAATTAAGCTAATGATCCCACAGACAAGCCGAAATCTATTCAACCAATGGCCTTTCCAATCCTTTACAGGAAGTTATTGTCTAAGTTCATGTATCTAGGGCAGGTAGCAGATTGGGTAAATCCCTTTGACTATTATTAATCTCTTTCAACTAATTTTCTTTACATGTTAGCTATAGAAAACAATTCATTTTATAACTTATGTTTTATTTTAGCAATCCAAATGAATGGAAACAAAGGAATTCTTAAATCTTCAAGTATGTTATACTAATGTATTTCTTTTCTTTATCACGACCTTTTAGCAACTTCGGAATTAGTTGAAACAATTATAACAGTCAATTAACCGACGACACTACGAAATCTGCAGACAACGTTCCATACTTCGAAAATTTAAATTATTTATGTGCACATCACCGCTATCTGCGATCACACATGAGCTCATTCCCAGAACATTTGCGATCGCTCCTTTACCACGAAATAGCGCAAAAATTCCTTATTCCTGCTCGCTTAGCTCTAGATTTAAATTTTAATCATAAGCTATCATTATAAAATCTATTATCAATGATATGAATATAAAACAGCTATCAACGATAACAATGATACTACATACGAAAATTAATTAATTAAATCGACGAAAAAAATCATTAATATATCAATATAATAAATTAATATGTTGAAAATAAGTTATCATTAATTATTATGATATAATAATAAATAATGTATCCTACTGAATATTATATTAAGCTTTAGTATCCTTACAATATGAGTGAACTAAATATTATTTTTTTTCATTATTTTTTTTTTTTGTTTATTTATATTTACAATCTGTAACAGTACAATAAGTAAATGTGGGCTGAGATAAATGTGGCTTGAAGGCTTGAAGGAGGTGGCCAATGCCACTCTTCCTTGTCTTGTTACTCCTCTTCCTGTGACAGGAGGTCCCTTGGCCACTGGCGCTTCAAACGTCTGGGAGGATTCCCAGGAATGGTTAGGGAGGACAGGTTTGTGACGTGCGGGTTCTTGTGTGTTCCTAGTTTGCTGTAGAATCGTTTGTAAAGTTGTTGTGTTAAGTCGTGTACAAATGGGATTTGAAGGTCAGTATGTAGCGTCATGTTAGAAACATAGTATGGGCATTGTGTGATTGTTCGCAGTATCTTGTTCTGTATGGCTTGTATCCGTTTAGTGTGTGTCGGTTTGGCAGTTCCCAGAGTTGTAGTCCGTAGGTCCAAATTGGTCTTATTATGGTTTTGTAGATTTGAACTTTGTTTTTCAAGTTTAATTTAGATCTTTTGTCAAGTAAGCGTTTTACTAGGAAGTATCTGGTTTTCATTGACTGTCGAGTTTTCGTTACGTGAGTGTTCCAAGTCAAGCGTCTATCTAGGTAGAGTCCAAGGTATCGGATGTCTTTTTCGTGTGGTATAGGAGTATCGTTAATATACACAGTCGGGCAGTTTGATCGTCTGAGGGTGAATGTTATATGTGTACATTTTGTTTCATTAATTTTGATTTTCCAAAGCTTGAAGTGTTCCTGTATAAGATTTAAATGGTCCTGTAGGAGTGAGGATGCATTGGTGGCGTCTTTGTGAGTTGAAAGTATTGCTATGTCGTCTGCATATGTAGCCAACAGTGTGTCAGTAGATGTAGGGATGTCCATTGTACTAATAGAATATAGTATCGGTCCGAGAATACTTCCCTGCGGCACCCCTGCCCTAATGGGGAACACTGCTGAGTATTGATCGCCATTTCGTACTGTGAAGAATCGGTCAGACAGGTAACTTTTAAGCAGCCGATAGTGCCCATCAGGCAGAATCTGCCGAAGTTTGAACAGGAGACCATTGTGCCACACTTTGTCGAAAGCCTGACTAACATCAAGAAAAGCTCCTGATGTGTAGCATCCTCTTTCCAGCGAAGAGGAAATTTCGTCAACCAGTCTGTGACATTGTTGTGTGGTAGAGTGTGATGTCCGAAATTCAAACTGATGTGTCGGGATGACACTGTCTAATTCAGGTTGTATGTCGGTCAGTAGTAGCCGCTCAAAAATCTTGGAAAGTATAGGAAGAAGGCTAATTAGTCTGTAAGAAGTTGGTAAGTGAATCGGTTTGTTTGGTTTCAGTACCATTGTTATAACTGAAAATTTCCATTGTATTGGGAAGTGTGTCAGTTTCAGAATGGAGTTGTAGATGTTAGTAATATGAAGAATGGCTTTTTGTGGAAGTTGGCGTAGAATTTTGGCGGTAATAAGGTCGTATCCTGGAGCTTTGTTTGGTGGCATTATTGGTGGCATTATTGCTTTTTTCACTGTTTTGGGGTTAATGTGCTGAGAAGGAAGACTTAATTGGAGAGGAGTATCAAGAAATTCTTCTATGTAAGAGTGAAACGGTTGAATATTGTCGTTAGGTGTGAATATAGAGGATAGGAGTGTACCAAACAGGTGTGCTTTGTCTCTTTCAGATTTTGCCCAGGTTCCGTCAGTTTGTTGTATTGGAAGCGATGGTGTTTTATATTTCAGTAGTCGTCATGTTGCGAGCCAAAGAGAGCCTTCCTCACTGGATAGGTTGTCAGTATAGGAAGAAAATATACTTAACTGCTTTATATTCGGCTATTTTCTGTTTAAGCTGTCTTGTCAATCTGTTAAGTTCAGTCTTTATGTTTGGGTAGCGGTTTGCCATCCAAAATCGTCTAATTCTGCGTTTTTCAGAAATGAGTTGTCGGATCGATGCGGGTAAGGTGAGGGTATGTCTTGTGACATTAGTGTTGGGTTGTGAACACTTCCAGGCTGCTCTGTATAGTAACTGTCAAGTGTTCCACAGCGTCCTCCAGTTCAGTATTAGTTTTTAGACTAGTTTTTAGGTTGATCTCAGTCTCGATTATGTTTCTAAATTCAGTCCAATCCATTTTTCCTGTTATCAGGGAGGGTTTAGGTGTAATGAGTATTGGTTGGTCATAAAGCGTTAGAAGTACGGGAGAGTGGTCAGAAGATAAATCGTTCAGTGTTGTTGTGAATGTAAGGTTCGTCGGGATAGTTGTTATAAATATATCCAAAATGTCGGGTAGTTTTCGAGGGGAAGTTGGCCAGTATGTGGGTTCCTGCGGTGAACAGCAGAAGTAGTTCTCGGAATGTAGAACATTGTTTAATAATTGTCCTTGTGGGTTGTTGGTTCTACATCCCATTCTTGGTGTTTGGCATTGAAGTCTCCTCCAGCCAGAAAGTACTGTCCAAGAGAAGAGAAAGATTGTTGGAAGTGCTGGTACGTCAGTGTATGTCTAGGGGGGCAGTATGCAGCGGTCAGAGAGAGTTTGAAATGTAGTGTGGAAATTTCTATAGCGGTTGACTGAAGAAAAGGCTCTATATAAGGAGGCAGCAGATGGTGACGAATGCCATTGCGAATCTAACCGCAGTGCCCCCATGCCCTGTACCGTCAGGGTGATTTATGCAGTATATTGTATAACCCGTAATGTTAATTTGTGAGTGTCTAGTAAAGTGAGTTTCAGTAATAAGTCCTAAATCTATCCGTTTTTCGTGTAATAGGAAGTTGAGTTCGTTTATTTGTTTCCATAGTCCATTTACATTCCATAAGAGAATGACTAATGATCGTTCCGTTGCAGAGTTAACCATAATGTTTTGTCAGTTTGTCGATTAAGTTAGTCAGTAAAGTTATCAAGGGAGTGAAAATTGATTGTATTTTCATTGATTGTAACAAACCCTTTTCTGTTTCGTAGCTCTCTATATACTCTACACCCTTTATAATTAGCAGGATGGTCGCCTTCGCAAAGAGCACATTTTGCTGGTTCCTGCCGAGTTTTTGTACAGGCTGATGTTGGATGTCCTTTTCCACATTTTACGCAGCGTTCCTTATGGTTGCAGTAGCCTTTTGGGTGTCCATAAGATTGACACCGGTGACACTGTGCTATTTCCCTCTTTTTCCTTGGCTCTTCTATTTTTACTATTGAATGTAAGAGTGATGATTTTTTGAAAATAGATTGGTTCTGTTTATTTGGTTCCAAGTCTATGAAAAATAGTGGCAGTGGTATTTTCGTTCCAGCTTGAAGGACATTAGTTACGTTTCGCACTTTGTAACCTTCTCCTTCAAGTTCTGTTTTTATATCGTTTGGATCGGTAGTGTGGTGTAAATTTCTGATTACAACCCGAAAAGGCTTCTCTTCAGGTAGCTGATAAGTGTGGAATTCCCACATCTGTTCACTAAAATAGCGAATCACGTTTCGGTATCCATTAGCTGTTTTTGCAATAATGGTTATACCATTGGCTGTAGCATTGCAACTAAATTGGACCTCAGTTAGTTCTTTGAGAGTTGCCACAAGAGACTTATAATTAATTTCGGTCTTTAAATATATTGGTGGTGGAGCTGGATTGATGGCTTCAGGTAGGCTATTCAGTACTTCAAATCTATTTGCAGTACTTACCTCTGCAGCAGAAACTTTTTTTAGGATGGTTTTGGAGCTTTTAACAAAAGTTTCAAGAGGCCCAGCTTTGCGCTTTACACCGACTTGAGTCCATTGTGTAGATTTCTCCGGCGAAGAATTTTCCTAGCCCTGGCTGGAATTTTCATTATTTTCCATGTTAATATTACGAACTAGTTAATTTAAAAAAAAAATAATATTTTCAATGTTAATAATTTCTTTTAAAACATAAATATTTTTTAATGCTCATGATTCAAAAAAAAAAAAAAAAATTAGTCAATGTTAATATTTTTTTCCAATGTTAATTATTAATTCAACTTGAAAATGTAAACATTTTTACAAACTGAAGTAGCATAAGGAAAATTTTCATTTTCTATTTATTCTAAATGATTGAGTTATGCTAAATTTCTTTTTTCATGATTGTAAATACTTGTATATTTTTTTATTACTGCCATGGACTACAAATTCATTTTTTTTTTTTTTTTTTATCCAACGCCCGCCATACGGTGTCCCAATATACTCGTGCACGCTGCTGCATTGCCGAACCACACTGGTAGGCGGAGTCGCGGACATCTCTCAAGGCTGCGCAGACTTCCAGGTGTTCTGCATCCATTTTCCATTCCTGGCATAGTGGGCAATGGTCATTCCCAACCACGCCAATTCTGTGTAAGTGAGCTTGCAGATAGTCGTGGCCGGTTACCAGACGAAACGCTGCAACTCCTACATCGCGAGGCAAGTTGCGGGGAAAAGCTCTTTCTGCCAACTGCTGCCATTTCTTACCTTCTGCAAGGGCCTTATAACGTTCGACGCTGCTGCGCTTAATCGCCGACTCGATTCGCTTTTTGTCTGACTTAAGGGTGCTTTTAACTGGGCATTGCTCCTCATTTGCACCTCTCTTAGCCAGGATATCCGCCCTCTCATTCCCTTCCAGCCCGACGTGACTGGGAACCCACTGCATCCTCACGCTGAAACCTTTGTGGTTTAGCTGTAGAGTAAACCTCTGCAGCGAGTAACACGCGGGCACATGGTTGGGGCGTTTCCGCAGACGGCAATAATTGCCGCTTGCGAATCCACAAGAAAGACGGCTTGACAAGGAGACATGTTGACCAGTACTAATGCCGCCCCTTCAATTGCAGCTACTTCTCCGTCAAAGTTACTTAACGGAACACTAACTGGCTCACTTCCCTGGAAAAGACGCGAGTAGTATCCTGCCCCGGTCTCACCGCTTCCCGGGTTCGAATTCATAAATTCATTCTGTTCCTCTCTCTCCTTCGTTTTAAAATGACACAAGAAGACATCATTATCGCTAGCTTCAACATCACTAGCTAGCTTGCAACATCACCATCGCTAGCATTCAGCATCCTTAGCTATCTCTCAACGAGGCCATCACTAGCTGCTACAGCATGAGCTAGTTTTCATCATCATTGCTAGCTTTCAACAACATTGGCTAGCTCGCAACAGCATCATCATTGCTAGCTTTCAACATCACTGGCTCGCACAGCATCGCTAAACAGGCTATCGCAACAGCATCATCATTGCTAGCTTTCAACAACACTGGCTAGCTCGCAACAGCATCATCATTGCTAGCTTTCAACAACACTGGCTAGCTCGCAACAGCATCATCATTGCTAGCTTTAACATGGCTCTCGCAACAGCATCATCATTGCTAGCTTTTCAACATCACTGTGCTAGCTCGCAACAGCATCATCATTGCTAGTTTTCAACATCACTGGCTAGCTCGCAACAGCATCATCATTGCTAGCTTTCAACATCACTGGTTAGCTCGCAACAGCTTCATCACTAGCTTTCTGTATTAAAAGCTAGTCTTCATTAACTTGGCTAGTTTAAACAACCCAGGCTAGCTGCAACAAACTCGTAGCCAAACAAGATGTGCTACACACATACACTCACCCACATTCACATATGAAAAATTTCTTCAGGAAAGGGGATGATGTAACAGCAACCAAAGAGAGCAAGAGAAGCTCATCCACTCTCTCGGACTGGAGTGGGAGAAGCTGTATAAATATAGCGCCGGACAATCCATAATAACACAGTGGAACACAGTTGAAAACAGTTCAGTACATCCAATCGCTACGTGCCATTCTCATACCACTCTACCTTAACACCTTAAACCTTAAACATTCATCTATTTTAAGTCCGTGTCTATTTATTAATATATTAGTTAACCAGTGTTAACCAAGTCTTCTTCTTATATCATCAACCAGACCTAAATTCACTCCACCTAACACATCCATTATAGGAGGTACGAGCAAATTGAAAAAATCCAGCGTTTCTTTATAAGGAAATTATTTGCTTTACCATCTTATACTCCAAATTATATGCTCTGTTTGGAGACTTCGGTTGATACGTTACTAATATACACTCTCAAGCTATATTTCAATTACATTCTTAGGATTCCTGAAATACCCCAACTAAGATTATAGCGCTTGAGGTTATCAGTTGTAATGCTCTATGGTCCCAAGAATAAAAGTCGTTATGTACTAAATATTCCTCCTTTTCCCATTTTGCCATTGACAATATTGCTTGTTGGGATGAAAAATTGTCTTGCATCCCTTCTAATATCAGTTCAAGTTATAGGGAAGCGTTGCTGGAGCGAGCCAATTCAACTAACCGGTTTTTATTCTACAATTCCTTAGATAGACGCTTGAATGCTTGTAATCTAGTTCCTAATAATACTAGCCCCAACTAGAGTTGAAAGAGTTGCGTTGGCTATTTAAAATTAGGGGAGATTATTGTTTCTTAATTGTGTTTCTTGCATTGAGAGAGAGAGAGAGATTAAGCTCTGTTCCTTGTGTAATTCTCGTGTTAAGGAGGACGTAGTTCATTTTTCATGGCAGAATGTTCAATTCTGTCAGAACTTCGCCTCATATTTTGGACAACGCACTCAATAAAATCCCACTTTATTTCACTTTTGAATAGCTCTGATAGTCAAGTTATTAAATATGCCCGTCATGCCTGGTTTTATCGCCAACAATTTACCCAAGAATTCAACTTCCACTCCAGCAATTGACACATCTGCACTTTGTATATTTGTAATTTTTACTTTTTGCTCTAACTTTCATTCCACTTCTGTAATCATTTATTTATCAAGAAGCTACCAGTTTTCTTCTCTTTTATATTTTCATTTCTTTTCATTAAACAATATTTAATTTTATTTCTATTTTTTTTTTTTTTTTTTACTAAATTATAATTTTCATTGTTTTTTGTTTTTATTACAATCCATTGATTTTGTAATTACCGACCTCCAAGACGGATCTATTGCATTGCTGTATAATACTTATAAATTTATTTTTTATATGCAATCCTTCTTAAAATAAACAATTATTATCTTATCTATCTAATCTTTGGGAATAAAATTCACAATGACAATATAATAATAAACAAAACAATTACTATGCAATGCAATTAAACAAAAATAAAACAATATAATAAAATTTATAATAACCTATAAAAACTACTAAGTCTTGCATAGATAAATATTAAAAAGAGAACACATATTCAATGATAAACAGTAGAGGTAAATTTATATGGGTAACTCTCACCAGAATGTATACTAAAAAAATTTCTGGTGTGAAACACTCACACAACTTTCTCTTACTCCAGTTCTCAAAATTATAATTGACAAATTTTATAGTATGTTTATGTACCAAATTTTAATGAAATTTGTCGAAAACTGAAAAAAAAAACTGTTCAGTAAAAGCGCACTTTCGGTTTACTAATTTCCTTAAAACTCGGCATTTTGGCCATCTATTTATATCTAATTAATTTTGTTTGGATGATAGAATTGTATAATCAACTATGATAGCACGTTAGAGAAAAACATAACCCCACCCCTCCTCCAAAAGTGTCCTTAAATGAATTTTCCCAGACAAATGTTTTAAATAAAAGTTGTAGATCTTTGTATGTTTAATTTGTATAGGAAGTTTCAAGAAAATCGTCGGAGCTATTTTTGAGAAAATTGCGAAAAATGAAAAAATCATTTAGTAAAATGGTAAAGTAAACGCACTTCCGGTTAACCGATTTTTTTCAAACTCGGAATTTCAACAACATATTCAATTCTAATTACCACAATTTAGATGACAGAATTTTCTAATAAACTGAAATAGCAGTTAAGATAGAAAACCTTACTCCACCCCTCCCCTAGAAGTGCCCTTAAATGAATTTTCCCAGAGAAATGTGTCAAATAAAAGCTGTAGCGCTTTGTATGTGTAGTTGATATACCAAGTTTGAAGAAAATCGTCAGAGTCATTTTTGAGAAAATTGCAAAAACGTACAAAAACCAACTAGTAAAGTGGTACTTCCGGTTGAGGAATGTTGACAGATAACGCACTGTCAGATCCCATGGTGATACCTAAATGTAATATCAAATTTCAACTTCCTACGATTTTTCGTTTTTGAGCTATGCTGTTCATACACACACACACACACACACACACACAGAGGCCATTTGCTAAAAACCACTTTTTGGACTCAGGAGACCTTAAAACGTATATTTCCGGTGAAAACTCGATATCGAAAATTTGACACGATTACAATACTTCCTCTTTCTAGGAATAAGAGAAAGTAAAAAATTACATATATCTACATGCGAGGTCCTAGTCACTTGCTATCTTAAAACTCTATATAGACAGATTCTACATTAGTTAAAGAGGCGTATTTAGATGCAAATAAACACTCTAAATTGGTTTGTATAAATACTAAAAGGCAATACTATAGCTCAGTTGTAAATAGTTTCAAAACAAAAAATTTCGTTTGTGGTAACAATAGCTCCATGAATGACTTCGAAAAACTAGTTAATACTGATACTACATCATCAATCGTACTACATGTTGAACCCTATATATCTTCTTTATCCAGGGATTCTCCGTTCACCCTTGAAGAACGCCAGTCCTGGAACCGATCGTATAATTCATAGATTTTATTAGTAAGCCCCGGATAGTTTATATTCTAAACTTCTGGCTCTATTTAACTATTTTTATGAGGTAGAAGTTACACCACCCCGTTTCGGAAAATTCATCATTTTCCCTCGATTTAAAAAATGGGATATCAATGATGTTGGAAATTACAGGGGTATCTCTATGAGTATCCATGCAGGATGCTCTAGCAAAAATTTCTCTGGTCTCCTCCTTCGGCGCTTCGAGTTTTCATTCAAGACAATAATCTGCTAAATGAGTATCGAGCTGGGTTTAGGCGAGGATACTCAACCATAGGTAATTTGTTTATTTTAATTAATATTATAAAATTGAGATTTTTAAGGAAGGGTAATAAATTATATTGTTTCTTCATGGACTTTAAAGCATTCCGACAACATTGACCGACAAGTTCTACATCTTAAACTATATAACATAGGCGCTTCAACAAAATTTGTTAGTATCTTGAATTGTTATATTCATGCTCTCAGCCCGCTGTACGAGGTGGCAAAGGCATATCGGAATGCTTTCCAATAAGGACTGGTGAAGGTGCATTTTAAGCCCTCTTTTCTTTTCCATATTCCTGGACGACTTGCCCAATGTTCTTGATGGTGGTGTTCGCGTTGGCAATACTAATCATCAAGATTTTAATGTATGTCGATGATGTCGTCATTCTTTCTAACGACCCTGTTACCATGTAGAAAAATATTGAAAATTTGCCGGCATACTGTGATCTCTGGAATTTGTCACTGAATTTGAACAAATCGAAAATTGTTATTTTTCGTAGAGGTGGCCGGCTTGCTGCAAATGAAAAGTGGGTTTGCAAAGGTAAGCGTATTGAGGTTGTAAATCGATATAAATATCTTGGAGTTACTTTGGCCCCACAAATTTCGCTTTGCTCGCATCTTAATGACAAGGTATCTTCTGCTAAGTATGCAATTAATAGTGTATGGGCTGGTTTTCTCTCCCAGGGTCTGGTGCCTCTTCCCTTTAAATTTCAACTTTTCAATACAATATGCAGATCCATTGTATGTTATGCCGCCCTGGTGTGGGGATATCAGCGCTATGAGTCTGTGGAGAAGCTTCAAAGATTCTTTTTATTAAAAAATTGTTCTCGCTTCCTTCTTCGACCTCTAATTATATGTTACACATAGAGACGGGCGGGGATCCGATCGAAGTATTTACCCTAAATTGCCCTTCGAATATTGCGTGTATATTCTAAATCTCCCATCTTACCGTTTACCTGAAATAGTTGCGGATGCAGTAATAAAAAAGAACACATTTTGGTTTGGAAATTGGATTTCCCTGGTGCAAAAATATTCAACTTGTTTTGACCCGACTACTGATGTTTCTATTTGGAAAGGTCAGAAAATTAGGTCGGCTTAGCGGAAGGTGAGTGTGAGGAGGAGTGAGGGGTCTACACACTTTTCATTATATATAGAGCTGAACAACAATTTTAACTCAATGTGTAGTTTAGTAAATGATAACTCTTGTTTAACTTTAGGCGATCTTCGCTGGCTATTAAACTCAGATGTGCATCGCTGTATCTGATGAACTACACTCCTTGGATGGAAAGGGTAGTTACATTGTGTTCTTTATGTAATTAAATGTTTTCAACTTATTAGCAGAATCTACTATTCTCTCTAAATTGCGCATTCTTTATCTTAGTCAAAGAGTGTTAACAGGACCTTACCTCATAGCTCAGCTGAATATAATAATTGCCTCGCCCTCATAAAATATCCTCGATATGCCTGGAATTACCGCTATGAACTGATACAGGAGTTCAACTTTTGATTTACCCTACACTAAGCTAAATTTTCTATTTTTCATACATATACTTTGTATCTATGTATTTCAATTAATTCCAGTTTTTTTTTTCTTCATTTGTATATATAAATTCTATTGATGTATTTATTTTGTTATTTATGTATTTATTTATTTATTTATTTATTTATTTTAAGTTTAGGAAATATAAATTAATATTGAATTATGCATAAAACATGCATTGCTTAAGTTTTGTTTTTCTTTTTCATTTATATTAACGAATCCGGCTGACGGATGTTTATCCATGCCGTTAAGTACACGGTGAATCTTTCTTTCGATAAATGAATTGTAATCATTTAATTAATAAAGTACTATTATTATTATTATTACTAAAAAAATTATTTCCACATGTTTACTGCTCTTTACAGAATTATAATTGACAAATTTTCTCAAGCTTATAATTTTTCATATATGTTTTAATTGTCTTCAATTTTGTATGAATGGGAAAATCTAAATTTAATGAAATGACTTGTTTGAGGAAAGCATAACTACCCCCACTCACTTTAAACTTCTTTAAATGAACTTTCTCAGGAAAAATTGCAAACAAAACTTATAGGTCCCCATATTCACAGTTATCATATCAAATCTAAAGAAATCGATCAGTTTTTTTATAAAGAAAAACGCAAAAAACTGAAACTTTTTATTTTATTTTATTTAAGGCGCCTCAACATCTGTGGTCATTTGCGACCGGAGCCTTCTCAGTGCACTGCCGGCCTCCGGACAGTGTTCTCCCGTTACAGACAACACTGTCCATCACCGGACAGTGAGCTTTAGGGTGCTCCTAGGAAAAGAAAATCTAAGGGTAGCACAGCTGGATTCGAACCCATGATCTCCGCGTTGCTAGTCCAGCGCACCACTGAGCTAATCCCTTCCCTACTGAAACATGTGTTCAGAAAAAACCTACTTTCGGTCAACCAATTTTGTTCAAAACTGGAGCTTTTGACAACATATTTGATTTTAATTAATATTATTTTAAATACAGAGAGTATTTTCTAAAAATTACTTTTTTGGACTCAAAACGTGTATTTCCGAAGAAAACTTTATGTAGAGATTGCAAATAGTGAAAATGAAAGACCAAGGAGAAAAAAATGATGTTGATTTTGAGATAATCACGTCATTTGATTAGAAAGAATATTATGTATAGCATACATAGTACATATGCTACTTGGGCCTGATATGAAAGATGCAGTTTTAGTTTTAGAACTAAATGCATCGAACGACAAAGGCATAGAAACTGTGAGAAATAAAATTAAAATGTTTGTTCAACAGAAAGTGACATAAAAGACATAAACTTGTGACATAAAAGATATAAAATTGTAATATTAGATGAAGCAAACAGGTTATTTTTTTTTTTACTGTTGATTTATTTATTTTACAAAGTATTCTTACTACTTGTTCAAACATAGCGTACGTATGCTCAAATATTTGATGTGGATTTGAGAAGGAAAGAAAAAAAGACTAAAGCATCTGAAAGAAAACTAAATGGGTCGAACTGGCGCACGATATTGTTAGATATAGAATTAACAAATCAAAGATTTCTACAGATGAAGCAATATAAAAAGTGATATAAATATTTATATGAAGGCGACTCACCTTATGGTCAGATGGGACGCAAGTAACTCAGATGCAGCTGTAGTATTTCCCGGGAAGGAGTAGCGTATAATATGTCGTGTGCGTGTATGTTGTGGGTATAGGTGTGATGAAAAAAGTGAGGAAATAAGGGAATGCAAAGGTGCTCTAATATTATCATGCAGGAATAAGTACCATCACTTTGATGCGGTGATATTTTGTAGAAGAGACTCGTAAACAATGAACACAGATGCACATAGTTACCAATGAAGCAATAACAATCAGATGCATAAAATTTACCTTCAACAGTGTAAGACGCTAGAACTGAGCTTGACAACAACTAGAAAGCGAACAAAGCATAGGGAGTACGGCGAAAAGAGACACAGATGACAAAATAGTATGCAAAAAGTGTTGGAAATTATTTAAATGACGGAGACGCAGCGCCCGTTCTAGCGGTTACGTCGCCCCGGACAAATAGACAAATTGCCCCCCCTTAAGAATATATACACTACCGATCAGAAGTTTGGGATCAGTTAAAAAATTGGGCCTTGAACTACTTCACTACAGTCGATCACGTCTAATTGAAATTCTTAAAGTTGCTCTTAAATCTGCCACAAGTCCCCAATAGTTTCGTTCGCTGGAAGTTGAAGGACGGCAAGTGAAAACCAATATTTTTAATAAATTTATAAGATTCTGGCTGAAGATTTTATCGATGTAAAGCAGCTCACCTCTGAAGATATGCTATAGAAGATTTGTGAAGCTTTTGGATGGTTCTGATATTCCTTTTAACTGGGTGGCTCTTGTGAGAGAAATACTTTATGCTATAGGAGCGCAGGACAACTGGGAGGCGCAGCAAGCGGTCGTGGTCTCTAATAACTTAAAAAATCATTCTTTAAACTGACGTCAATGAAGTACTCAACTCTTCATATAACATCCACTACGGCTTGATATGTCCCTTGGCTAATGGTAGTTCATATGTAAATATTAGGTGCAATATCATTAAAACCAGAATGATAGCTCAAATTAGAGTAGCGTGATCGTCAATCCAGGATTTTTTAGAATGGAATAGCCCATTTATTTGATCCTAAAGAGTTGCTTTACTTGTGCAGAGGGCAAAAATGATAATATTATGCTCTTATTTTGGAGTGCCCTTATTATAAATTTTGAGAAGGAGGTTGTTAAATAGGTATTTACCTTCACACAGTTCTTACGTTTTTGCTAACTTACTAGATACAGAAAATAAAGAAAAGTTAAACCGCTAATTTTATTTTATCTCTGCGGCTTTGGAGGAAAGGTATACATAGGTTTGTGAAGGTATTATTTAATATCTACGAGGAGATCCCTCAAACTCCTTCCCTAAAATAATTTGTATAAATAAATAAAGTCTATTTAAATCATTGTTACTATCTACTGTATTAATCAAATATTTAATATTATATCATTACTTTAAAGATTAAGCTGTAATATTTGTATTTTTTGCCCAGCTAGATAGTATTTTGTTAGAAAATGTCTGTAATGGGAGAACACTGTCCGGAGGCCGGCAGTGCACTGAGAAGGCTCCGGTCGCAAATGACCACAGATGTAGGGACGCCTTAAATAAATTCTAGATTAAGTAAGTGGTGTTACCTGGCGATTAAATCAGAAACGTTAATTTTATTCGATTTTAACTATTTTTTTTTTTTCAACTAAAATGTAAAATGTTTTTTCAGTCATTTTAGTGATACTTTAGAGAAAAGCATATTGCTATTGTTCACCCAGAAAAATGTGGCAAATAAAAGTGTTAGGAATTTATGTGTAGATAGTATTCAACGTTTAGAGAAAATCTTTGCGCCAATTTCGAGAAAATCACGAAAAAGTGAAAAAAAAAATTCAGTAAATTCGCCGTATCGGATGGATTTTGCCGTCTGTGCAATCCAAAAAGTAAATTCTGGCAAATTGAATTAATTAACTGGTTTTGTTCTTAATTTTTTTGCAATGTAACTGCCTTTTCACTTCTATGGCAGTTGCAGAGCCATATATGTTAGATTGGTTGGGGGAGGGCCAAGTCCCATTCCACTGCGATCTTCATTGAGAGGTCTATTGTGATCCCCTGGATATAAATCCCTCACCTTTGTCCTCTTAAGAAGCCTAGCAAAGCTGAAAGTGGTTCCGTCTTCGGGATTGCTAGTCCCCAGTTGAAGAAACCTTGTCCTCGCCAGGCCGACATCCACACAGAGGACGTGTGCCGGGGTTTCCTCCTCTGCCCTGCAGAAACGGCATAACGCGTTTTATGCTAATAGTAAATGGCCATATTTTTCAGGGGGAACAATAGCAATATGCTTTCCTCTAAATAAATGGTTGTGGACAGGTATTACAGATAAATAATGGAGGTGAGGATTATACTATTTACCTAAATAAGATTGCATTGTATGATATAGCAAGTTCTCTATCAATCCAGTAGCAATGCTTGTGACGGCAATTTGCGGGACAATTTGTCTCAGGATAACACCTTTCAGAATTCTTTGGAAGAATATTTTAAATCGGTATTAAATATAATAAATACATATAACTTAATAAGAGAGAAAATACCTTAATTAATTTTAGTCACAATTAGCCTCCTCTAACAAATAATTGAATAATTAATAAAATACATAAAAAAAGATAGAGCAAAGGAACAAATATAAAACTTTTCTTTTTTCTAACTGCTTAAAGAATGTAATTGTTGTAGATAAAGTTTATACTAAAAAATTAGGACTATTCTTATAAAACAAACAAAAAAATACAAATTTTACATTTTAGTTTAAAAAAAAAAATAGTTCAAATCGAATAAAATTAACGTTTCTGATTTAATCGCCAGGTAACAGCACTTACTTAATCTAGAATTTGTAATAGTTCAAATAATTGCCGCTAGAAAGCATAAGCTTCCAGATATACAGAATTGTAGTCCCAAAATTTGCCACCCGATCACAGCGCCATCCTCTGATGTAAAAATTTTTTCAATAGTTCAAAATGCGTCTTTGTGAAGGGACGGGTAGTGGTTAGCGTAATGGACTCCCAAAAATATCTGGAAGTAGCGATACCTAGTGACAAACTATGTAACCATATATAAAATTGATTTCTCAGTAGGTGTTGTTATCTGGTGGCCATGTTTATAACTACAAATATACTATTTTTAATTAGTTACTTTATCAATTATTAGAAAACAAAAAAATCTGATGTGAAACACTCACACAAGTTTCTCCTATTCCAGTTTTCAAAACTGTAATAGATTCATAGTTATTATACCAAATTTAATAAAATTCGTCGGTATTTTTATGGAGAAAATCACAAAACCTGAAAAAATTACTTAGATGTACATTGTAATTGAGAAAAAAAAAAGCATACACTTCATTTTTAAACTAGAAATTAATGAATATATTAATTGAATCACTTGTTTTGAAAAGGTAACTTGTACAGAAATTCAAATTTTACAGGAAGGAGAAAAAAGTTATTTTCGCCATAAATATGAAAGTTTCAACACTCTTACAACTATCTGTATTATAATGTGTATATTGTTTACAGAATGCAATGATACTGAATTGCTGAATATATTCTATACTAATAGAATATTTAACTAAGCATTTTGTCCATGTTACCTTTAGAAATAAATGCATGTTAGTTACACACAAAAAATGCAGCAAATATATTCATAAGCCTTACAAACACAATAAATAACTGTGAGCACATAATACAACTATGACTTTGTCAGCATGTGAAGCTTAGTGAGTACCATCTGTATAAAAACTAAAAATTTAAAATTTTGGACATATCAACTTCTGGCTTTTCATCACAGAATTTAAAATCTTCTTCTGCAGGCTCGGCTTGCTCTGTGGTAGGCCATGTGACTATCTCGGACCTGTATTCCTTTTTTTTGACTGGAATATACTTCAACAGTTTCTTTAAGTCTTCAATTTTCTTATGATTTATGGACACTTTGCAGGAATATGCAAGAAATGAAACACAATTGGGCAAGTTCACACCCCTACCTTGTACTCGGGCTAATGAAAAGCACTCACGCACCAGTCCATCAATCAATGGCAGTTACTTTGCCAGGACTTTCCTAGAATACCTGATCTCATAGAAATTGCTGACTTGAAAGGAAACATTTTGGTCAAGGGGAACCTTCTTGCCATAGCACCTAATTGACAGAACATGCTTCTTATAGTGTTGTGGCCACCACTTTTTGAAGTTTACTACTTTCTTACCATCAACTCTGTGGAAACTAAATTTTGCAATTTTTGAAGAATCCTCAATGAGAGAGATATATTCTGAATGACAGTATATTCTATCATGCCTCCGAAGTTTTCTTTTTACAGTTCCAAAATTTCTTTTGGAATGTATGATATAGCAAGTTCTCTATCAATCTCAGTAGCAATGCTTGTGACGGCAATTTGCAGGACAATTTGTCACAGGATAGAATACCCTTACAATTCTTTTTAAATCGGTATTAAATATAATAAATACATGTAACTTAATAAGAGAGAAAATACCTTAATTAATTTTAGAGTCACAATTAGCCTCCTCTAACAAATAATTGAATAATTAATAAAATACATAAAAAAAGATAGAGCAAAGGAACAAATATAAATTTTTTTTTTTCTAACTGCTTTAAGAATGTAATTGTTGTAGATAAAGTTTATAAAAAAATAAGGACTATTCTTATAAAACAAACAAAAAAATACAAATTTTACATTTTAGTTGAAATAAAAAAAGAAATATAGTTAAAAACGAATAAAATTAACGTTTCTGAATTAGTCGCCAGGTAACAGCACTTACTTAATCTAGAATTTGTAGTAGTTCAAATAATTGCCGCTAGAAAGCATAAGCTTCTAGATATACAGAATTGTAGTTCCAAAATTTGCCACCCGATCACAGCGCCATCCTCTAAAGTAAACAATTTTTCAATAGTTCTTTAGAAGGAACTGGAAATGATTTGCTTAATGCACTCCCAAAAAAATCTTTGGAAGTAGCGATACCTAGTGACAAACTATATAACCATAAATAAAATTGATTTCTCAGTAGGTGTTGCTATCTGGTGGCCATGTTTATAACTACAAATATACTAATTTTAATTACTTTATTAATTATTAGACAACAAAAAAATCTGGTGTGAAACACTCACACAAGTTTCTCTTACTCCAGTTTTCAAAACTGTAATAGATTCGTAGTTAATATACCAAATTAAATAAAATTCGTCAGTGTTTTTATGGAGAAAATCAGAAAAACTGAAAAAATTATGTAAATATACATTATAATTAAAAAAAAAAGCTTACACTTCATTTTTAATCTAGAAATAAATGAATATATTAATATAATTAATAAAATTCAAATATTTATTTATCTTTTTTCTACATTATATTTCTTTCACAAGCTATTAAGTTAATTCTTGGCATATTATTTGCCAAGATATTTTTCTGGAATAATGCTTGATATGATATTTTTCCCTCCTTTCTTTTTCAGGTGAGGGTTCAGATTTTTTTTATATTTATTTTTCAGCTAGAAACTATAGAGGGCTGCGAATATTAATATTATCGTATGTAATAACTTAGATACAATGTTAAAATGAGAAATTTAAGGCTATTGAAGCATAAGATTATCAGAAGATTTTCTTTGTTGCCCGTTAGTTGTAATATGAGAACAATAATTAGTTGGCTTCTCGACCAATACAAGGTAAAAAACAAAAACCAATAAAGTAATTTTGTAATTGTTTTTTATAATTAACAAGTTCGACGTGTCGACAAACTTTGTTTGCCTTCTTCAGGTCCTACCGTAATCGCCCCTATGTATTTTGTTTTTTGTTTGTGTTTTATGTTATAATTTTTTCTCTTTATTTTTGTATTGTTCCTGAAGAAAGCAAGCAAAGTTTGTCGAGACATCGAACTTGTTAATTATTAAAAAACAATTATAAAATTACTTTTTTGCTTTTTGGTGTTTACCTTGAATTGGTCGAGAAGCTAACTAATTCTTGAAGCATAGTTTCAAATAGTAATCCATCCTACATAAGCATTTATATGTAACTACCAACATACAGTCCAAAAATTTTTATCTAAATCTTGTCAATCAAATTTACGGGCTAATTTCATTTGTTGGTATTTGATTGAATATTGTAGTTGATATATTTCTGAAAGCAGCTTCAAAATCCCTTGAAATGGCCGGTCCAATTGCTTGAAACATTTCTTGAGAAATTTCATTCAATATTTATTTATTTATTGCCTAAAGAAACTATACATTGCTATAGCAAGAGATAGACCTCTGCTGAAAGCTGAACAAAAAATACAATCATTACAAGAAGAAACATTACAAACATTACAGCTTAATCTTTAAAGTAATAAAATAATATTAAATACTTGATTAATAGATAGTAACAATGATTTAAATAGACTTATTTATTTATACAAATTATTTTAGGGAAGGAGTTTGAGGGATCACCTCGTAGGTATTAAATAATACCTTTACAAACCTATGTATACCTTTCCTCCAAAGCCTCAGAGATAAAATAAAGTAAGCGGTTTAACTTTTTTTTATTTTCTATACCTAGTAAGTTAGCAACAAGAGCCACCCAGTTAGCAAAAACATAGGAACTGTGGGAAGGTAAATACTTATTTAACAACCTCCTTCTCAAACATTTATAATAAGGGTATTCGAAAATAAAGTGCATAATATTATCATTTTTGCCCTCCACACAATTAAAGCAACTCTTTTAGGATCAAATAAATGGGCTGTTCCATTATAAAAAATCCTGGGGTGACGATCACGCTACTCTAATTGAGCTGTCAATCTGGTTTTAATGATATTGCACCTAATATTTACATATGAACTACCATTAGCCAAGGGACATATCAAGCTGTAGTAGATGTTGAGTACTTCATTGACGTCAATTTAGAGAAAGGTTTTTTAAGTTATTAGATACCACGACCACTTGCTGCGCCTCCCAGATGTCCTGCGCTCCTATAGCATAAAGTATTTCTCTCACAAGAGCTACCCAGTTCAAAGAAATATCAGAACCATCCAAAAGCTTCACAAATCTTCTATAGCATATCTTCAGAGGTGAGCTGCTTTACATCGATAAAATCTTCAGCCAGAATCTTATAGATTTATTAAAAATATTGGTTTTCACTTGCCGTCATTCAACTTCCAGCGAACGAAACTATTGGGGACTTGTGGCAGATTTAAGAGCAACTTTAAGAATTTCAATTAGACGTGATCGACTATAGTGAAGGAGTTCAAGGCCCAATTTTTTAACTGATTCCAAATTTCGGATCGGTTGTGTATATATTCTTAAGGGGCGGTAATTTGTCTATTTGTCCGGGGCGACCTCTCTATTTAACCGTTAGAGAGGGCGCAGATGATTGTTCAAAGAAGTTCAAGCATCGTCCTTTACAAATTCTGCGATAATTTTTCACTAATAAGGTAAATATTTTTAGCTTTAAGACATAAACAATATAAATACGCAACGCACTATAAATTTTTAACAAACGAAAAAAATCGATTAGTGAAATTTGAGTATTTAACACAAAAATATTTTTCCCACACTTACAGCAAAAATGGCGCCCCAGACAAATGTCCGGGTTGCCCGCCCCTAGAGCGGGCTATCCGGAGAGAGAAGAGAAGAGAAATCGGCGTTTTAACCACGACGCGGAACATTCCGCCCACCTTGAAGACTTGACGTCAGTGGACTATGGGAGCCGATGATACCAGAAGCGATTTGCATGTCACTTGCGCAGTTCATTGCGTCGCCACAAGCACTGTGCTGGGGATTGGCTGGACGCACAAATAGAGAACAATCTGACACTAAAAGTATGCTTAGACACACTATGAAATGGCGGATGAAAACCCTGACATGCCCTTTGTTGGCCACTTTTTGTGGTGTCATTCGAAATTTGGGAAGGTCAATAAAATAAAGTGTAGAGGACCAATAGCTTTCAGATTCTTGGATTATAACGGATGTCAATAAGATACAAACTGGAGACAAATTTGGCACCATAATTTCAGGTTTGTAATGATTTCATAAATAGAAACTTCCAAGAAGCATTTCTCTACATACGCTTTGATTAGAGTTCGATAAATAGGGATAAAATATTCAATTAAGCAAAGGTAGAAGGTCTGAGTTGAGTATTTCAATAAAAGTCTGCCTTTTTTAAAAATTGTATTTATTTATTACATTAGAAATCTGAAACCTCAAATTAAGGGGGCTCCATTGATTAGATATTTGTAGGGAATATTGCACTATTACCTGAAAGATCTATTGTGCCCCCCCCCCCCGGAGCTTTCTCAGTGCCCGCCAATCACAGTCAGTGAGCAGTAGAGGCTTCTAGGAAGAAAAAGTCTAAGAGCAGCACTATTGGACTCAAACCTGGAACCTCTGAGTTGCTACCCAAGCGCGCTACACCGAGCTAATCTCTACTCTTAAAGGCTCCATATATCTAATGTTAATTGCGGACCATTTCATTCATTCGCTATTATTACTCAGTATTGAGATCGTGTCAAATTTTAGAAATTGAGTTTTCACCGGAAATATATGTTTTGAAGTCCCCTGATTTTCAGGAAAAAATGATTGTTTTAGCTAATGGTCTGTATTTGGGCTAAATATGTAAAAAACGAAAAATCACAGGAATCTTAAACTTATTATTCTGTTCAGGTGCTGCCATCGCAACCTACACGAAGGTTCCGTTGAAAATCCATCAACAAGAAATGCGTCTTTACTGAATGTTTTTTTCTTTTTTAAGTTTTTCGCGATTTTTGAAAACAGCTTAACAATTTATTTTTAAAATTCTTCTTTAATGTTAATTATACTTAAAAAAATATAAATACCCAACATGTTTATTTGAATCATTTTCCCGGCAAAATTGACTTTAACTAAATGTGTACATTATTTTCTAGCTTTGTCAAGTTGTAGACAATTTCAAAAAACTGGATAAGCGAGTGTTAGTTGTTAGAAGAAAACGTATAAAATGATCTGAGAAAAATATGAAAATTATAAAGAAAAAATCCCCTTTTGTCCCATATCGAATGATTTGTATGTTCTTAGAAATAATACAATTTTCGTCAATGTAGTCTAACTTGATATACGGCATCTGTATGTATTGTTTTATATCATTATTAGATTTTTATTGTTTTATATTTTATGTCTCCTCGATTTGATCAGTATACTGTGTTTGCAGCATCTCGATGTATTCGAGCAGCCACACCATTGTTATATTCACAATAAAGTGTTTTCTCTAATAGATCTGCAGACGATCCTTTTGTGGTATATGCAGCTATCAATAGTGGCTCAGGAACGATATTTACTTCAAGATATCAAATGAGAGGTCATGAATTTCTTCTTAAAGACCCGAAACTATGTGAATCTTTTGTTAAATGGCATCAAAAGCATCACTATTATTTGTAGCAGGTGATGTTGGATGGGAAAGTTATGTTAGAAGTAAGTTCCTTTAATGTAAAGACAATTTAATAAAATCAATTTATTTTCAATTTAACAATGTAAATAAAAAATATAAAATCTGTTAAACCTAACAATACAATTTTTTATTCTTTCTAGAACCCATTGCTGTATTTGCGAACTATACAGATGAATGATGAAGGAGCTTGGCATTTACCGTTGATATTCAAAAGTGATTGAAAAAATTAGGAGTACCTGCACATCTTTTACCACAAATCTCTTCTTAGTTGTGTCTATCCTGATATTCGATATCACTTGTGATCACAACTTTACATGGAATAACTTCACAGATGGAATATGAAACCAACTTTTTAAGTTTTACTGCTCCAAAGGCTGTTAAAAAAATTATACAACTTGAAAATTGAATTTTTTCTTTGTTAAATTCTTTTAAGAAACCATTTTTTTGATTATCCTTTATCCTAAATACTTGACTATTTATAAAGTATTTTTTTTTGTTATTACTTTATATTTCGTCTAAATTAATTAATTTAAAGCTGGCATTAAACTATCAATATAACAAAGGTGATGTTTATTTTTTCTGGCGGAGAATACATCCACCTAATAATGTTGTGAAAAGATATAATTAGTAATATATTTTTCTTTTATATTAAAGAATTTAACACTCGAAGACCTAAATCGGGAATCTACCCAATACCACTATTAAGTCTAGTAATGGAACTCGGCTATATTCACATAACAACTAGGGTACCTATAGGAATGGTATCACTTAAAATTCTAATTATCTTGAACAGTTTTAGGTGAAAATATAATGAAATTAATCTAGATTAATTTTCCTGAAGCAACTTTATTTTAAATGTATGTCTGGCTTCAAACAAATTTATTTTTAATAAGGTTCTCTATTTTAGGTTGTTTTAGTAATATTAGGATCATTGGTTTTGAGTACTTAATATTGAACTTAGAATATCGCTGGTCAGCAGCGAAGTTCTCCTAGTGTGGTCACATTTCAAATTTTCCGAGGAATTGTCTGCGTTCGAATTCCTCCGCGTAAAAACTGCTGATCTCATCAGAATCTAAAATCAGCCTAAATTTGGCACGTGGATTTTTTAATCCTTTGTTTTATATCTTTGCTCAGAAGTTTTATGGCCTATCAGATATAGATAACAGAAACTTCTGATTTCTTAATCCAGGATGCTCTCCATTGAGATATAGTGGAGTAACTTTAAAACAATTTCTTATTATCTGTCAGACAGATGTTTGTGGTTCCGCAAGGTCCCCATAGCAGTTCAAATTCAGAGTTCCAAAAACTAAGTCCGCCACTGCAATAATGGATAATACCAATTAAGATTAGCTTTATATTTCTGCTGTCTCCGAAACTTATTAATTTCATCAAAATCTGATAACAGCTGAATAATTCAAGGTTCTAAATTTGAACATGAGCAACTAATCCATAAAGGACTCAATCAACAATAACAAAGATAATTTCTTAAAGAACAAATATATGCGAAGTTCTATTTCTTTTCATGGAAGACTAGCGCACATTACTGTAATAGCGCTGTAATATATATGGAACTTCATGGCAACTCTTAAGGGAAGCACGGCTGAAGTTTTATGGGTATAAAAAAATAATTGCCGAAGAATGTTGCAATGGATATCGTTCTTTACGCCATCACCATTTTCTTGAAATAAGCAGAGGCAATAATTAAGTACTTTTTCTTGTTTCTTAACAATATCAGTTCCTTAAACAAAAAAAGTCTTAAAAAGAATTAATATGCTTCTCAGTGATGCCTCCCAATTAATATGTCAATCATAATATGGCTCGATCTATATACTTAATTCAATTCCTTTTTTTCTTGACCCATCACCACTTTAGAAATAATATATAAAAATAATGCCTTTTTTAGACACTTTCAAGAGATATGTCATGTATGTTAGTTCACTACTTATTGTCTTGCATGAACTTAAAGTTTTGATTTTGTGACCTCAGAGGGTACAACCATTTCCCACCATTCTGGCTTATTAAAAGTACCTGGGTTCTGATACAAAGAGGCTTCTAAATGTTTATATACCTGTAAACAAAAAAAATCTCAAGTGAAATATTCACGTTTTCTACTGACGTTTACAGAATTATAATTGACAAATTTTCGTCGACCTTATCATTTTTACTAAATGACATTTGTTTTCAATTTTTATCAATGGGAGAATGTAAATTTAATAAAACGACTTTTCCTAGGAAGGCATAAACTTATTTAAATGAAACTTCTCGGAAAAAAGGAAGTAACGAAAGTTAAAGAAGTCCGTCGATATTCTTTTGTAAATAAATGTTCAGTAAAAATGCACTTCCGGTCTTCGATTTTCTTCAAAATGGAATTTTGGTAACATATTTAATTCTAATCAATATTATTCAGATGAGAGAATTGTGTACTTTATAAAAAAACGAAACCCCACTCTTCCCCCTAAAGTCGCCTTAAATGAATTTTCTCTGAGAAATATTTCAAATGAAAACTATTACTCTTGATATGTATAATTGATGTTACAAGTTTAGAGAAAATCATTGGAGCAATTTTTGAGATAATTTCGAAAGTCTTTCTTCGCCTGTAGCAGAGATGGAAGTAAAACCCCCTTTCAAATAAAATTTAATAAGTTAAATTACAGATAAAATATTCTATAAATATTAAATTACAAATTCAAGGTCGTTACACCCTGAAGAAGTTCATTGCAATGTGGGCTGTCAAACAAGTATTTGATAACGTGTTTCTATCACAGCACTGCCGCAATCTCAACCCGGAAACTCAAGTTTTTCCAGTATTCTTTTAGTAAACCGTATTTTTTTTCCGCATTATTTACACTATTCAGGTATTTATTCCCAAATGAAAGGAGAGAATAATGATGCATCATATACTTTCAACAAAATGTGAGAACCAATATTTTCAAATCTGTAACAATTTCAACATATATTTAATAAAACCTACATTTCCATCAGCATAACCAAGTGGTGAATTAATAACGAAGTCTGGTGGTGAAAGAGCATCGACCAGAGATACTGCTTCATTCTTCAATAAGCTACAAAGTTCAACTACACCCCTTTGAATATATTCTATACATTCTTTACTAGTACAATATCCACCTAAAAATTAAAACAAATATTAATTTATAATTCACATAAAACACACATCATTGCTCATTTCCTCATATAGAAGCATTTGATTGGTTTCGAAATCCTTTAGTTTCTAATTACTTCCTCACAATTAAATCATAACTGCCTAACACTACTTGCATTTTCACACAATTCCCCATTCTCGCTGGCGTCTTTTAAGAGATTTAACGATGTGTTTGAAAATAAAGTATTACCCTTAAGGTCGAATCCAAAGAAACTGGCATGCATGCTTCTGCCCTCAAAGATGTTTACAAATAAGTGACTATGCATCAAAAAGTTTAGTTCTAGAAACTCATTACACTTTCCTATTCCCTTCGATAGACTTATAGATTTCTCACCAAGGGTCTTGATGGAATTCTCTCGAAGTATTGGCATCATGAGGGTATCACCTTTTACCAAGAAAGAAGAGAGAACAATCAAAATTCTGATTCTGAACCTGATAAGAGTGTTAAAATAATTCCTTCTTTCTTTTCCCTATTCTACTTTACTTTTCCCCAACTTCACGGGTGATGCCAACTGTAATACGTGCTACAATTTTAGAAGGAGGAGCTATAAAACCGAATCCACTGCGATATATAACGTGACCCCTTAGTATCAGTGTATCTGTCTGCAAAGAGTTCAACATGTAAATGGGTTATGGGAATGTGTGTAGTTGTGCGGGAAGAGTTTGCGTTTGCCTCTAGTATGCTTAACCAAATGGTTGCACACATTAACTATCGCTGAGGCCCTATGTGGGCTGAGAAATTATCATTAACTGTAGTATGGACTTAAAGATTTGTAAAGTGGCTAGTCGAATTCCCCCCAAAAGTACTGTTGTAACAAGCAAACCTAGTCAAAAAATGCAGTTGTAATATGTTTGCACCTGAACATTTTTATAGTATTTTGTAAAATTACACACTGCTTACCTTGAGAAACTGACGCATTACTATTTTCCATATACCTAACATAAGATCAGTAAAAATATAAAAGTATTATTTGTTGACCGCTAATGAATTATGTTATGAAGAAATTTGGTGAGGATCGGTCAAGAAAGAAACATTCAATTATAACAACGTTTCGACAGAGTTTCCTGTCTTTATCAAGACTTTAATACATAAATAGTCGTGAAGATATGGAGAAAGAATTTTTAAACATAACACATTTGAAACAAGAATTTGTTGGCTTATTTTTCAAATGTGCCAATTTTTTCAAATTTTTTCGTTTTTCAAAAAAAAAATTGATTTTGTTTTGTTTTTGATTGAATTTGTTTTTTTAATAATTAACAAATTCGACGTTGCGACAAACTTTGTTTGCCTTCTTCAGGAACAATACAAAAAAAAAAGAGAGAAATTATAACACAAAACAAAAACAAAATACATAGGTGTGATTACTGTGGGCCTGCTAAGTCAGTAATAAAAGGGTGTATGATGTAATGCTGAAATCCAGGAGAAGGGGGGGACCGTTATGTATGTAGAAAGTTATGTATGAAGTGGGGTTAGAAATTACCCCCCCCCCCAAAGGTTTAAGGGAACAGAGGATATAATTGTAGTGGAAGAAATTAGATCTTCGTCTTTTTTATGATTAACGGAGTTAGATTGGAGATGGATGTGTATGGATTCCGAAAGGAATCGCTTGGTGTAATTAGGCTGGGTAGCGAGTATAGAAGGATTATGGAAATCAAAAGTATGGTTCAAGGATAGAGCGTGCTTGGAAAGTGCTGCACTGTCTATTTTCTTAGAAATAATGAACGTATTTGTGTTGTTTGAGTCTTTTGTAAAAGTATTGTGAACTTAATCATCTGATAACACATTTGTTACATCGCAGGAACGCTACTAGTTTCTTATGTTAAATGTATGTTTAAAAATTCTTTCTCTACATCTTCACGACTATTTATATATTAGTGCCTTAATAAAGACAGGAAACTGAAGAAGCGTTGACATAAATGAATGTTTTTTTTCTTGACTGATCCTCACCAAATTTCTTCATGTCAGTAAAAATGTTTTACAAAAATACTTTATATATTTCTGTATAAAAATTAATGAATACCTTCAAAGAATAAAGTCATATGTTTCTCAATTAACCAAGAACCCAAAAGTGAAGTTAAATTGTAAAGTACTTCTTTAATTTTTCCTTTCTGAGAATCAGCAAATTCCACAAATTGATGCAATAAAAAGTGCTAAAAGTAAGAAACGATTAATTAGTAATAATAAAATCAGTTTTAAAAAAACAAAAGGAAATTAATGCATTTTAATGAACTTACTTCGCTATAGACAATACCAAGAGTTCTCGCAGCATACACTTGAATATTATTTTTAATAGTGAATTCATCCATACCTCTTGATACATTGCTTTGAGCGAGATTATGTGTTTTCTTTATAAGATGTAATACCAACCACTGATACATAGCCAACAAATCTATATTTAAAACATCTCAATTAGTAAAACTATAAAGAGTCTAAGTTAAATAAATTAGGATTTTCTACATTGGGTGTCGAAAATGAAGAATATGTCCAAGAAAGTACCCTGAAACCCTTAATGCATACTTGTTGGTGTCACAGTTTCTTGAATAGATTTTGCAGAAAATTTCCTTTGAGACAATGCCTTCCAATTTTCCAAGTAAATTACAGTTTTCAGCGGAGTATCCCATATCCCTGGTTGATCTTTCTGTACCCATAATTGTAGTAACCAATTACTAGTCTGTTGAATTAATACGTTATTGTCTCCTTCATAGGTCAAGTTTGCATCATTGTCATTCCTTAGATCAGCAAACCCAGCAACTAAAAACAAATTAACTTAAGAATATAGTTATATCCCATTTATTTAAGGAAATCAAAGGAAAAATGATTTTTGATGAGATATCTTAATGATGTTAATAATGTGTCTGTATGTCAGAGAGGACACAATACTCGGTACTTCGCTTTACTATCACCAGCAGTTTCGATGGCAAGGTTTCGTTCACAATCCGTCACTGATAATGTAACTGTACTACAAGTTTTTATATTATTTTTTGTTTTTCCAATTTTCTTTTAGATAGCTGCAATGACTTTCGGTAAATCTGGTATGTAATTCCAAATCGGGAAAAAAGGTTTTATTTGAAACTTTTTCCGGGAAAATTGACTTTAAGGAAGTCCTGGAGGCGCTGAGGTATTGAATTTCATTTAAAACTCAAAACACAACTTCACTCAAAACTCACTTAATGTAATCCTTGAGGTCATTTAATGTAATTAACCATCTACACTCTAGACTATATAATGTTAAGATCATTAAATACAATGTTTAAATGTATTTATTTATTTTAATTATTTATTATTTGCTTTAGGATGAAGAGTCCCATACAAAGAATTGGGTTTTACATTGATGCAATACACCTCTAATTAATGCAATGCACTGCTTTGATATGAATACAAAAGTGTTAGCTTTGCAGAATTATTAGTAAACAAAGTAAAAAATGAAATATAACTACAATGTTTAAATTTTGAGTCGGCAAAAAATCAATTATCCGGAAGTCTAACTTAGTTTTATGTTTTTGCGAATTTTCTCAAATAGAACTCTAATTTTGTTAAACTAGGTAAACTAAGATTATAATTCTAGAGGCTTACTTCTTCTATTGAAATATTTACCCGGATTTTTTTTATTTGAAGGGTTCTACTATATTAGAGTGAAGCTTTCAGAAAGTGCCGCGTTATGATTCCACCACTCAAATTACATTAACTTTAACTGAATATTAGAAAATATTCTAACAATAAACCAAGTTTGTCAATAAGTTTGAGAACTGCAATGAGAAGAGAATGTGTGAGTTTTTAAATTAAATTTTTCACTAGTTCATTTATAAAGATAGTTCCAATTAAATGATTAAAGCATCGAACCTTGGAGGTAACCATGACCACCACAGGCTTCTCTGCACTCTTGAATACCGTCCCTTGCCAACCACCCTGCTATTGGTTTCATACCACTAGAGAGAGCATGTATTTCTGGACCTACAGCTTTCATCTTCTGTAAGAAACGAACCTATTAAATTCCAAATATAACCTATTATTTCATTAAATCAATTGATAAATCGTTAAATTACCTGACTTCCTTCATCTCTTTGTACAACATCCATAATAATTTGTTTGTAAACATTATAAAAATATTTTCCGAAATGTAAAAGAGCATAACTAGCTGCTATATAAGGAAACAGCCGCCATTGCTATAACAAAATGCCAGCCATTGAATGCTTTACGAACCAGAATAAATTGAGGTTTATAAAGTAGTAAATGGCGACTTACTAAAAGAGGATACTCTATAATCGGCATTTCTTCGTTATCCGGTGGTCCAAACTGTTTCCTGACAGCACTATATCTAACAGCAATAACAACAGCTTTTGAAAGATAAATTCCACAAATTGATACTATAGAAATTCGTCCAGCTGAAAGAGCTCCCAATGATGCTCCTGAAATGATTTTTTTTTTCTTTGTTACAAAGCTATTGTACACTTCGATTTAACGAAATCACTTCCTATAAATTACCTAATCTTTTTTTGGAATCTTTAATTGGTGATACGTAATTTCCATCAGGTGTCACATCTCCAACTTTATTCAACAAATTATCTTTAGGAATTCTGTAGTTAGAGAAAAGTATAAATCTGCAACATTAAGGGTGAATAAATAAATGAAACATGGCTAAAAACTGATGAAAAAACAATTATCATCAAATTAGCTGTACAAGAATGATAAGTTATTGAGCCTCTAATTACGGCCAACTAACTGAAAGAGGCATGATAACTTCTATTTGTGTGAGGTTTCATCCTTGCTCCTTTAGACTGGTTAAAATTCCTGTTTTAAAGAATAGGAATACATTTTATACATATATCCTAGGAGAGCTTCGCCCCCTAGCGCCTTCGGCGCGCAACCTTTTATCCCTCTGAACATTCTCAAAAAAAATCTGTTCCAAATGGTACTAAACCACATGAAAATCCGTCCAGCTGAATTTGCAATATTATCGCATGTCACGAGCGCTCAGCCCCATGTCGCCCTCGGCGACCAACCCCTGGGTGGAGGTTTGTCAAAAAGGAAATTAAGAATAAATAAAACATATAAATCTGGAATTTTTTTCCGTCTTAGCTTGCATGTTTTTGTTATGCCTGAACGGTTTCGGATTTTCTTCCATCGCCAGAGTAAAATTATCAAATTCTTGTAGAAAGCTGACTTCCACTTCATGTTTTTGTTATCACAACACTTGTTGATATGTGGGGGAGGTTACCCATGCACATATACAAAACAAATAAACCAAGGACAAAATATATAGTTATAAAACTTGATTCCAAACAAGTTTTTACTAATTTCAGAACTTGTATTATTATTCGTTACTTTGAACATTTCAAAGCCAACATGATGAATAAAGGTCTAATAGTCCAACAGGATCAATATACTGTCCTTAATAATAGTTACAGCAAAAGCTAAAACTATAGGGAATTTTCGTCTGTGTAGAACAAATGGTAGCCTACTTGTACTGGTATCTAGCCGTAACCAATTTAATGCGTGGAAGGATAACGACTTCTGCACGATCACCAGTTTTCGCGATTTTATCCATAAAAATACCGACGAATTTTATTAAATCTTGTATAGCAACTATAATAAAGAGATAAATTATGCTTTATTTGCAATAAATGTATACAAAGAAATTGCAGAACTCCAGGAATGTCATCTTTAGCTATAACCTCCTAAAGTAAATATATACAATTGTTTAAAGCCTAATAATGATTTGGGAAAAATTTTAAAAAACCCAAGCTATGACCAACTATAAAATTTGTCAATTGCAACTTTGTAAACTGCAGTAATGGAAAGTTGTGTGATGTTCAACCATTTTTTTGCAATAATTTCATTTAGCCATGTGTAACAGCAACCAAAGAAAGTAAAGAGAAGAGAAACGAACCCAACCACTCTCTCGGACTGGAGTGGGAGAAACTGTATAAATACAGCTACGGACAGTCCATGGGAATACAGTTCAACATAAGTTCAAGACAGTTCAATACAGCCAATCACTACGTGTCATTACGCATTTTCCACTCTACCATACATTATCATAACAAGTGTAAAGTTCAAACAGACTGTGTCTCTTTATTATTATTTATAGTTAACCAGTGTTAACTCCGTCTTCTTATTTCATCAACCAGACCCAAATTCTCTCCACCCAACTCATCCATTATACCATGTTTAGAATCTGTTACCGTGGTTACTATAAATGTTATATTAAATTGTCTAAAGCTGGATTGGAGTATGGTCTAACGTCCCCTATTTTATTATCCATCATTTTAAAGATGATGTCAAAAGCAAGTAACCCCCCTACGGGGTATGGTTGAGAGAAAGCCAAAGTCAGGTACGACGCACTGTTTTCAATGTATTTTGGAAAATGTAGAAAAATTGTGACAAATCTAAACCTATTTCTTAGTTTCTCTGTTAATAAGCATACGAATAATCTAGTTCGATCTTCATTATGCTTTTATTTTATGCTGTTAAAGAACACAAACACACACACACACACACACACACATGCACACACACACACACAAACATACATACACGCACAAAACTACTCACTCCTCCTATATTATCCCCTCATGCATTCAGAAAACTCCTCACCCCTCCTACCATTATCAAGAAAATTCTGTGTCAAATGGAGCAAACCGCTTGAAAATCCGTATAATTATAACTGTATTATATTTTAATCACTAATAGAATTATATTCTAATAGCTGCCTTAATTTTAGCAGCTTACGGGAACTTGGAGGTTGCTGTTAACAAATCTTAGGAATAAAACTGGTGTGAAAAGAAGCACGACTTTATCTTACTATACGAATTGTACGAATATGACGAATAATAAGAATTTAGTAATCAGAAAGGTTTGTATGTGTTGCACTTTGATATACAATTTATGTTAAAATGGTTTCATGTACTACCTCTTCTTCCCCAGCTTCCTTGAGCGAAAATGGCAAAAATATTTATCAAGATGGCTCGAGAAAGAAATGAATACTATTAGCTCTTTTCCTTCAGATCCATAACTTTATGCAAATACCTTAACATCCTGCATTAATCGGTCCTGTCCAGTTCCTTCTTACCGAAATATTTTAATCTGTAGCTAGATAAGACTGGACAACGTCTACCTTAACAAAGTGCATTCTTAAGGTATAAATGTACATACCATTTTTTCCTAATTACAACATATAATTTGGGGTATTTGTAGGAAACTGGAATAATTTTTCAAGAAAAAACCTTTGTAATTTTTCCACATAATCATACTGTCAATAACCCCACACCTGGGCACAGCACATAACAGTGCGAGATGTGGCATGAAACAATCTGTATTTGAATTTAAAGGGATATGCGGGTTAGCTATTAATTTCGACCAGGTACAATGCATAGTGAATTTAGACACTCATTTTTCTTTTTAATGTAAATTAAGGACAGTGAAGCCATCAGAAGAAGCCCGAGATACTAATTTTTACATCTATTGGTTGGCCTTCAAAATGCCAGCTTTCATTTACCGCA
This sequence comes from Triatoma infestans, assembly GCA_011037195.1. Lineage (NCBI taxonomy): Eukaryota > Metazoa > Arthropoda > Insecta > Hemiptera > Reduviidae > Triatoma > Triatoma infestans. Next base: position 185,473 of record JAAEAF010000397.1, read on the forward strand.
CGTCTACCTCCCTTTTTTCTACAAATGAGAATTTTTTATTTTTCCATATTTATAAAAACATATTTACTGTTATTTTCCCAAATTTACTGTAACTATTGTACTGTTAAACCCAATTTTTACAATAATGGTTCAGCGGATCTATCATATTTTGCAGCGTTACTGGTTATCTGCAATTAAAACTACATCATCCGCATATATTAGTACTCGAATGTTTGTATTTCCTGAAAATAGACCACCTCCAATTTTATCAACCAAATCATTCAGGTAGATAGAGAAGAGGGTAGGAGATAACAAACAGCCTTGCGTAAACCCAGATTTAGTTAGAAAAAAATTCAACATACTATCTTCAAACCAAACTGCAGCACATGTTTCATTTTGCAAATCTTTTATTACATTAACAAATTTGTTTGATAATTCAATTATTAATAACTTAAAAAACAATAAATTTCTGGGAACAGAGTCGAAACCAGCCTTGAAATCGCAAAAAATAAATAAATCTTTTTTGTTGTTTTCTTTTCGTTTTAGTTGTATCAAATTTACCAGGCTAAAAATATTGTCAATGGTCGAATAAGACTTTCTGAATCCCGCTTGAAATTCAGAGATAATGTTAAATTTATTAAGCAAAATTAGGAGTCTATTCAATAGTAGACCATTAAAAAGCTTAGCTTTTACGTCTATGAAGGAACTTCCCCGGTAATTCGAAACTGAGTATCTCCTTTCTTAAATAATGGGAATATTAACGAATCTTTGAAATTGGAAGGTACTTAACCATTATTATATTATTGAATATAGAAATTAATCTCGACAAGAAATTATTGGTTGCATTCTTAAAAAATGCATACGGTATCCCAATTATTTCTGGGGCCTTCTCATTTTTGGCTTTATTTAGTACAGCTTGTAACTCAGATACAGAAAAATCATCATCCAGTAACTTATCTGTTAATAACGGTTGGGCGTACGATATGGTCGGAGCGGCAACAGAAGGGCACAACTTTTCAAAATGCAATTTAAACTGTTCTTTTTCTATATTTTTATTTATATTTGAGTATACTTACTGTATACTTATTCTATATTTAAGTATGATATTGTTTCATAAACACCTCACGGAATTCCAAAACTGCTTCGAATCTTTCACATGTTTAAAATTTTCAATAACAGAGATTGAGTAGGCCGACTGCTTCGTTTATTCTTTATACTTTCTAAATAAATATTTTTAATAGCCAAACAATTCGATTTTCTATAAACATGTAATAATCTAAAACACTTTTTTCTTTCATGAATCCAGCCAGTCGTACCATTCATACTTCTTATATAAGAATGAATTTACGCTGCTTATTTATGTTTACCGATGCAGCACTTTTAATACAATCTATGAGTTAATATTGACTGTTTGGGGTCACTGTGGATTCAAACTGATATTTTTATCCAACTCAATATTTAATTTCTTTTTATATTTTAAATTACATTTTGTGTCCAAGGCAGTTTTGATAAGCGAGGCAAAGTTACAATTTCACTTTCACATTCTATTAGCGTTTTTATTGTTAATATTATTGGAAAGTGTTCAGAAAAAATTTTTGGAGAGACCTCCCGTCTATCATTAATTTATCATACCTGAGATAGGCTTTTCCATTTCTCTGGCTTTTTTCCAAAAAGGATATAACTTTCTTCCTTCTGCTCTCACATTTTCTGGAAAGTCTCTGAAAGAACCTAATTAGTTCCTTTAGTATGCATTCCTTCCTCTATGCAGACAATGTTGTATTGATCTCTGACAATCCGGTTTCTCCCCAAAGGAATATTAACATAGTGTCAGCGTACTGTGATAAGTGGAACCTAACACTAAATTTGAAGAAATCAAAAATTATCATTTTTCGCAAAGGAGGTAGACATGCTGCTTCCGAGAAGTAGTTTTATAAGTAAACAAATTGAAATCGTGAATCACTACAAATATCTCGGCGTTATTTTGACACATCGTCTTACTTTCCTTTCCCATCTTGAGGAAAAAAATTCTTCGGCAAAGCATGGTCTAAACAGATTTTGCTCTAATTTTATTTTTGAAAAAAATATTCCTATTAACGCCAAGTATCAAGTTTTTAATAGCATCTCGCGTGGAGTGGTATGTTATGCAGCTTAAGTTTTGAGGTTCCACACTTATAATTGCCTTGAAAAATTGCGTAGATTTTTCCTTAAAAAGCTGTTAGCTCTGCCAACTCCATCTTCTAATTTTCTCTTCAATTTAGAAACAATCTCGATCACTTTGAAGCCTTTACTCGATCTACATTTTAAATATTGCTCTCATAGCCGTTTGCCTGCGAAAGAGGTACTAAGGAAAAAAGCCTTTTGGTTCACACTGGTTATCTCTGTCTCATCACTATTCGTGTGATTTTACCCCTTCATCAGATAATTTTTCTACCTGGTTTCATCAGCTGTCCAAACTTCCATCCTTAATCCGAACCTCTCGCCTGGAGGAGTCTTTTACCGGGCCATCTGGCAGTTTTCAACTATAGATAGCTCTCATTTCAGATCACAACAGTTTTGGCACAAACAATGTCTTTAAAAATTTGCGTTTCTCAGATTCCCGATGGCTAACTAAATTGAGAGGAGATCTGCTTTATGGTGATTACAAGCCGTGGGTGGAAGGTGATTTGATACAGAAAGATGCCCACTTTGTAACTTTAATTGCAGAGAGAATCATTACCATTTTCTAGTTGAAAGTCCTATATTGGCCGAATTCCGTATGTTATGTGGACGAACCGTCCTCTCTTGGCAAAAAATTATTTCCTTTTTGACCGGCCAGATTAATTGTCGCCCCTTAATATCTTAGACCCGCCATGCTTGGAAAGTCATATACGAATGGTTGTCAGGTCTCCCCCGAACTTCCAATTTTTTTATCTGTTTATTTATTTTTATTGTATTTTATTATTATTTTTTTTTTTGAGAAATTCTGATTCATAAATTTATTTATTTATATTCAAGCTATAATTTTTTAAAAAAAATCTATGATGTTCTTTTCATTTCATTTCTGGTATAACAATATCATTTTTTGTTTTTTTTTTTGTATTCTGTAATAGTTTTGTAATTATCCCCCCCCGTCTTATATAATTTATTCTTCTTTTTTTATTATTTTTCTTTTGTGACCATTCCCACCCCCACCCCCCTTTCTTCAAAACATAAATTTATGTCTTAAAATACGGTCTGTTCGCGTAAAACTCTGGCAGTTGGCGTTCGCCATGCCTTTATGCTTTGTGTTTTTTTAAATATTTTTTTGTAAACTTTAATAAAGCATTATTATTATTATGGTTAAAATTGTTGTTTGGCATTCTCATTCTTGCATGGCACGTCAGTTATGCCCAATCTTTCCGATGGGGACTCATCCTTTAACATTCTCTAGAAAACTCCTCATCTCAACTCCTCTAGAAAATTCTGTATCAAATGGTGAAAGTTGCTTGAAAATCTGTCCAGCCAATTTTGCAATATGAAGCCATTCCACAAAAGAGTGACTTTAATACGTGACACAAAATAGTTCATTATTTTAGATACAGAATATATATATAGAATATCCATTAGTTACCACGATAGCTATGTGGTTAGAGGCGTAGACTGAAAGCTATGTTGTATTGTGGTACTGGCCCCGGTCTTGGCCTTAGATTTTAGTTAATGTATTAATATGAAGAGTATATAATAATGTTTACTATCCGCCTTCGTCCACGACAACTAAACCATAGATAGACGTCATCTAGCCTGAAAAAATAGCCTAACTCTGTAAAGCATTACATTACTTTATAAAGCTATCAAATAAATAGACAAACCCATTGTCCACTCCATTCAAGCCTGCTTTGGCTCCTAAGTCACCAATAATAATTCCTGGATATGTATTCAACGTTTTAGAGTCTCTGAGTGGAACAATGAAAGCATGTAAGCCATGATCAATTCCATCTGGGGTGATTAACTTAGCAAAAACAATTCCAAGAGTAGCACTTTTACCTAGAAAAACAAAAATGTGTACACTGCTAACGACGATACAACTGAATTAATAATGTTACAACATGACCTACCTAGATTCCCTACCCAGCATTTAGCTGCTTCAAAATCTGGTGTGTTGAGGATAAATTCTTGCGTGGACGGATCAAATACTGCTTGTGTTCGCATGGCTTTCGTATTGGTCCCATGTGAAATTTCAGTTAAAGCGAAACATCCTATGATCTACATTGGGAAAATTGAAAGACATATCTAAAAAAATTGATTTTGATCTTTTTATAGATCAGCATAAAAATAATATTCTAAATGCTCTTTTTACATGGTACTTAGATAACAACTGTCAACTGTTTTTAGTGTATAGTTATTCAATTTTATTTTTATTAACTTTGTAACTGGATATAATCGGGTTTATATAAATAAATAAATAAATGGAGAGAGCATAACATTTATGAGTTTGTTATTTTTTCATTTATTTTTTAATCAATTATTTTACTTCAGGTGGTCAAGAGTTTATTTTTTTCTCACTAAAGCATTATTTGTTATCAAATAGTACAATACGAAAAAAACGGTGTGCCCTTTTTTAAAACTCTATTTAACGAAGATTTATAATTAAATCTTCCACCCACAAAATTAAAAACATTTTTTGTTGAAATATAGGGGAAGATTGCTCCACCCCAAAAATATTTCACCAGCCGCTATGGATTAAAAGTTTCCCAACACTTTACCATTATCATTACCATATTATTAGAATGTTTCAGAAAAACGTATCATTTATTACAATGAACATAAATGTGTAAATAAGTAAATAAATAATTATAAACATATTTACTTCATACATCTGTGTCCGGATTGCTTAAATCTTCATATAATTTTAAAGCTGTTGAAGACTTCATACCCAAACCTAGAATAGTATTTTGGACGAAACCATAAGCAAGGCCGTATTTTATGTTCATAGAAGGACAGTAAATCAATAAGGCATCACTTAAGTAGCGCATCTGTTGGATGAAAATCAGTACAACATTGCTTTTTTCTTTCATAAATTTATAAAGCGATATGTTTTAAAGTGAATAGAAATATAATAAAGTTCATAAATCATAATTATGATTAGTAAATCGTTATTCTTACTTTATTTGGATCAATTAAAAGTTCTTCTAGTGGAAGAAGATTCCACTGTTTTAATCTTTTCATTCTTAAAGCAGCTAGTTTTCTTAGCTCATCCATTGTCTGATATCCGACAGGTCTTTGAAATAAAACATCGTTTTGTAGTTTGTTCCATATTTTATTCTGAAATTATAAAATTAATCAATTAAAAATCATTTAAAAAGATTCACAAAAGTTACTATAAAATCATAATTATAAGGAATGTGAAGATGAAGGAATAACGTCAAAATTAAAATATTGCATCAAATTTATTATTTTACTGTTTGTGTAGCTTGAATATGTGGTTTGGTTCGCAGTGCTCAATAATATCCAATTATCATTACGCTAGATGAAAACCCGAAACTGTCACAATTAATATCAGTTACACGCGGGACTCGAACAGGGGTCCTCCCACTTACAAGTCCATGCTCATAACCACTACACCAGTACCCGGCCCAGCAGTTAATGTAATTAAATAATGTTATGTTAAGTAGTAATAAACTGCTTAGTAATAGTTAATACAACAAGGACCAGTTAATAGGTAAATCTAAAATTCGGACACTTTATGCAGGATTTTTTTTGTTACTTAATAAAATAACATTTTTGAGGAAACCGTACTCTCTCCCTCACTCCACGAAACTTCTTAATATGAACTTTCTTGGAAAAAATCCTTGGAATGGCCTCTGTATATTCATAGTGATATAGCTACAGTAAAAACTCACTTTCGGTCAACCAATTTTCTTCAAACTCGCAATATTGGTAACATATATGTAATTCTATTTAATAATATTTAGAAGATACAATCATATAATAAACTAAATAAGCACATTAATAGTAAACAACTCAACCCATCCCTCAATGCCGCCGTAAATGAATTTTCCTGGAGAATGTTTAAAAAAAAACTCTAGTTCTTAATAGCTATTGATATACTAAGTACAAAAAAAAAATCATTGGAGCCATTTCAAAAAATCACAATAAAAGTACATTCAGTGAAAATCTGGTACTTCCGGTTATGGAATTTTAATGACTTACTGTCGGATCCCAAGTGATAACTAAACGGAATATCAATTTTGGGCTTTCGGCGATTTTTCGTTTTTGAGCTGTGCTATGCACATACCATACATTTTCTACAAAACCAGTTTTTTTTTACTCAGAGGATCTCAATACTTATACTTCCGGTGAAATTCGATGAAAATTAGACCCTTAATAATTTCAGATCTTATCACAACACTGAACTTTACCGATACAAAATTAATTTCGGCCAAACATTTCTATCTGCTAATTTAAAAAGAATATCCAATTTTGTTCAAAACAGAAGGAAAGAACAATATTTCTTTTGCCTCAGTGTTAAATAACAAAGAACAAATACAGAACCTAATTTACCTTAAATAAAAGCGCTTCTTCACCTTCTACTGCAATACGCATTTCTTTCCAATCAAATGACGACTGCTTTCTATAAATATCTAATGGCCCTTTAGGTAAATCTTCAATAATGGTAGTCATGCTGAAATAGAATTAGTTTTTATGAAACTTATAATAAATTTTCTATTCCTAAGGTCTTAAATAAATCCGCACACCCAAGTGACTTGCAGATACGCACTATCTCTGCTCTATCACCCTATCATAATTATTTTGAGTGAGATTAATATTATAAACAAACATGAATCTGCTATAATGATAATTATCCTTCATTTCAAGGTTGTTACATCACAGATAGAAATCAGTACAGGAGCAGTCACAATAGATTTTGAATTTTTTTTACAAAGATGTCTGTGAGTAGAACATTTGAATTTATAATCGTTAGGAATAAAATTTGGATGAACTAATGACGAAACCTGAATATCGACTGCTTTAAAAACTCTTTCTATATATTCCTTTTCAAAAAGAAACGAAAGATCAATATTTCAATAGATAAAAATTAACAGGAGAACGCAATATCATTGACAATTTTTAGAGGTACATTTGTATCCTAAACTTTCACCAAAATTGTATACTAAAATTATTTTCTACCTTATCAAAGTAAAAAATTAACATACTTTCCGTGAGATGACATATCACTCCCGATAATTTGATTTAGCTGATTGTTGAATTGTTTAAATGTTTTACCTTGGGCTGAGAGGTTTATATAACCCTTCATGAAAACACAAAAGCGCTAATCATTGCGATATCATTACTATCACCAATGTAATCTCATCTAATGGGCATTAGTGCCAATTTAGGCTTCTAAACAGAGTGTAAGTCCGAAAAATGTATAACTCTTGCTTATCGAAAAAACAAATAACCATGAAGGAGGTTTCTTTCAAAATTCTGGCGCCCAATATGTTGATTGTAAAAACCTAGATCCTTCTTAGATTTAGCAAGGATTAGTGATCTTCTAAAACTTAATTCAAAATGAAAGACAAAGGAGAAGAAATGGATGTTGATTGTGAGATCATTCAAGCGGGACCATCAAAATCTCCAAGCAAGCAATTAAATAAGAATGTTCCTTGGTACGTAATTAATTTCTGGTAATATACAGAATATTTCTTTTTTTCTTAATTATCTTTCTACTTTTATCTTTAGGATTGAGAAATTTCGGCCTCAGACTTTTGCAGATATTGTCGGAAATGAAGATTTAGTATCAAGATTAGAAGTATTTTCAAAAAATGGAAATACTCCTAACATAATTATTGCTGTGAGTGATATGTATAATATACAAAATATATTTATCGCGTGTGTGTACATGTACATTTTTGCTGAGGGAGTTATAATTTTCTTTTAGGGACCGCCCGGTGTTGGTAAAACAACTACAATATTATGTCTAGCACGTGTGCTACTTGGGCCTGCTATGAAAGAAGCAGTTTTGGAACTAAACGCATCGAATGACAGAGGCATAGAAACTGTAAGAAATAAAATTAAAATGTTTGCTCAACAGAAAGTGACTTTGCCACCTGGAAGACATAAAATTGTAATATTAGATGAAGCAGACAGGTCATTTTACTATTGATTTATTTATTTTAAAAAGTGTTCTTTTTTTAATGTATATTTGTCATATTGATTTTTTTTTTTTGCTAGCTTTTTTAAAGATGTCATTTAATAACAGTTACATGTATCTATTCAGGTAACAATCCAAAATGGTAAAGATTTAGCTGATTGGTGTTTATTCAAATGATACTGTTCTACACAAAAAAAGTTCCGTGTATATTTAAAAAAAAAAATCCTAATGAATATGGGGTAGTGTTAGTTTTTTCTCATTTTGTGCCAGGGGTGCAATTTGAACTTAACTTTGAGGGTACTACGACTTCAGCAAATCATTTAAACGCAAGATGACGCTCTTGAATGCTCTTTACTAAGTTCTATAGTTTTTCAGAATTAAAAAAGTTATCGCTAACATATCAATGATTAAATAAACACGATATTATTTACTAAATAAGAGACCCAAAAACAACAGAACAAAGTTCAATTTAGATTTATGTTTTTCGTATTGCAAAACTTTCTGAATTACTGTCGTGTAAATATCTTTTGAAATAAATCATCTGATAGGAGGAATTAGAATAAAAAGTTACAATTTGGACTGTTTCGCATTTGATTATCACATTGCTGTTAAGGTGAAAACCTACAGGCTTCGCAGCAAATGATGACAGAGAAATGAATGCCTATGTCCAGTCCTGGAATTTCACTAAAATAAAAGCTATGTTTTCAGAGGGAGCCGTGGTAGACTCATAGCAAAGAGATATTCATTTGAGAAATGAAAAATTAGAGATATTGAACTTTGTTATTTTTTTCATTGAATTTTTCCACTGGTCAGGAAAATCTCGCCAAGCCTTTCTTTGTGAATAGCCGACTGGTTTGTGATCATTTTAAACAGTCTTTGCCCCCTTTAACGCCAAAATCGATGTTTCAACTCCAAATTCCGTTCTGTATTGTTCTGAGGTTGCTAAATGTGAAGTTCTCACGTAGTTGATGCAATCGAAAAAGACGAAGGATCTTTATTAAGAAGCTCCGTAAGATCATAATATCTCTGTTTATTGGATAGATATTAAAAAAGGCTCAGTTCTTATTTTATGTAAATGCATTCATCCATATATAAAGCAAGTTTTAAAAATTATTAATGGTGATTCCTCATGAGAGCCGTATTTGATTGCCCTTGAAGTAATTAATTGAAATTAAAAGGCAAACATTTGAACTTAAAACCTAAACTCAAGGGAAAATCGATTTGTGTTTCATATGTAATTTGAAAGAAATTGAGGAAGTATCATAATTACCTTGGTCAGAGTCGTATATTCGAAATTAGAAATATTTCAGTTATATTTGAAAAAAGTACATTAATTTGGAATCCCTAATGGTAGAGACCACGCTCGCATCCTTAATGATTCTGATTGTCCAACTATGAACATAACGATGCCTTGCATCTTAACACTTAAACCCAAAATTTTTTGTCGAAAATTTTGGTTAATATAATAATAATAATAATATATTTATTGTTAAATTAATAACTTGTACAATGAGCCTGGTTCTTACAACGAGAAAATAAAACAATAACTTATATTGTTATTATATATATATCTAAAATAAGATAAACAGGTATTGCCATTTATAATAATAAAAAATAGTAAAAATGAATTTAATACAATTATCAATGTAAATTAAAGGATTACTAATCTTAGTGAATTATCACGCATGTAACCAAAAGAAAGGGACATATTAGAAATATCTATTATCTGAAATATATCTGAATACTAACTAAAATTACAATAACATGATTATAATATAATATTCTCCACATTAAAAATAATTATAATATACCAAAATACTTAAACAAAAATACCAAACACTGTGGCTGAACATCTTAACTCAATTAATCTTATTTGTATTAAATGAATTATAAATTAATTATATACACACACATCCATATTTCAATATTTGAATATTTTATTGGGGGTACAAGTTTGGAAATATTTAAAAGATGTGTGTACAAAGAATTTAATTTGTCAATTGTTTTTAATGTTAAAATATATTCAATACGTTGATCATTGTAAGCATTCCGCAGAGTTTTACTAAAAACAGTTTTAAAGTTTGCCAAATTGGCAGAGCATTCCAATAAATGTTCTAATGGTATTATTATTATAACTTGACAAATTGGGCCATTTTCATTTAAGATATAAACTAGAGATAAACCTTTGAAAAATAATTTTACAGAATTACTATTGGCGAGCCTCAATTGGCTTACTGCTCTTAATTTATCTATGTTAACAAAAAATTTTAAATACGTTTGAGGTTCATAATAATTATAATTTATTATATTTCTGTAAATGTGACTAAATTTTGAATTAAGTACCCGATCTATATCTTCCCTAAGTAGTTTATTTTCCAGTTTTTCTATAATATTTTGTTTGTTGTTTAAAGCAAATTGTTTATCCACCGTTCGGAAAAATTTGATGTCACCCAATCGTTCCCCCCAAGTTCTAACGATTGTTACCCAATTGTATTCACTGTTATGTCGGTTATTATCATCTAAGGAGGATAATGATTGAAAACATTTTTTAGGCAGTCTTTCATCTGGAAGAGTTATAAGTTTAATCCAGAAATTAACTATTCTTTTAAAAATAAATGCTATTAACTGCGGTCTACCAGATTCTAGCCTTATCATGTAGCCAATAAAATAGGTTTTTTAAAAACTTTGTCTGGGCTGTTTTAATTAACTAAATATCTTCATGACCATACCTCACAGCAATAAAGTAACATAGAAGCTACCATGGAATCAAACAGAGTCATTTTGGTTTGCCATGCGTCACTTTTACTTTTCATTAAGATTTCCCTAACACTGTTACCAGCCACTGAAGACTTTTGTAAAAAGTATTCAGAAGCAAGTTTGAATTTCCCACTTGAAGAAAAAGGGACGCCCAAATAAGTGTCGTTCTTCGCGTATTCTAGTTGTAATCGTTTCGAAAAAGTGGTTTTATTTTTTCGTTTTGGGGATTTATGGAACACCATGACTTTTGTTTTGATGAGGTAACTTTTATTCCGGTGGCAACATTCTCTTCAAAATTGACATTAAATCTGCTAAGAATAAAATAAAAAGGACCGGACTAAGGATTTCTCCTAGCAGAAGGCCGGTAGAAATCTCTATTTCTTCCGATAACTCCTGATTTATTTGATTTGTAAAACTGCGTTTTCATAAAAGGTTTTAATTATTCTAATTATTTTCCCACTTATACCCATTTTAAATAATTTGTCCCATAATAGATTGTGATTGATAGAATCGAATGCTTTCTTAAAATCAACAAATATTGCATATATATATATATGCTCCTTTGTTTTTAAGTTTTATTCCGATTAGAGACATCAACGTAAAAACATGGTCGAGGCAACCTCTACCATCTCGGAAACCTGCGTGCTTCTCTGGCAAAATTTTGGTTAATAATAAATAATAAAAATTAGATGGTAGGCGACAAGAAGCGGGGAAGGCCGGAAAGCTAAATCAACTACAACCTAAAGATTTTTGTGGATTTACTGCTGATCATTTCTATTTTTTTTTTTCTTTTGATTTGTATTAAATTTAAATATTATAAGTCTCTTCTCCATTTCATTAATTTAAAACAATTTGTATAATGAATTTGTTTTACTTTTTGTTAAATAAAATTTCCTATGTATCTTTTTATTTAAAAAAGCTGTATTCAAATGAATAAGGCTTTACTAAATTTTCTTTTTGATCTAGAATAAAATATTTATAAATATTTTATGATTCACAGTATGACAGATGGAGCACAGCAGGCATTGAGAAGGACAATGGAGATTTACAGCAATACAACACGATTTGCATTAGCATGTAATAATAGTGAAAAAATTATTGAACCTATCCAATCTAGATGTGCTATGTTGCGTTACGAAAAATTAAAAGATCATCAGATATTAGCAAAAATCATGGAAATATGCGATAAGGAAAAAGTATGAGTTCACATTATTTCTTTTTTAATTAATACTTAGCATGATTATTAGGTAGAGTTAAATTACTAAAGTTGCATTTTTACTTCCTCTTACTGCTGTGAGGGGAAGTAATGCGATTATTCCTATTTTAGAAACTGAATTTTCATGGGGAATATCGTTTTGAGATTCTCTAAAATCTGGAAATTGTCTCTCTTTGTGTAAGGGAGGCGTGGGTATTTGTGAACAAACAACCAGAAAAATGAAAAATTGCAGTAAACTCAAACGTCATATTCCGCTAAGGCACTACTACTTTTTTGGTGCCAGGGGCAGGGCACGTGGGCGTTGAAGGAAATGAGTCGGCCGTCGCTCTGGCAAAGAGAGGCGCTGCGTCCCCATTCTAAACTCTTATGTGTAGTCAGTAACCAGTTTTTCTTCGGGGATCTTAAGAAAGAGGAAACTGGACTTGGAGAGGGAAAGCATGTGCAGATTCTCGGGGGGGCGGAGGAAACTCTGATGGCGACTGCGAGGCTGTCACTCAGAGAAGATTTAGGAGCCTGGGTGGTTACCAAGAAGATAAGAATATCCTCTCTATAGGCCTATAGAAAATTGAGATTCCTACGGAGCCTTAATCTGGTGGGGGTGCTGTAGGCGAGATGTTCTGGAACTTGAAGGTCGCAGTGTGGTGGGCTCCTTGTACAAAAAAAAAACTAAGGAAACTACAACCACATCTAAACTGGTGATTCCAAATTTGTAGAAAATCGGTTAACCTGACGTGTTTTCTTATAAATAGGTTTCTGAGATTTTACTGGAATGTGGCTCTAAATTAACACTTTCCCCGGATTTTAGGGGATTTCTGGGGAATCTGTTATGTTCGATTTTCTGTTATCGAACATTTTCGATTTTGCTGTTATTTTACTTGGTTTGGTGAATGCGCTGTCTTCTGGAATGCAATATAATGATATACTTGTATTGTCTGCCGTGTGTACAGAAAACTCTACTACCACTATATTTGTCAAAGCAACTTTGTGTGCCAATTCCACACAAATATTTTTTTTTATTACGTTAATAGCGAAAACAATTTAAAAAAATATCAATTTCATAATTATATTAACTGCAGTAAGATTATATTAATCAGTTGTTTCACACTAGATTTTTCAAATTGATTTCTATCCGCACAAAGCCAAAGGCAAAAACCCTTATGTGTGCAATCAGTCTTGATACCAACATTGTCATTTCTAAAAGCTAAGTATCATTAGCGGCAAGTAAAATGATGGTTCTCAAGTTACTGTTATGTAGAACTTCCAAAATTTATGCTTAGGATTCAGTGAATTTCAAAATTTGTCTCATTTCATATATTCACTTTTAGGTTTCTTATACAGATGATGGTTTGGAGGCTATAGTTTTTACTGCCCAAGGAGATATGAGGCAAGCATTGAATAATCTTCAGTCTACTGTAAATGGTTAGATTTTTCTTTTATCTATTATCAATAATTTCATAGCCAATTAATTGGCCGAATATTATTAGCTGCCTTAATTTCTAGGTTTTAATCACGTTAATAGCGAAAATGTTTTTAAAGTATGCGATGAACCACATCCGTTGCTTGTTAAAGAAATGTTAATGCATTGTGTTGCTGTTGACATACATAAATCTTATCAGGTAAGTAATAATTCATTTTCTTTAAGTTCTATTTTAAAATATTTATTATTTTCTTATCATTCATATAATCTTTTATGTTAGTAGAATAATAGATAGAACGCTGACATATATGTACTTTAAAAAAGAAATAACAAATTCCAGTTAGAATGGTACAGCTTTCAGTTAGTTGGTCAGTTGTAATATGAGGAGATAGCCACTAATTCAAGGATGAGTGTGGCGTCCTTGCACATTTCCTAGCCTAACAAAACCCCAAGCAAACTAACGCAATACCTCACATTTAGACGACCACATTCTAAATACAAAAAATACTAATAATAAAGAGAGCCACACTCTCTTTTAGATCGCTGAAGATTTGGCTCTATATCCTTCTCACTTTATTTATCTAATATCGAACGGGTATCAAAAAAATGTTAAGGTAATGTGTTGTTATTGCATTAATCCAATTCGTTTTGAATTAGATTACATTTTTTTTGGCATATTATACTTTCAGAGTTTGAAAACATATTTTTGTTTAAAAAAAAAAAATAGATCCAAAATTCATATTTTCGGAGCATTTAAAAAAAAATTGTTTCCTTATTTTTTGTAATCTTGATCCGAAATTTTTTGTGGAATGACAAAAAAAAAGTTATCAAGATAAGATTTCATTGTAAATGTATATCCTGTAAATTCAGATTTAAGTGAGGAAAAATATTTGTTAAATATTCCGATGTGCGTTTAAGTGCTTTTTACACGGTCGTCATAATATGCTTTTCTTGTATCAACCGGTATTGGGTGCTGGCCCTTCTTGAAGATTAAAACAGTGCAGACATGATGAAAGGCAACAGCTATAGATTGTTTTACAAAATTACTTAAAAGATGGGCAAATATGCGAATAAATGGCCATTAACAGAAAAATAGAGCCTAACACTGAATAGCCAACTACTTCTGTAAATTGTTAAAATTAAAAGCCACTTTTTATTGGGGTCGTAAATACTTGTTATAATGGGATAACGAAGATTGCCAAGTGTAAGCCATTTAGTTTTTGTTGGCAGTTTGTTTGATAAAAAGCCTTCTGTTTTCATTTGGATCTTTAGTTGCGTGAACTCCTGTAGAAAAATGTTGTTCAAGACTCTCTTTACTTGTGAGATGGCCTAAATGAACCTAAATTAGATGTTATATTTAAAACCTGAACCTTGAGAAATTCGAATGACTGTCTGTATTGCAGATACTTGCTCATCTATGGAAACTTGGTTATGCTGCTGAAGATATTATTGGAAACATTTTCAAAGTTTGTAAAAATCTCAATATAGAAGAAAACATTAAATTAGAATTTCTGAAGGTAAATGACAACAGTAGTTACTATTTATTACTAAATAATTATGATTATATTGATTTTTTTGACAATTACATATTTTTCTTTATTTTAAGGAAATTGGACTTACCCACTTAAAAATTGTGAAAGGCATTAATTCTTTGTTAACACTGAGTGGACTTCTGGCAAAACTATGTACAGTTGCCAATAGTAAATGAGATATTTTTGTGGCCCGCATTTGGATATCTTTTATACTGTTTTTGGACAGTTTAGGACTGTTCAGATCCTGCAAAGTTCTTGGCCCTTTTTTTTTTATAGATTTTTATTTTATGTCAAAAGTTTATGCTTACATAATTGGAGAAGTTCTTAATGTCGAAAAGATATGCTTTTTACTATTAAATCGCCTTAAATTAAAAATCACTATGTAGAAAACTATGATTCAAAGGGTACGAAAATGCAGAACATTAATCGCAGACAAGAAATTAGAAAATTAAGAAGAAAGTAACAAGAATAAGTCACAATGTAGTACAGATCACAGTGATGTAATGATTACAAGGTTTGCAATGATTGCTAACACACTAATATGCCTATAAAATAACTTCGAGTAATTCTCGTGTGAAATTGTACAATTTATTGAATAAATTAGCGTATCCAAGATTGTATTCTATTTCTTGAACTGTTATTTATTTGAGTTACTATTTCAAAACCAAAAACCTAAAAAAAAAAAAAATGAAATACATAATAGACTTTCTCTTAAGTAACCCCTTAGTTCCATTGGACAAATTTTCTTAAAAATCAGAGTTTGTATAACGTTTAGTTACTCCTATCAGCAGATACTCAGAAAAAGATACTTCCATTTCCGCCCTTTGAACAAATTAAATGTTCCGGTAGTTGGCCTTCAAATTCGCTTTTGATTAAACAAATAAGTAGGCTTTAGAAAGCTAAAAATTGTTTTATTTAAACGAAAATTGTCAAGTTATTTTGAAGTAGTAGAGTCAGAGACCACTGATCTCCAGAAATCAATGCCCCCAAGAAAAATGTTTTAAATAACATAAGGGAGCCTATTTATGTAGTAGATATTTACACCAAGTTTAAAGAAAATCGCAAAAGCAAAATACCTTTCATCCAGTGTCATTTGGGCTGATAGATTTTGTAGAATTTTCGTGTCAATACCCATGGTGCTATCTAAACAGAATATCTAATATAACTTTCTCCATTTTACGTTTAGATATTTTGTCACCCACACAAAACCATAGTATGTATATAAATTTATATATACAAATCACTGTATTTACATATAGCATGACTAAAACTATTTTATCTCGTACTCTGGGGATGATCTCAAAGCATGTCAATTTGAAGAACATATCGCTTGCAATAAGGGGAAGTATTTTGATTCAAGGCATTTTTTGTTTTGTTTTTTTACTTAATTGTAATATACTTCCAATATAAAATGTATTCTACCTGTAATGTTGTTGTCTGTAAAAATAATGAAATGGTATGTATAACGTGTGCCGCTATCCCATCCAGTGTTGGCTCTGTTGGAGTGATTTGTTTGTGATGTGAAATGTTATTTGTGCAGTTCATAATGTCGTTCAGTGAGGTCTGCCAGTCAGTATCAAGTTAGTCTATGATGGATGTAAAGATTCTTGTGGCCATCTCCGTTTAGGTCTTCTTTCTAGAACTAGACTAGTTTGTAAATTGTTGATGAGAAGATTTGTGTGACTTTTAAGTTTTAGAAGGTACTTAGTGTACATGCTAAGTGCTGCCAGTTATACTTTTCAGTGCTGGTTTATTCTTTCGTCTGTAACATAGAAAGGAGATTAGAGGATAGTCCGCAGTGTGCGAGATAAGTGATATTAATTTTAAGGTTTCAAAGAAAATAAAGATATTATCTGGTTTAGATTTATACATACGTAGGGTCAAAGTATATATGTGGAAAGTGGCCACATCTGCATTTATAAGGTAAACTGTAATCTAAATATGATTAAGAGCCTTCGCTCTTATCAACTAACATTGGGTAGTATGACTGACAACTTACTCAGTCAAAATAAAAATTAGAGAAGTTTATTAATTTAATTCATATTATACAGGCATCTTCGAAGAACAAAATTTCAAGGATTTTTTTAAACTATGTCCCCTACCTGTATTCTAGGGTACTAGCCAATAATAATAATAAATGTTTAAAATATATGTGTACTTTATTTTTAAACTACAAAGAAAGCAACTTACAGAATGAAATAAAAATCAGTTACTTCTTCGTCATTTATGATAATGATCGAATATCTTATAATATTCATTTCTTATACAGAGATTGTAATAAATAGGTTATCACAAATAAGCTAATCTAAAACATCAATACCAAAAAGTCTTTGCAGGAATTCTATCCTCCTTTATCCCCATCGATTCCATTATATCCATTTCGAATGTACACAATTTAGGTGAAAATGTAATAGCTTTTAGATCTTCTTCAGTGGTATCTTTAGGAGATTCCTTATATGTAGCTCTAGTTTTATAGTCAAATGTTTCTTCAGCCTGAACAGGGACTGGAATAATTCGACCAGTCCGAGGGGAAACTCTCACTTTCTCGCCTTCTTCAGTATAGCGCCACTCAATGTTAGTACCTTGGAGATCAGAAGGATCAACTAAAATCACTTCCCGCTGTACTAAAAGTGGCTGCTCCATCTGAACCATTGTACCAGGAAAATCTTTAGTTTTCCCCATTGTTTTTAACTTACAATTTAATCCCTCTACAATTACCCAGTTTCGTTCTTGTATAACTTGTGAAATTATTCCCTGCTTACCTTTGTCAGGGCCGACAAGTATTTCGACCCTATCTCCTTTAAAATAACTCCATTCACGAAAAGGTTCTAAAAATATCTTTTTATATCTCCTATTTGGTTCATTTGTACGTTGAAATTCATTCGTCCAAGGTCTGTGCACTCCGAAATTACGCTTTCTATGAACAATCTTTTTCGGAAGGTATTGAGGATATCCACGTGGTGTACTCCACTCAACTTCTTCTGTGACCCTTTTTATATAAGACTCAGGTAAATTAGCATATTTTTTTGTTATATCACCAACTCCATCTTTAAACTTCTGCAGCAATGCAGCTGTAAATCTCATTTTCCACAACTATAAACAAAAAATGTAATATAACAATAAATTAACCTCACTAATCTGGACTATCAGCTGCAACAAATTCAGGACTGACGAGAGAATTGTTTAAAATTCAGATATTTGAATAGAATTTTTCCATTTAGTAAAACATTTTTGTTTTGGATTTCTTAATTGATACGAATTTAAACCAAGTTCCGTGTGACAGTAGAAATGATTTTGTTCAAAGGTTTTGCCTGTAAGGCAGTTTCATTAGCGAAAATTTTGTTCTATAAAAACCGTTGGAAAAAAAACCATAGGAAAATTTTTTTAATTTGGCGTCTTGTAGCTTAATCCCTCACTAATTTATCAGAATTCGGTTTTCAAAGCACATGATAGCAGTTTCTCTTACAAAAAACTTATTATATATATAGTATTTTATAAGAGAATGTAATGTATAACACCTTTTGTTATGTAGAATGTAATGTATAAATAAAACCTTTTTTTGCGTCTGGCTTAAAAGAAAATTTTTGAAGTGAAAGATGAAAGTCAATGTAAAATTGATTGAATACCCGAAATATTTTTAAAAAAGAATATTTTTTTTTTCTCTTTTTCATTTAACTAATACTCATAAGTTGAATAACAATCAAATCTCTTAATTTCATCTTGATTGCACATATAAGAAGAAAAAAAAAATTCTGTTCTCTTTTACTTATTATTAAAGAGCAAATAACTTGCATCGGGTATCAGAATTTTATAAAGATGGTTAAATAAGAATATACTGGATTCAGATTATCATTAGAGAAATTCTGTAACCTTCTGGTTTGTTTTTTATTATTGAAGTAAAGCCGAAATAAAGCAAATTAAAATTAATTGTAGGAATTTTTTAACCAACTCATCCGCACAGTAAAACAACTAAGCTGAACTAAGCTCTTCTACTTACAATGGAGTAATAAGAAGAAATAAATTAATTAATTTTATACAGTTTTATTGTTTTAAAATATATGTACATTTTTGTTAAAAGCTTAATTATTTGGTGGCGCCATGCAGTTACCATCAGGGTACCGTTGTCTGAAAGCAGAAATCAATTGTGGGTCTACCAATCTAACTCCATCGACTTGATTACCAAGAGTTATCCTAGAAAACAGGAATTAGTTTAATAAAAGTACAAACAACAGCCACTATGGCAATGATATTTTTATCATCTACTACCAATTTGGTTGAACATTATGTGGTCTTCCAAACAATTCTATTTTTCTGGTGCCTGGTGATAATCGCTCTATCATACCATAAATCTCATCTGGTTTATGCGAAGTTGCCCTAACTTCAGCTACAATTACATCACAATCTAAAGTTCGATTTAAATGTTCAACTGATCCTTTTTTACCAACCTAGATCCAGCGGACATTGCTAATTAATTTATTGAACATAAGTAATTTACAATATTTATTTGAATTAACAACTTACTAAACAATGTTCCTTGCCATGGTTAAGCCAATGTCCTGTCCTTCCAGTCCTTATTATTCGTTGTAATTGGTTAGTTTTAACCCAGATTATCTCATCAACCCTCTCGTATCCCCACAACTGAAGACACTCTCGACCTAACTCCATTGCCCTGTTCACCAACAATTGCTGCAAGTTAGTAGTCGATCAATTAATTAGCTAGCGGTGTATCAAGTCTTAAATCTAGATACTATTCAAAGTATCAACTCAATTCAAACATGACCTGCTTCATGTTTTTGTTTTTTAATTAGAAAAACAGACATAACTTAAAACGAAATAAGAACTTTAGCAGTCAAATTCAAATGAAAAACTTAAAGGCTTGCTTTAAATATTTTAAAAGCCAAAGGCTTGCTTTTAAAAACCAAAATATTTTTACTTTTTTCTACATAATATTCGAGCATTTTCTGCGTTCCTCAATACGACAGAAATATAAATAAACTGGCCCAAAAATAAAATATAGGAAGTTTAATAATGAATAATGAATGAATTTACAACGATAATTTTGCAAAAAATGAGAGAGAGACATTACTTCAGAAATGAAGCTTAGATTAAAATTGTATTAAAAGTATGTTCTCCACAGCTTCGCCAAAAATTATCTGTAAGCAAATTCTATTAGAAAAATGTCATAAAATTGCGTTGCTTAACATTTTTTATCTAAAAAAAATCGGTTTGGGCGGATGATCAACAGCACTGGATAAATCAGAGATATTTTCATGATACTTTACGGTTTCTAGTTCGCCTATCAACAGAAGGTCCTTAATAAACAAAATGAAATGACAATATCAAACACTCACTCATTTGAATTATATTAGTCGAAGTTCTCAAAGTGTTTATGAAAGTATTCTGATAATGGTATCCGCAAAATGAAGCAGACTAAAACTCTATTAATAAAAGTTCAAGTAAAAAGATTATACTATTACGTGCTAGCTGGGTCTATAACTCGTCTAGACTAATACTAACTAGCCAACCAACAAAAATACTCTAACTGAACGCTACAACTTTTTAATTACATATCATTAAGTTACATAATCTAACTTTTGTGAATGTCGTTTTGGGCACAAAAATAGTCGTTTTAGAAAAACTTATTTTATATATGTTATGTCTATTACAAATATGGCTTCATAATTTAGGAAGTAATCTTAAGACTTGGATATTTTATTTCACATACTTTAATTATGTTGATTCCAAAATAAGAACTTTTAAAGCTCATTTTTTAACTTGTCTTTTTTAAGCAATAATTGAATTTATTTTCTTTATTGATTAAAGCTATTAATTATAAACGAACGCAATCGAAGATCATATCCTACTTAGTATATTCCTTAATTTATTTTTCTGACCTGCCTGTGACCCAAAGGAAGATAACTCCATCATCTTGAAGAGCAGGAATTCCTAGTTGTCTCATTTCATCATCAGACATGGTGCCATAAGGTAGTTCCATATGAATATCCCAGGGAGGATCGGCCATAATCACAGCAAATTTACCTAGAAATTTTATCGAAGTCAATATCGATTCAAGTTAAAGCAGTTGTTTTCATAAAAAACAACAAAGGAACTTAATGGATAATGTAATCAGAATTTACGTTAAAAATGGTAAGCGGAGCTCTCTGACCTATACTCCTGGACAAAAAAAAAATAAATTATCCTGCGTATTGCTTTTAGAGAACAATTAGTCGCTGTTTCTTTGATGTTGGTATATTTTTCTTTATATTTGGTAATAATGTATAAAAACCTTATCTATCATACAAATAAATCGGCATATTTCAGTGCGATATAGAAGGGAAGAAGTGATCAGTAAAAACGTAAAGCTCATGAAAAAACAAAATGTAGGAAGGAATTAGCTCAGTGGTAGCGCGCTGAACTAGCAACGCGGAGGTTTTGGGTTCGAGTCCAGCTATACTGCCCTTAAGATTTTCTCTTCTTGGGAGCCACGACAGCCCAATGTCCGGTGATGGGCATTCTGTTTGTAGAGAATACTTTCCGGAAGTCGGCAGTGCACTGAGAATGCTCCGGGCTCCAATTGGCATGGATATTGACGTCCCTTAAGTTTTACTTTTTTTTTTACTCTCCAAGCTCTCTTACCTAAAACGGTCATGTCCAAATATCTCAAGTCACATTGAATCCATTGGGGTGGATATAGTATAGTGTTATCTGACAATAATTTGCCTTCTTCTTTGGCAATAATACTTTTATCTTTTTGCACTGGAGCTCCATCAACTTCATAGTGAACATACCTGAAAATGCACTTGTTTTCATCTATCTAAGAATAGAGAAATAAATGTATTTTTAAGCTCTTTTAATTCGAGACTTTAATTTCACTAATAAAGGTTTACTATTACTAACTATTAACATTTTTGCACTATTTTACTATTTTAGTGTCAACTATTTCATTCAAAAACATAAAATTCTAACTTGCAGCTATCCATATGAAAACAAGTATTTAAAAACGAACAATCGCCCAAAGATTCATCAGTATGTTTCTGGATGATTTTTTTAAAATGGAGTTTTGTACAATTCTTATTTTCCTTCTGGCATTCAGCTCTTGTCCCATGGGCGCAAAATTCTGTTACCTGCAAAATAAAAATTTCAAGAAATAAATTCAACTGCTGCGAGGTATCATTAATCGAGGTATTATATATATATCTGGTGTGAAACACACAAAATTTTCTCTTACTCCAGTTTTCAAAGCTGTAATTGACAAATTTTATAGTTATTGTACCAAATTTAATGAAATTCGTCGAAGTTCGTCGAGATCTAAAAAAACCTAGCCAGTAAAAACGCACTTCCTGTTTGCTAAAATTCTTGAAACTCGGAATTTTGGCAATCTATTTATGATAGGACTTTAGAAGGAAACATAACCCTGCCCTTCCCCCAAAAGCCCCCTTAAATGATTTTACCAAGAGAAATGTTTCAAATAAAAGTTGTAGCTCTTTATATGTAGTTGACATTCCTAGTTTAAAGCAAATCGTTGGAGCCGCATCTTCGGAATTTTAACCACACATTTAATTATAATTAATATTATTTAGTTGACACAATTGTTTTAGAGGAAAACCTAACCCCACCCCTTCCTCAAAAGTACGCTTAAATGAATTTTTCGAGAGAAATGTTTCAAATAAAAGATTAGATCTTTGTAGGTGTAGTTGATATAACCAGTTTGAAGAAAATCATCGGAGCCATTTTTGAGAAAATCGCAATTCATACATACAAATTTCAATTCAAATTTAATTAAGTCACTTTTTAAAAACAAATTTATTTAGTAGACATACAAACTTATACAATATATACTTGAATAAGTGAGATGTTATCAGTACGACAGACAAACAAGGAATTCTTTATATATCATCTCCATACTAAACAATTCCAAATGATCTTCTGTAAATAATGGTAGCTTAAGAAAGTAAGTTATTTTTGTTTTTTGTATTTTACAATCAACTTTTAATATATCCTCAAAATTCATGATATATTTAAATTTTACTTCAATTAATAGTTGTAACTTATAATAGTTTTCTATGATTTTAATATACTGAATAATTGGTGTGTACTTATTATGCTCGGGTGTAATGCTCTAAGTTTACAAAATGTAAGGGAGTTTTCAATATCTTGCAAAATATTTAATAGTAAGTGGTAAAGAATTTGTAGTTGCTTAAAGGCATCTTTAATAATTGTAATTTCCGTATTTTTTCTAATAGTTTTGTCAATAAGAAGTAGTTTGGTTTCTAGTTCTTGGCCGTTACATTGGATTATTTGTATTGTTTCATTAAATTTTTAAATAGCTCTTAAATTGAGTACATTGCTTTCATTTGTCATCGTTTAAATGAATTTTTCGAGAGAAATGTTTCAAATAAAAGATTAGATCTTTGTAGGTGTAGTTGATATAAGCAGTTTGAAGAAAATCATCGGAGCCATTTTTGAGAAAATCGCAATTCATACATACAAATTTCAATTCAAATTTAATTAAGTCACTTTTTAAAAACAAATTTATTTAGTAGACATACAAACTTATACAATATATACTTGAATAAGTGAGATGTTATCAGTACGACAGACAAACAAGGAATTCTTTATATATCATCTCCATACTAAACAATTCCAAATGATCTTCTGTAAATAATGGTAGCTTAAGAAAGTAAGTTATTTTTGTTTTTTGTAATTTACAATCAGCTTTTAATATATCCTCAAAATTCATGATATATTTAAATTTTACTTCAATTAATAGTTGTAACTTAATAGTTTTCTATGATTTTAATATACTGAATCATTGGTGTGTACTTATTATGCTCGGGTGTAATGTTCTAAGTTTACAAAATGTAAGGGAGTTTTCAATATCTTGCAAAATATTTAATAGTAAGTGGTAAAGAATTTGTAGTTGCTTAAAGGCATCTTTAATAATTGTAATTTCCGTATTTTTTCTAATAGTTTTGTCAATAAGAAGTAGTTTGGTTTCTAGTTCTTGGCCGTTACATTGGATTATTTGTATTGTTTCATTAAATTTTTAAATAGCTCTTAAATTGAGTACATTGCTTTCATTTGTTTTTGTAAACTGTTTTCGTTCGTCTTCATGTGTTCTAAGATCTTGTTAATGTTTTCACCGTCTGAGCTATCTAAATTTCCAGTTATACTTTTTATGATGCTTCCTAGGCCGTTAATGATACCTCGTTTCTTAGTGTCGGTGTTGTGAATTAGTATGTGATCAATGTTGTCATCAATAAGGGATTTAGTGTAATTAATTAAGTTGATGTGGGGTGTAATTACCTCAAGTATAGTTTTATTAAATTGTACGTATTGTAAAAGTCGATTTTCTTGACTATTCAATATGTTAAATTCTGAGAATAGACATTCGATGTCATAATAGTGGACTAAAGTGTGTTCGGCAACTTGTAGTCCCGCAGTTCTTAGTCTTATGGGTAATAGTCCGATGTTGTTGGTTATTTCTTTTATCTCAATAGTTATGCAGGGGGAGAACACCATGAGGGGTCTGCAACATTAGTGTAAGAATAAGTTTTCTTTCGTGGTGGTTTTATGTTAGATAGGTGTATTTTGGGTTTTGTATTATGATGGGTTTTCACAATTTTAGAGCTTTTCTTGTTTTTATCCACCGATCTGATCTTTTCTTTTTTGTATTGCGCCTTTAGTTTTGATTGTTTCTGTTTGTTTTGTATGTAAACAGTTTCTGGTATTTCTGTTCTGGTTTTATTCCTTTCGTTAATTACCTTTTCCTTTACAGTTAGATTTCTTTCGTTTATCATTTTATATATGACTTTAGTTTTCTCTTTGTGATCATTAATGTAATTATTTACTAGTTTGGAATGCAAGTCTATATGTAATGGGGATTCAAGTTCGAGATATCCGTTAATTATTTCTTATTTCTATTGGTCTTGTTTGCGTAACTGAGTGAATTGTATTGCTGTATGCGAGAATGGCGTAATTTATTTTGCTTTTTATTGTTGCGTCTTTGAATTGTACTTGATTGTTTAAGAGTCGAATATGCTCTATTAATATAGAGTGGAATCGCTCTATTATTCCGTTTGATTCAGCGTGTTGGGATGATATGAAATGTATCTTTATTTTGTGTAATTGTAGAAGTTCTATAAGTAGAAAATTATTAAATTTAACCCCGTTGTCGGAGACGATTTGAATGGGAGTGTTGTGTTTTCCAAAGTATTTTATTAATTTATTAACAAATTCTATATCCTGACATGATTTTAACATGTAAGCTTGAGAATATCTCGAAAAAGTGTCTATTTTAGTCAGGAATTTGGTATTATTTAAAGTAATACTGTCGATATATACAATTTCGAAATGCTTTGTCGGTGTTGGTGTAATGTTAAATTTTAATTGCAGAGGGCATCTTTCATATTTAGTAGTACAGATTATTCACATTGATTGATATAAGTTTGTATTGATTTTCTCTGGTTCGGCCAGTAGTATCTTTTTTTGATAGCATTATCAGTTTCGTCTATTCCTCTGTAATTATTCTTTCCTGCGTGGTAGTTTTCAATTGTTTCTTTAATGTCGTCTTCGCTTTCTATGTCTATTAATTTTTGTGTATAACGAGTTGCAGGTTTAAAATATTTTGAAAGTACTGAGTAATATTTTTCATAAATGTCATTTTCAAAATAAACATTTAGTTCTAGGAACAATATAGATTTAATAAAATTAACTACGTCATTTTCAAATTCATTCTTTGAGAATTGAACAAGAATTCTTTGCTTGCTTTTATTAAATAAATGTATTATTTGGGGTTTCGCTGGCCCGAATTCTACTTCTGAAATAATGATCTGATTACTTTCTTTATTTACAGGACCTTCTGCTATAGGTAGTTCAATTACGGTGTTACCATTAACATCGAGTGAACAGTAACACCATCGTCTAATTTTGATTTTTGCCTAAATTTACTAATATAGATTCTAAGTCTGGGTCAATTTGGTCAAGTATATTATCTATTTGGTCAGGTGCGAATTGAAAGGGTGGTTCTAATTCGTCCGACTCCAAATCTAATTCTAATAGTTCGGGGTTTTGTGTATAAAATTCTTACAATAATTCGTTAATACTTTTGTCGCTTAGTCCGCTGTCAATTTTGTTAACGCTGATTTCCACACGGGAGTTGGATGGCTGCATAATGTTTTGATCTAGCATGTCTTGTATTTGTGTTTCGACTTCTTTCTTAAATACTTGCGGGTATCTGTAAGATCTTGTGTAAATAGGTATTTCGTCTTGTTCTTATTGAGTGCTTAACCTGGTTGGTGAATGTCAGAGGTTCGTTTTCGGTATGGAAAATGTCGGAGCAGTTTTTTGGTAAATTGATTATAGCAGTTTTTTCCTCATAATTCATATGTCAGTTCTAATTTTAGTTAAGTGTAATCGGTTGTTCTGTAATTTGTGGTTTCTGTTTGGTATAATGCAGGTTATGACTTGTTGGGTTGTGGTGTTTTTTGGTAATGTATTTTAATTTTAATATGCGGTGTAACTAACCAATTATTTTTTAAGTCAATATGTGCGTTCAAGTATTTTAAAGTATCTAGTCCAAGTAGCACGTCGAAACGGTTGTGGAATTTAAATATTCTAAATTTTAGTTTTAATTCATTTATTTTGAATAAATCAGAACAAGGCTCAAGGGTGCTGAATTTTCCAATAGAAGTTCCATGTGTAGTGGAAATTCTGAATGGATCGGCAATTATTTTGTTCTTTAAAGTGTCTGTCGGCTACGTTTGGAATAACGAATGAAGTAGTAACTTCCTGTGTCTAGTAAATTTTTGAATTTTTTGTCAAAGTAAATGTATGGTAAGCAACTTCTTCAGAATGAGTCATTAAGTAATATTCTGGGATTGGCCGGGATCGTCTAAAAAATGATTTTCATTAGTTTGTTCATCATTCGTAGTTTCATTTGTGTTGTATAATTCTTCGGCTGACCAATTTGTTAGTTGGTTAGAAGCGTTTTGTGTAAAATAATTGTGGGGTCTGGGAGTTTGTCTAGTAGAGGTAGACATGGGTGTTGGATTATTTTTATTCAAGTAGGTATTAGGTCTAGGTGCTTGTCTACTGGAAATAGACATGGCCGTTGGTTTGTAAGTCATCTTTTGGTTCTGTTGACGTGGTATTGGAATAGGGTTTATGGGACTACTAGGGAAATGTGTTTTAGGTGGGAATTTGAAAAAATTGTTATTATGCATTAATGGAGGTTTGTGAGTTAATGGATTGAATTTAGCGTCTTGAGTAGTTTGTAATTTTAGATATTAGAAGTCATTTCTCAGAAGACTATCCAATGCTACTAATGTTTGTGGGTTGCGAGTTGCTAGGTTATTCCATAACGGGTCTTTCATAGATGTAATTGTGTGTAACACAACAAGCTATTCATTTTGGTTGTATATTATAGCAGCATTATTGTTTTCTAATGAAAGTTTTTGTCATATTGTTGGAACATTTCTGTTATGTCATGTACTTAATCAGTGGGGTTCTTATTACATTTTTTATACATTACGTCAAGTAGAATACTGTTAGAGTTTTGTTTATTCGAAAATTTAGAAATTAAAAAGTTTTTTAATTGTTGCCAGTTGACAAAGTTTTGTTGTTGTATGATTTCTGCAGCTTTATCTACGAGTTTACTTTTAATATGGATGAATGCTAAAATTATCAGGAATTTTGGGTGTAATGATGTCAATTTAATGCGACTATGCTTATAAAAAAACTTAATTGCTTAGGGCTACCATTAAATGTCGGGATTGTATCAGTATATGCTTTAATTTCTGTTACAGAACTTATGTTGGGTGGTTTGTAATTGATCTAATGAACTGATTAATTCTTCAATTTTGATAAATGATAATTATAATATTTTTCTAGATGAATTAATTGAATGCTAAAATAAAATACTTCAATTTAAAATATTTGTTTACACAAATGAAATTGAGGTTCAAAATTAACAAAATATAAATTAAATATTGCTTACAAAAAGAACATAAGGTGTACCATATTCGTTGGTTCCTTGATGATGATTCCTAGATGTCTCGTGTAGAAGTTAAATTTGAAGAAAGTTCGTGACTATGTCGCGGTCAATTAACGTTAAAACGAAATTCGATTTTTTTTCGAATTTTAACCGGTCCTATAGACTGCGCAATTTCAATTTAAATTTAAATAAGTCACTTTTTAAAAACACATTTATTTAGTAGACATACAAACTTATACAATATACGCTTGAAAAAGTGAGATGTTACCAGTACGACAGACAAACAAGGAATTCTTTATACATCATCTCTCACAGAGATGCTATGTACAAACTGCTGATAATTTCTAGGAACAACAGGTGCTAGATCACTAGATAATTAAAAGAGTAAACAAATATAATAATATAACTTACATACACATAGTACCATTTGCTAAAACTACTTTTTTGGACTCAGGGACCTCAAAACGGATATTTCCGATGAAAACTCGATATCGAAATTTGACACGATTACAATAATTCCTCTTACTAGGAGTAGGAGAAAGTAAAAATGCATGTATACCTGGGCGCCATTAGATCGAAATCGTTCTGCTAAGGATTTTTCTTTGGCAGTAGGTTTGCTCAGTAAATCTAAAATTTCTTCTCCAACCTTTTTAGATTCTTTTTCTCGAATTGATGGCATTGAAAGTAAGCTCTAAAACAAATAAAAAAAAAATGCCTTAAGAAATTTTTCCGATAATTATAATAAATATATTAGTGAATTCGTTTCAATAATGACCAGCACATTATCAAAATCTAATTATTCTGTAATTTTAGAGACATTATCTATAAAAAGAAGAATATACTTGTAAATGCTGTCAGATTAGCTTGTTCGTTTGTGCTGCTTCAAGATTAATGGAGTTTCTAGTGAAATGGACAAAATATGCTCAGAAATCAGAGGCTATAACTAATTTTTACGAATTCAACCGAATCAAACTTACCAATATGTCAGCAGTCTTTTTCTCTCTTTTCTTTTCTTCCTTAACTGTCGTTTTTTGAACTTTTACGGGTGGTTCTACATTCTCTGCATTTTCATTTTCGCCTAAAAAATGTTAAATGTTTACAAATCTGTAAACTATTACAACTGCATTAGAGCCAATTATAAGCATGTAGTGTCAAGAAAACTGGCCAAAAGGTCTCGAATTCTTTTTCGGCAACTGGAGGAAATTGTGTAATGACAAAAATAACGATAATAATTGATTAAAATTCTTAATATTATTTTGATTTGTTATCTACATTGAAAAATTAAAAATATATAGCCTACAGATTTTACGCTTTGCATCTTTTTCGGCTGACAATTGTCGAGAGGAAGCTCCTTCATTCTGAACTTCAATTATCATTGCTTGGAGTTTTACATGTTCAACAGAAAATATTTCAAGGGAACCCAAGTTTTCTTGATTTTCCTTAAGGCTGAAAAAACAACAACAGCAATTTACTGCAAGGCGCTCTATAGATGATGGTGGTTATGCAAAATGAAATTACTCTCCCAAAATGTATACCTAATTAACTGTTGTGTCGCAAATTTTTGCAGTAGATTATCTACAATTTCTTGACTAACGGGCTTAGAAAGTTTTTTCGTCAGAATGGAATACAGTGTTTGCGAATTACAAGGTAAATTAGGTGATATTTCACATAATATTTCTAGTAATGTTCTTTCTATTTCCACATCTATCCTAATCTCGTGGCAACTATCTTCATCTTCTTCTATATTATTAAAAAATATATATACATAGAAATAATATAGGTTCAGTTAATTATGAGAGACAAAAATTTAATATTAAACTAATTATTATTTACCTAATTTTATTGGAGGAGGAGAAGGTACATTATCTGCGGACAAAATGAATCCATTATACTCATTTAAGCAAATTTAAAATTAAACAAAAACCTAAGTTAAAATACAATACCCGTTCCACTCGATAAATTTAAAATATCCTGTCTTTCTTTTTTCCTTTTTTGTAATTTTTCCCTCAAACTATTTCTTTTACTCTTAATTTCTTGTATTTGTTGCCAAGCATCTTCTGCCATAATTTTTGGTCTGAATTTCGTTTATAAACAAACAAACTAACTAAAATAAATAAATAAATAAAAATTGTACATAAATCTTGGAAGGTAGTATATTGGTTATTTGTGAATAGGCTACTTTCAGGGAACAAATTATCGTATGCAGGCATTCATTCCCCAACATAATTCTATTTTTTTGTGAAATATCTTAGTGAAATCTATTAATGTCAATTTTTAACAAATTATGGCAAAATATTTAATATCACATGAAAATGCCATCACTAACTTCCGAAAAATCTAAATAATGCTAAAAAAATTAAAGTATTATACTACATTGCAATCAGATTTCTTTATCTAACCTTGTTTAATTTTGAAATTGTAGTAATTGAAGTCTCAAGATTACAGAGTTATCAAACCTTGCATTTACCATTCGAATTTTTTGTTGGGTGCCTCTCTGTATTTGATTTACGCTCCATTTCGAAATGTTGCAAAGATTATAGCTGCGAGTATTTTGCCAATTTTAAGTTATCAAGTACCTTAAGTGATTCGATTTCTCATTCATCATTCGAACTTTCTTACATCTTATATCATCATTATAAGGTTTCAGTTATTGTAAGAGACACTTTCAATTACAAACTCGGTACCACAGATACGCCAAAGTTGGCAATCGCCGATATAAAGTAATGAAAGAACTGGACCCTTATTCCAAAGATGAGCGCGTAAGCACTGAACTAGGCAGAGGCCCTGCCAGCAATATGAGTGAAGGAAAAGTACGAAATTGCTTCATATTTGTATATAAAGCAATACAAAAATATTAAGCATGATCAGATGCATAAAATCAAACCGCTAAAGAGTTTGCTCTTGCCAAGGAATTTCCAGATTTCGCACACGGAAATTTATACTGCCAGCAATGCTGCTGTGGCTGAACTCCTATGTAGCGTTAATTTATTTTCGGGGTATATAGATGCTCCTACCAAGGAATCTGATTGGTAAAATAATAGTGGAAGGTGTAGAAAAATAAATTTATTTGTTTTTGTGGCCGTTAATAAACATTAGCCTTTCTGAAAAGCGCTTTTTTTTTAATTAGAAAAAGATTTATGGACAGTTATAAAACGACACAAGTGAATCAAGTTAACTGATATTTTAAATAACATTATATACAAGAAATTTCTCATATTAATCCATTTTTTAAAGTTTGGGGCACTTAAATTGTTTGGTTCAACATTCCAGGATATTTTAACTATATTATTTAGAAGGCAAAGATAATCAGACCATCTTATGAGGAATAGAATAATAACATTAAACTGATTTATTTGCTCATAAATACATTTATTTAAAAAAATGGAACATTAAAACATTTCATACTGATGTGTGATTAAAAATCTAAAATTAAAACATTACTAACTCTAAGTGTTTAAAGGAATTAACACTATTATTTGGTGCTGTTTTTAAATTCTTACAACGTAAACCTATAGCACAAATTTCATTTTCCAATCGCATAAAGGTAGTTTTTGTAAAATAAATGTGCTGATTACAGTTTTTCTTTTTTAGCTGCTGTTGTTCTACAATATAACAAAATATCTGAAAAGATAGCTACTTTACTGCCAATATGTGTCAGGTACAAACAAATAAAATGTTTTACAGATCTTTTTTTCTGGATTACAAATATTTCCAGCATGCTATTTTTTTCCCCCTCTCTTAATCACACCAGGGCCTCTTTCAAAAGCTGGACCCACAAGAACAAATATGAAAAAGGAATTTTTAATTAATTATATTATTTTTATTTTGTAAAAAAAGAAGTAAACAAATCTTAAGTGAGAATACAGAAAAAACTTCATAATTTCTGTTGAAGCCGGACTTATGATTCAAATAGAAATGATAAACTTAATATGAGTAATTATTAATCAATACATGCCGGTGAATAAAAAAGATATAGAAATAGAAGAGAGAGTTAGGGAGAATAAGTCAATAAATAGTATGAAAAATGTAAGGGGATGTGAAAATTTCCCTTAGTTTGTGACCCTGGAAAGTGTTCTCAATCTGCAGAAAAGAGTTACCAGTGGTCATCTAATTCAGCAAGCATTGAAGGAATTTGTACCTCATTTGGAAATATTTAGACGAAATTAAGATACGCGGATGATATCTAATCCGAAAAATTGTATAAATAATAATAATAATGAGATCCTAATTGCAAATAAAAATTTCTCAAGAGAAAGAAATATTTTTCATTATTTCCTTTATATTAGGTTCATTACACAAAGGATATCTATTACTTTACATACTATGTTTGTTTCTTAAACTTAAGAGATGGCATAAATAAATGAAAAACTAGCCTTATGACTCTCACCAGGGGTTTCCGTCGGAACCCTACTTGTTTATCTTTAGTGAAAAATAAAATTTCGAGGATAATTATGCGAAGATTTCCCCAAATGCCACTACTTAAAAATGTACTAGGTGTTATGTTTGACGAGACGGTGGCAATAGAATTTACTTGCTTCCAGTAGAAAAACAAACTTACATTGTAAGAATACTACATCAACGAGAAGCTCATTCCACAACCATTTGCACAATCCACACTTTTGGCCTGAAGGCTAACGCTAAACCTTCACTACCACTAAAATCACCACCAGCCACCTTACGACGGCTAGAATGCGAGTCTCATATATTGTCAGCGCTCCACATAGGTGGCACCTTGCTAAGTAAGTCATAATCAACTACATCAATGAGAAGGGATGATAACATATGCATTTTATCAGGAAGCACCCTGCTTCAAGGCTTCTTCCCATCACACATATTCATGAAAAGTAGCAAAATGTTGCTAACGCTTTGATTTTTTTTTTTCTGAAGGCCCCCAGTAATCATATTTAATGCAAAGCACTAGGAAAGACTAGGACTTCGGGTTACCACGGCGTCCGTTTTATAAACCAAAGTAAGCTTCTACAGATAGGTGTTGATATAAGTTTAGGACTAAGAACTCAGTGTTGACAAGAAAGGCGAATGAAGGCTCAAACCGAAGACTCTGGTTTTCCAGGTGTTTTGAATGATGATGGCTGTGAAAGTCCAAGGACACAACATATTCGATATTAAAATGAGTGAGGACAATTGGCCAAAACTATCTTGGCCAATCTGTTCTGCTTTCGCAGGAAGTGATCGAAAGAAAATATATTTTACTAAAATGTAATACTCCTAATCTGCGAAATAAAACATGGAAAACAGCAATAATTAATTACAAATAACAAACAAAAATAAATACTTAAGTGTAAAAATGCGATTAATGAAGTTATATAAAGTGGAACCCAGCATAATAGAAGTAATAATCCATTTTTCAGTCTCAAAATTGTATAGTTTATTCCAAAACATTAGTAATGCGAGTTTCGGCCGTTACAGGCTCTTTAATTTTTAATTATTTTAAAAAAGGTATAATTAAATACTATTTGTCATTTTTATCATTATACGATATCTAAACAAAAGGTTGATTGAAAACCTAGTCAGGAAAATTTTAAATAAGTAGTATGTATCGTCCAAGCATAACAACTATTAACATTGGATACACTCACACTGGGAATGTTAACATTATTGGACACAACTCATTAGCTAAAATTGTAAATAATAATAAGATTCAATTACCATCTCTTGGAAGCATTTGCTCACTTATCCAATAAGGTTAATTCTTCCACAAATTCCTGTAACTTAATTAAAATATTCTCAACAACCTGTATAGATACTGCATAAGGATACAAATGGTAGATACTATTTAAGTACACTTTTATTATCTAAAGATAATATTAAGAATTTTCAATATTAAATTTTGTAAAAATGTCCTGATCGGCCGAAACTTTGCAATATACTATAAAAATTTTGAGACTAAAAAATGGTTCATTATACCCAATTACATATATTGTCGTAAAATTAGTTGACACAACTTAAAGGAATGGAACCCTAAAAAACTACAAATTAAACATTTGTTTTCCAAAATAAATTAATTATGTTTTGTCTTCTGACACTTTTAACTTCTTTTCTAATACATCACAGACTAGTCACTATTACTGCTCTAATTTTTTAAGGATTTCCCTACAAGAAAGGATAAACTAAAAAGAAATTATATTTCTTTCGAGTATTTTTTCATAATGGTTAACAAAGTGTTGTTTTGTTTTGCTGAGATTCTCTCTAATGTTGTGACCATTGAATGCTCTTAAGATCTACTCCTTCCTGGACCATTTCCCATAGAGGGCTGAAAAAACAGAAAAAATAAATAACGTGTCTTTTAGAGATAACTTCTCGTATTATTTGAAATTTATAGAAAAAGATAGTAGCAACTTCCAATCATAACACAAACCTCATTTCCCTAAGGCGCTTCACATGTTTGATACACTTCCAATCATAACACAAACCTCATTTCCCTAAGGCGCTTCACATGTTTGATACACTTCTCTGCTGTGTAATCAACTTCTTCAATTGTTGTAAAACGGCCAAAACCGAAACTATTTAAACAGATTGTGAAAAATGAAACACTGATTATATAGAATATAAAACAGAAGAGAGATAGACTTTACCGAATAGATGAATGAGCAAGATCTTCATCAGCACCAATAGCCCTGAGTACATAAGATGGTTCCAAAGATGCTGATGTACAAGCACTACCACTAGAAAGTGCTACATCTTTAAGAGCCATCAAAAGTGATTCACCTTAGAATCAAAGCAAAAATTATAGAATACATAATCTTTATGCATTATTTACTTTTATAAAGGGATAATTAACAAACCTTCAACGAAGGCAAATGATAAGTTCACACATCCTGGATATGTTTGTACTGGATCACCATTTCTTACCACATGAGTAAGATTTTCATTAATTTTTGTAAGCAAATGATTAGCTAATTTTTCCATCCAAGCATGATCATACTGGAATACATTATTAACAATTAATGAATAGTTGGGTCCGTCCTCTGAAGGATGTGTCCTTCAAAGGACACCTCTTTGACAAAGACATTTCTACGTCTGGATAAAAAAAATCTCTTAAGACAAACAGACGTCGAAACCGGCAAAAAAAAAAAGAGTAGTAGTTATGACAATTAATTTCTAACTAACAATTAATTTCTTTCTATTCATTAAAGATTTAAAATTCCAAATAACTGCATTTCTGATCCATGAACCAAAATATATCAAGATCTCAAAATAATGGTTACCCGGAAAAATTCCATGAGGTTTTTAGGCATTGCGGCTTAACCATCCAGACAATCCAGTTGTAAACTATAGGTTAATAATAACAATTGTATATATTACATACTATGTTTGTTTTTTAAACTTAAGAGACTATGGCATAAATAAATGAAAAACTAGCCTTATGCTCTCACCAGGGGTTTCCGTCGGAACCCTATTTGTTTATCCTTAGTGAAAAATAAAATTTCGAGGATAATTATGCGAAGATTTCCCCAAATGCCACTACTTACAAATGTACTAGGTGTACAAGAACTCAAATGTAGTTATGACTACATTAACAATTAATTTCTTTCTATTCATTAAAGATTCAAAATTCTAAATAACTGCATTTCTGATCCATGAACCAAAATATATCAAGATCTCAAAATAATGGTTATCCCGAAAAATTCCATGAGGTTTCTCGGCATCTAGACATCTGAAGTTAAAAAAATAAACGTTTTTAAAGAGTTAATAATTTGGCGATCTGCAAAGAACAGGAAGCCAAAAAAAAAAAAAAGTTTTCAAAATGGCTGCAAATCTTTTCTTCCATGGCATGTTAGCTGAACATTATTATAGTTAGACTTGGTCAGCTCCAGTAAAACTTGCTTACTCACTTAACGCTCAAGTTATTGGATAGATCCGCAATTGTTGTGATACAAGCAATTTCTAGTTAGGGTCGTAAAATTTGTTTCTTAACTATCAGGTGAACAACTATGGCCGGCTTCAGATATATGTCGAATTTTTCAGTACCGCTGGCGTTCGCAAAAGTAAGTAGATGTAAAAAGAGGCCTGAAAGCTACGGCCACAAGAAAATCATCCAGTTCAAACGGGTCAGCAAAACTGGTACTACCCTTCACAAAACATAAAATTGAATTGCGTAATTCACATATGACCGGTCAATTTTAGGGTATTGTTTTAAACATTGAAATACCTAAGCTACTTCTAAAGCAAACATTTTAGCACAATATTATATAATTTGTTAATGAATTAAAGTTTTAAATTTGTTAAGAAAATACATAAATATGAGGTCTTCAATTTTCCAATGTTTATGTTCTCATACGTTTTTAGTGTCAATATAATATTGAATTGACTTTCTTTTTTTGTAAATAAAAAAAAATGGAAATCAAAATGTAAACTGTAACAAATCTATTGAGAAACGAACCATGATTGAGTAGAACTGTTTTTCTATCAATCAGAGTAATAGCTAAAAATACGATACTAAAATTGAGATGAAATATTTATAGAAGTAGTTTTAAGTAAAGAATAATTCTATAACCTGCATCTCTTGGCCGGCCAAACGACAGGCCTCACCCAACCCGACGGCCAATGGAGCTGGTACTGTTCCGCTCCTCATTCCTCGTTCTTGGCCTCCTCCACTTTGTAATGGTTCTATTCTTACACGAGGCCTTCGTCTGACGTATAGTGCACCAATTCCTAAATACAAAGAGCTTATACTATACGAAATGTTCAATTGTACATACAGAATAGTTTTTAAATTCTAATTAATTTAGACATACTAACCTTTCGGACCGTAAATCTTATGCCCACTTATTGACATAAGATCAATATTTTGTTCATCAACATTAAGAGGTATTTTACCAACAGCTTGGGCCGCATCCGTATGAAAAAATACTTTTTTTGATCTACAAATAGCACCTTCAATAAAGTATAATTGGATTAAAAAAAATTGTTTTTTCAAACATGTATAAAATAAAAAATAAAAATAATAACCTATTTCAGTAATTGGCTGTTTTACTCCAATTTCATTGTTAACTGTCATTACAGACACCAAACATGTCTTAGGTGTAAAGGCTGCTTCAAGGTCCGACAATTTAATAATTCCATTAGATCCAACAGGAAGATACGTTACATTGAAACCTTCACCTTCCAATACTCGACAAGAATCTAGCACACACTTGTGTTCCTAAATTCACTGGGTCAATTAATATCCAATTAAATAAAAAAAAATAAATCTACAACTTTCCAGTTATTTCCGGTATTCATACAGTTATAAACCATAAAGATCTGGAAGAAAAACTGGAATCTCTAGTTCTTGCATCGTAATTAAATAATTTGTTGAAAATTAGAAATATTCAATTCCTTCTACCTCCTAATTTGTAAATAAATTTAAAACAAATACCAAAAATGAACCTGAAATAACTGAAAATGTAAAGAAAAAGTTAAAGAAACAAGCAAAATGTGGTTGGCTAGGACCAAAAAAAAAAAAGAAAAGATCTTTGAATCATTATTTTATCGACGTTTCGGAGACCTTTGGTGTCTTTCCTCAGGACCTGTCAAGGAAAGGTAGAGAGTTAAAAATCAAGAGAGTGGCCCCAGCCAACCAACATTTTGCTTGTTTCATTAACAACAGCCAACCGTAACTATTGTTTATATAGAAAAAAATTAATAGATTACAATTCTAGTATACCGTTTGCGTTGTTATTATATGATTTCGTCGAGATGAATAAAAGCGCGCTACACCTTTCAGAGCGATATTATTTGATTCAGTTGCGCCAGATGTGAATATTATTTCTTTTGGGTCAGCACCAATGAGAAGAGCAATGTTCTGGAACAGGAAAAAAAAATCATGTAAAATATACACATGTCAACAAATATGAAAAATAAAAATTGTATCTACCTTCCTGGCATCTTCCACAGCTTTCTCGGCTTCCCAACCGTAGGCATGAGTCCTGGAATGTGGATTTCCAAAGTATGATGAAAGATATGGCATCATTGCATCCAGCACCCTAGGATCCTTAAATATAAAGAAATAATTCAGTAACATAGATTTTTATACAGAAACCCATCATTGCATAATTAAATTAACTTACAAGAGGGGTTGTTGCTTGGGCATCCATGTACAAAGGCCTTCCATTTATAGAGGCAATGAGATTTGCTTTTGAATCGTTGCTCAATTCGGAAACTAAAAAAAATATATTTATCAATGTTAAAAATATAATAGCTAGAAGAAAATATAATAATTCTAAATACAGGTACCAACCTTTCAAATCTATTTCTGAGGTTAAGGAACGGTATATTGTTGAATTTAATTGTTTATAAAGGTTGACACTACAAATATTTTTCAATTTCAACATTTTAACTAGGTCTATTATTTCATAATGTCGCACTTAGGGATAACAGTGGCAATGCTGGTAACCTTCCCTTACCCAAAATGTTGAAAAAAATCATTATATGAATAATTAAATTTAAATTTAATTTAGGCCTTAGTTCGAGCTATTTCGTTAATAGTTAAATATTTCTTTATAAATTTCTGATTTAATAAACATTGCAAATAAATAAATTATATATTTATAGAAATAAATAAGAATCGATAAATTTGGTGAGGTTATTAACTCTCCAGGGTTTACTTTCGGTGGTAGATGAGATAGCAGAATGACCCAGACAGTTATGACTGTTTCTCAAGTTAATGATGCTGCTAGGGAAAAAACCCTTCAAGATTATAGGAAGAAATTGTTGGAGCATAAAGAAGTGGATGTCCGGTTGAAGGAAAGTAAGTAAAATTTAAATTTTGAACAACTAGGTTAGCATATCATATAAAATAATATGTCATTTCTGATAAATTTTTGTTATTTTGTGTTGTAGTGCGAGATCAGTTGAAGGATTTAACAAAACAATATGACAAGTCCGAAAATGATTTGAAGGCTCTGCAGAGTGTAGGCCAGGTAATTTGTAGTGCTTTTAATATATTCATTATTTCTTTCTCTATCACTTCAGTTCTTAATGTATTCATTCTTCTGCCCGTTTAGATAGTGGGGGAGGTTTTAAAGCAGCTTACTGAAGAAAAATGTGAGTACAAAATGCTTTATTCTAAAAATTGTTTTGAAACTCTATTAAACTTTATTTGTATTTTTTGTTAGTTATTGTGAAAGCCACCAATGGACCACGCTACGTCGTTGGATGCAGGCGGCAATTGGACAAGGCTAAATTGAAACCTGGTACTAGAGTGGCACTCGATATGACCACTTTGACAATAATGAGGCATTTACCTCGTGAAGTAGATCCTCTTGTTTATAACATGTCCCATGAAGATCCTGGTGATGTTACTTACTCAGCAATTGGAGGTCTTGCCGAACAGATACGCGAGTTGAGAGAGGTGAAAATTTTAAGAGATTTAAAAAATGACGTATTTGAATTAATTTTAAACTTTGTGTTTTGTAATGTTTATGCACTATTTTCATTTTTTTATAATTAGGTTATAGAATTACCTCTTTTGAATCCTGAGCTCTTCCAGAGAGTAGGAATTACTCCTCCTAAGGGATGCCTCTTATATGGCCCTCCAGGTACTGGAAAAACTCTGCTGGCAAGAGCTGTAGCCAGTCAACTTGATGCAAATTTTCTCAAGGTAAAATAAAAAAGTAAAAATTTAAATGGAACCAACTTATGGATTCTAGTTTAAAGATTTGTGTACAATTCAGTTAAATCTCTTAGTAGCACCATTTAAGAATGTTTACTTATAGGTTCTTTTAAAATGTTTCCACTTAGCATTGTAATGAATTGTTAAGCGTCTCTAGTACAAACTTAAGGAGCTAAGATGTTAAGTCTGAAGGGACATTTTGGAATTAGGAATCACTTATACCTCCTTGAAAAATAATAAACATATTTAATTTCAGGTAGTTTCCAGCGCTATAGTCGACAAGTACATTGGTGAAAGTGCCCGTCTTATAAGAGAGATGTTTAACTATGCTCGAGACCACCAACCATGCATCATATTCATGGACGAGATTGATGCAATTGGTATGTCACTTAAGAGTTTACATTCTATATCATTTTTTGAAGGAGTCTAGAAAAATTTACATTTTGCGAAACATTCTCCCTTGTAGTCATGAGATACAAACTTTTATTAGTAACATTTTTCCGAAAAAATTGCGAAATCACTGACCTTAATTTTCAAGTGCTAAATGTTATTGGCGCTCTCTTCTGGACTACTTCTCTAATTTGTTCAACTACCCTTCTGGGTTAGTAATTTACCCTCACAACATCTACATTTATGTTAGAACAAATGAGTAAATTTTATTGAGGAACATCTACTACCTCTATAGCTATTTGTATGTATGGTCCTCTATCTATGGTTCCTGTTGTTAGCCAGAGAAAAATTGGATAGGCTCTCTAAGAAATAATTTTGCCCACAACTTCTTGCTCAACAATAAAAATACTGTTTCAGGTGGTAGAAGATTTTCAGAAGGTACTTCTGCTGATCGAGAAATTCAGAGGACTTTAATGGAGCTTTTGAATCAAATGGATGGTTTTGATTCACTCGGACAGGTTTGAGAATTACCAATTTAATCATTCTTTATTTTGTATAATAATGTATTTTCTTCTTCTTTTTTTTGTTGATCAGTGGAAAAAAGTAGAATTTTCTTTTTAATAAGAAATTGAAGATTGTAAAAGTCGGTAGTTTGCATTAATGTATTGAATACAGGTTAAGATGATAATGGCAACCAACCGACCTGATACATTAGATCCTGCTTTGTTGAGGCCTGGTCGTCTAGATAGAAAAATTGAGATACCTCTTCCTAATGAACAAGCAAGACTTGAAATTCTCAAAATTCATGCAGGCCCTATTGCCAAACTTGGAGATATAGGTATGCTTTTTACATTTTTTAAAAATCTTATGCAGTGTTAAAAAATCTTAAAATTACTTCGAATATTTCAGACTATGAAGCAGTAGTTAAACTCTCAGACAGTTTCAATGGTGCCGATTTAAGAAATGTTTGTACTGAGGCAGGACTTTTCGCTATTAGATCTGAAAGAGAATATGTTATACAAGAAGATTTTATGAAAGCAGTAAGAAAAGTAGCGGACAATAAGAAATTAGAATCTAAACTTGATTATAAGCCAGTTTAAACTTTCATTTACTTTTTTCCATTAATTTAATTTAAGTCATGGATTGCCGTATTTTTGTTAACAATGATTTTAATAAATTTATTGTAACACATTAATATACTTTATATGTGTTCCTTTTTCCATATTTATTTCAAAAGATTTTTCTTATTTCTATATACATATATACTTTCTATATAAACAAAGTATCTGGCAATAAAATTGAATTATATGTTATTCTAGCAAAAACTGGGGACAAAATCTATTAACTTTTAGATCACTTGAATCACACTGAGTGGAGTTTTAAGGAATAAAAGCTTCGAGAAATACATTCAGTTAATTTGTAAGTGCCAAATCAAAGCGCCTCTTGAATGCAGAAACTTAGCCTGGTTGCTAAGGAACAAGTAGTCTTTCATATTGGAGATAGAGCTAATCTAAAAATATATTTTCTAATAAAGGTAATAAATAGTGGTGAAATAAACATTCAACGTAATATTAAAAATATACTAAAAAATTTATAATAACAAATAAGTAAAACTAATAACAATGTAGTAAAACTAAAATTTTAAGTTATTTCGGAAGTA
The DNA here is from genome assembly GCA_011037195.1 of Triatoma infestans. NCBI lineage: Eukaryota > Metazoa > Arthropoda > Insecta > Hemiptera > Reduviidae > Triatoma > Triatoma infestans. The sequence goes on from JAAEAF010000397.1 coordinate 227,142, forward strand.
GTTAAATTTTTTAATTTTTTGGTATTTGTTTCAATTCGCTCCATCTTTCTTTTTAAATATTCCTGTACGTTGTCAAAACGTCTTTTATAGAGACTACTTATATGTCTTTCTTTCTTAAAAACATTATCTAAAATAGCAACATGTTTTTTCAGAAAACATTTAATTGGAGTCACAGAATTATCTGAAATAAATTCATTTTTATCATTACAAAAAACATAAGCCAACAAACATTCCTCTATATTAGGTTTTAAAATCAACAGATGATCATTTCTTAAACCCAAGCACCATGGTTCTGTGTCCATTGATATTTGTTGTTTAAGAGTACATGTTAACTTACTTTCATTAGGTTCAGTTGAAATACTGTACACTAAAATACCTTTCAATGATATTAACTGCACCACCAATACTGAATTATTCTCACTTTGCTTCAGTGATGCAATTTTTGATACGACAGGATTGTTATTCTCGGAAAACCATAATTCACTTTCATTACAATAGTGGCATAGGAGTTGTTTACCAAATACATAATGCCAGAATCTAAGTGTTCCGTCGCCACTTCCAGATGCAAGAATATTTTCATTATGTTGCAAAATACAAAGACACGTTACAAACTCTTCATGCCCCAAACAATAACTTTGAATATTGTATGCATTAGGAAAGCATGAAACTCTAATTTTTTCATCTCTATCACATGTAATAATAAATTTACTATTGGGAGATATTAATATGTCCAACAACATTGATATATGACCTAATATTAATTCCCCATCTTTTTCAAGAGATTCTACTGAAAATAAATAAACATCGCCACTCTTATCGGCAACAGCTATCTTATCATCATCTGGTGAGAAAATAATGGCACTTGCTGATCTATTTACTTGTCTCTTACTGAGTAACTTCCAATCCTTTGTGTTCCACAAATATAAATCTTTATGAATACAACATGTGAAGTAATTTTCGCAATGAGAAAGAGCTGAACATATAAGCACACTTTTGTCAACATTATCTGATTCTTCTAATGAGTCTGAATAAACATGTTCTAGCAAGTGTTCAACATAGTTATCACCATTTGATGTGAAGGCGATAGAAGTATTTAAAAACGATAAAACAACTGTTTGGCCTTTGCCTGTGGTTAGGACTGCCATGTCAATGATGAACAGCAACAATGAATATATTGGCTTCCTTTCCTGCAATAAATTGCATACAAAAGTACTCTATTATAAAATGTTTAAATTATCATATTTATAAAAAATACATTGACTAAAGTGAAGTATTAAAATACTTGAGTAAAAATAACAGAAAGTAAAAAGGATAACACCTTTAATGTTTATGATTGGTAGATTCATTCGTGATATACTGATTGCTGCCAATATTTATTTATTTGGAAGAATATTTAGTTTTAAACCAGGGCAATATACTGAAATAAATTTTACCTTAAGAACGGTTTCTAATTGCCAAATCAAAATAAAGCCGTTCTTGCAATCATTTTAGAACTGTACCGGGCGAAATTCAACATCCAGTCACATTCACATGTCATACATTCAGGTTGTCCAAATACAAATTTACAACACATATCATATACCTATTCATCGATTACAGATATCGGAATATTTTATCTTTGCTTTTAATATTCTTCACTTAAGGTAACTTTCCATTCACACGAATTTTATTTTAATTTCATTGTCGAGTCCATATTTTTGGTATTATGAGGGATTAATAATTAATTTCCATATTACATTTATTTCGATTCTCGATTAGTAAATGATGATAACAGCAAGAGAAGGTTAGTGAGTGTGAATGGTTATGTGTAATCTTTGCGCTCGTTTTGATTTAGGCGAATCAGTAATATTTCGGAATTAATTTGTTATTATTAAAATGTAAAATTACTTTGTCTAAGTAATGTTTCTGCTTGATTAAGATTGATGAAAAACGTAATTATTATTGGTTATGTTCTTAAGTCAAATGCAGAATAATGGGCAGGAGATATTACTGTGATTATTGTGATAGAGGTTTTACTGATGTGGTTGATAGCAGAAAAAAACATTTAAATGGGATTTCGCACCAACGCATTAAAAAAATATACTATAGTAGAGTTAGAGGTAAGGTAAAAATTAATTTTATTGTTTGGAGGAGGTTAAAGTTTAATGTTTAGCCCTTCTTTCTTTCTTTCAGAGACTTTGATTATGTATAGTTATGTATATAAATAAATAATAAATATTTTATATAACTATCAATATAAATTTGTGATTTTATATATTATGTAAAAACTGTTTCAGATTTGAAAACTTTAGTTGAAGAAGAAAAACAAAAAGAAATTTGCCGACGTTTTCGCAGTACAGGATCATGCCCTTTTGAAGAAGCTTGTACATTTACACATTACACTACTCAAGAACTGTCAGCTTTCGAAGCCCAAGGCAAGTTGGGTATTATTACTTTTTAAGTGTACAAGATTAAAAAGTATCAGAATAAAAAACTTTAGAGGAGGTAATTTATGGACGCAGCTGGAGTACTATTTAACAATCCTTTTTTAACTTTTATTTTTATAGTTCGAGAACAAGAAAAGAAAAAGAACGAATTACCGAGTTTACCCCCCATTCAAGAATGGTTAAACAAGAGAAAACTTAATGCTACAGAGAGGGCGGAAGGAACAGTTAGTATGTATGGAAGTAATAATCCTTTGAAAGAATATAGTTTTCAATCGTTACCTCCCTCGTTGCGGCCTATTTCATTTGAAGCAATGGATAATTTGCAGTTCACGTTTTGGGGTTAGAAATTAGTTTCTCGGAACTAAATAATATGAATTCATTTAATTGAAAATGTTTAGAATACCTAGTTATTTGTAATATTTATTCATGATTATGTACATAAAAAGAATCTAAATATGATTTTTGGGATTTTTATTCAAAATTTGTAAATATTCTAATATTTTTACGTTTACTTTAGCAATTTTAATTTGTAAATATACTGTTTCATGTTGACCAGCAGTTTAGTAATTTATCCTATGAAGTTGATCCCCAGTGTAGATATTATCAGTTTATACTGTCAATAGTAATGACCACAAAAATAGTTATTTTATTATTATTCTGATTGAAGCCATTTTTTTTTAAGACCATTTAAATGCTACTATTTATGAATGTTTTATATTAGCTAGATGTGTAATGATACCTACAAATTCTAGTATTAACATTCACACTGGTTATAACAACCTTGCAATTCTATTTCACAAATTTAATTTATACTTATATTGCCTCTTACATTATTTAAATTAAATATGCAACTGTTATATTCAATATATAGAGGAAACAAAGATTTTTGATATGCTATGTAAGATACTTAGAGGCTACCTACCGCTCCGAAGACCCAGAAATATTTCCGTCTTGATTGCATTGCAGAATTGGCTGTAACCTTTAGAGATTAATGATAAAGCGAATAAACGAGTAGACTAATTTTTAAAATAATTGTTTAATGCACACATAAGCCGTCACAAGATCCACATTGATAATGTCTGTAATGCGGAATGCTAACGCCCAAAAAAAAGTATGGAACCTGGAAAATGTGTTGTAGGTATAAAATTTTTATTCCTGGAACAGAAAATCTCTTGTCTTAGGTGATTTCGTTTGCAATGAATTCATTCATTAGAAAATTGTTAATTGAACTACAAGTATCTTAGCTACTAGAAATACAAGTATCAGCTTAATTGTCTTTAAGAATATCCTTAAACATTAAACCCAACGGAGGCTCATGGCAGTCGAAATTTCGGGTCCATAACGCAAAATATTCCTAATATGTTTTTAATTCTTGCTACAAACAATTTTATTTAAAAAACTAAACATTTATATTTTTTTTCCTGACTGACGATATTGATTTCGCATGTAGCTCTTAGGGAATTGGCTGACAAGCTTACGACGCATCGCGATCCTATGGTCTATTGTGAATCTATTTCGTATGTCCTTATCTTTTTTACTTTCTCTTAATCCTAGTAAGAGGACGGATTGCGATCGTGCCAGATTTTCGAAACTGCGTTTTCACGGAAATACTGTCTTGGAGTCTCCTGATTACGAAAAAAATGATTTTAGCGAATGGATTGTATGTATGTATTGTTTGTTTTTATTTTATTTTTTATTATTTCTGCATGTCTCATACATATCATATTACTTGTGTTTATAAATACTTAATTATTCCTACATGTACAATAAAATTGGGAAATTTCATATACACAATTCATTACTTTATTATTACACGTAATTTATTATTCTTAATATATAGGAATTTATTTTAAAAGCCTATCAATAATATTTACCAAAAGCATTGCACAGTTCATTATTATCTAGCACTTTCCTGGGTGGTGGCCATTGCACATTTAGTGACTTTTTATTCATAATTATCCTTATTCAACATGCACCATTTACAAATTACATGTATTGTAACTAACACATATTTATATCAGGGGTAATCAATATAATAACTCTTATAAATGAATTAAAAATTAAATAAATTCAAAGTAATATGGTTAACAGTAAGTCAAACTTTCAACAATACAAATCATAAATGTTTTTTGTTTAAAAAATCTAAAAAGAAGGTAAAGAATTGGGGGAAGTCAACTCCCGTTTTGAAAGAGGCCATCTTCTTCCAATTATCAGTGCAATCCTTATTAGATTACTTCTCTCTCTTTCAAAATTAGTACAGTTATCTTTCAAAATAGTCCCAGGTCGGATCAGAACCCTCAAAATGTAGACGTTACTATCTGATTAGACTGACAGACTTCCTACTGGTATGCTCATTTTGTTTCAATTATTGAAGAGCACTCAGTTTATACAGTTCTGCTTGGTTGTGCGACCACACTCCAGCCAACCCAAATTTATATCTTTATAATATTGTATAAATCCAGTGGACATTCGAATGTTCGCAATTGATTCAAAATAATCGGCCATTATGCCGCATGAAAGGCTCCCTGCACATCCAGAGATATCATATCATCGTTAAATAATTTTTTCTTGTAAGATTTTCGGTTATAAACTCCTTGTCTGACTTTATGTCTTATACCTATGTAATATATGGATTTTTATCTGCGCATATTCGGAAATTCTAGCAATTGAATTCGTACATTTACGTTCATCAATCCATAAAATATCTTTCAAAACGAAAATAAAAAAGTAAAAACTGTGGTATTCTTAGATTTTTTTTCTTCCTCGGAGCCTCTACAGCTCACTGTCCGGTGATGGAGTGTGTTGTTAGTAACGAGAGAACTCTGTCCGGAGGCCGGCAGTGTAGTCAGAAGCTCCGGGCGTCAATGACCTTATAGATGTTGACGCGCCTTAAATTAAAAAAAAAAGAAAACCAACAAATGTGAGTATAACAAAAACAGTGCATTGAAGTGAACTTTCTACACGAAATTGGCGAATTTGCTCTGAAGATGGATGAAAATCCGAAACCGGCCAGGAACAAAAGGAATATGCATGCTATGACGGATAAAATACTAGATGTTTCCCATCTGATGGTCCCACCAGATGATGTGGACCATCCACATATTATAAAAAAAATAATTCATCACATATTTGGAATCCTTGAATAAAATTAAGCAGTAGATCATTTTGATTTTTTTTTATATATATAGAAATTGGATATAGGCGCCATAGAAAACTTAATTTGATATGATCACAGTGCTTTTCTTACTAGGAACTAAAAATATTTTGGATGTATTAAAGGTACTGTGATACTCTTCCTTCTACAATATTTAATTTTTTAAGCTTTAAAGAATCTGTCGACCATCAAGACAACATCACCTGCGCTCAAGATTGCCAGCCCCTGACTGCAAACTTGTGTGTTAGTACCACCAACGCTTTGGGGCAGCAGCTAGCGAAGGCATGTAGCAGGGAAACTAGAAGGCGTGGATCCATCTCCTCATCGATTGAACCACCCCATAAAACTTTACGTCGGTCATTCGTCACCGAGCATCGTAGTTACTTAAAATTTTTATTTGATATAGGGGCTGATTAATGTTTTCTCTCATTTTAAAGTCAGGAAATGTCTCCGGCCGATGATTATACTCTGACGGTGGTTAATGGCACGAATTCCTTCATCACTATGGACTGCTGATAGATATAAGAAATCCGTGTTTGCTTGATCAGCACCTATGCCGGGAGTTCGGGGGTCCTTAAAAATCGTCACGAGTAACACAAGATATCATGCGCTGCTGCGACAGTTTCCATATATACTTAAACCAGAAGGGCTGCATAAAGAGCTGCGGCACAACGCGGTTCACTATATTCGAACTATACCAGATCCATCAGTCAGCACTAGGCCTAGACGATTGGCCCCGGTAGATTGCCAGGCAAGAGTTCTCCACCATGCTAAGACTAGCCCGGGCATCAGAAAGCAGTTTTTCATCGGCTTTAAATCTTGTGCCCAAGAAAGCAGAAGTGGAGTGGAGGCCTTGCGGTACTATCGGGCGCTCAACAAATGAACAATACCAGATAAGTATCCTGGCAGCATATTCAGGATTTCGCGCAGTCTTTAAGAGGTAAGAAGATCATCACAATAGATTTGGTCCATAGACATATCCAGTAGCACCTAAAGACAGTCAAAATTGCAATCATGACACCATTCAGACTATTTGAATGTCCGATTATGTCGTTCGGGCATAGAAACGCAGCTCTATCAACGATGAAGTAATTTGCGACCTCTGCCTATGCCTATGAAGACGACATATTTGTGGCACCTAGTTCAGAACAAGAGTAATGCGAACAACTATGTATTCTGTTCAAGCAAATACAAAAGTGTGCAATAATTATCAATCCTGCTAAATGCTGTTTTGGGATGGCGGAAACCCAGTTCCTGGATATTTGTATCCAAAAAAGGTACGCAACCTTTAACTCTACAGATGAAGGCTTTCGCATTTCAAAAAACCGTCTACGCAAAATAATTAGGACAATTTTTGGGAATTTTACATTTCTACAGGCGATTCATGCGAAAGATCAGGCACCACTGAACTCCTTACTAATAAGGAACATCAAGGGCAAGCAGCACCAACGATGCAGAGCGAGCGTTCGGAGTGTGCTAGCGTAGTATGTCATATGCAGCATGACTTGCTCATCCGCAGCATGAGGCAGAATTAGCATTTTCACCGAAGAGTCCGATTAAGCGATAGGATAAGCGTCCGTGGCTAAATATTCAGCATATGACAGGGAATGCTTAGCAATATACTCTTGTATCAAATACTAGAGATACATGGTGAAAAGAAGGACTTTTGCTGTATAAACTACCAAAAGCCTCTGGCATGCGCATTCTAGAATCAGAAAAATGCCCTCCCAGACAGTTCCATTATCTGAATTTTATAGGGCAGTCATACGTCATGTTTACTGCAATGAAAATGGCCACAGAAATCCAAAAGAACATACACATTGACATCATTGTAATGCCTATCTCTGAAGGGAACAGGTATTGTCTTGTGTACGGACAGTGTTCTGTCGTTACAGACAACACTGTCCATCACCGGACAGTGAGCTGTAGAGAATCCTAGGAAGAAAAAATCTAAGGGTAGCACAGCTGGACTCGAACCCGGGTCCTCCGCGTGAGAGTCCAGTACGCTAACCACTTAGCTATTCCCTTCCCTTCCGTTGGCCTGAGGCTCTCAATATGGCAGATTAGGAAACAAAAATATGTGCCACTATGTATATGAAGGATGAGTAGCGCGATTTGGACCGCCACTACGAATAACAAGTGACTTAGGACTACTTCGAGTCTTAGTTGTTCAGTTAAACCATATGTTGGGTACAATCCTCTTGAAAACTACGCGTATCATCCGGTATCCAACGGACTAGTGGTACGCCATCACCGAAATCCAATGGCAGCCTTAAAATCTAAAAGCAGCAACCGCCGGACGGAGATACTCCCGACAGTACTTCCAGGAATAACTCACAGGCCAGCCGAAATGTTGTTGTAATTTATAATCAACATCGGCAAGAGTTTCTTAAAAGACAGCATAGACTGGAAATTATTTGCTCAAATAATCAATCAGTTAGTAAGACTTTAGAGATGCTTCTCCTTCAGCATGTTACGAGTGGTAAATCTGTGTCAGTGGTAAACTCACTGACAGCCTCGTCACTCTCGTTTCTCTTAAAAATCGCCACAATCATTTTCCCTTGATTGAGCTTGCAAGAAGCAATCTAAGTAAGCTAATGGAACACGGTTGGTCAATCCCTTTCTGCTGGATAAGAGGTCATCGAGGACTGCTTGGAAATGAAAAGGTTGATTATTTTGCCAAAAAAGCATCAAAGTCAATTTCGATCCCACTATGCTACATTAAAAATTATAGCAATCAAACTTCACTAGTTAAATGGAATAAAAATTGGCTTGATGCGACAAACAGTTCAAATACAAAGTTGTTTTACTCGACAGTGATCTCCAGACAGCAAAATAAACATTTACAACTAACCTATGAGTTAACCCAGGTACTAAGTGGTCATAGAAGATTTAAACCTTATTTGAAGACTTCAAGATTATTTCTGACTCTTCGTGTTCCTGTTTCGCCTAAACTGAACAAACTATTAAACATATTTTACTTGACTGCGCTCTTCTGAGTCAAGATCCATCAGAGCCGCCCCAATTCGCAACATAGTTCGACAAGCTGATCCCTGGCCTCCATCTCTCCTACATCTTTTAACAGAACCTCAAAATATAACACATTTTCAGAATTTTGTAAATTTAATTGACTTTGATAAATTAGTGACTTGATGGTATCTTTTTTAAAAGAAACTATTGTAACTAACTAACCACACTAATTATGTTTATTATGTTTTATTATTCATTGTTTTAATTGATTGAATGCCTTGTAATTTATTAAGATGGAGCAGGCTGCAAAGTAAGAGAGAAAAACACACACACACACACAGAAGACCATTCGCTAATAACATTTTTTCCTATTCATGGGACTCAAAACAGGATTTCTTTTGGAAACAACTACGAAAATTTAACGTATGTATAAATTCGCACTTCCGGTGAATGCGAAACCTTTAAGTCGGATGTAATGGGTGAACCTAAAAGAAATAAATACTTGAGGTTTCTGCTTTTGTTTTTGAGTTATTTTGTTTAAACACACAAATTCTTTCTCACTCACTCAAGACCATTGCCAAGAATTTCATACAAGACCATACCCAGGGAATTAAAACACGTTATTTTCGGAGAGAAATTCAATTCCTTTATTTTGACACGATTACACTAATTCTGTTTAGAGTAAGAGAGTTATTAATAGACTTAGTCGTTTTATCAACCAAAATACTTAGTAATACATTGTTTCAAGAATATTATTTTCCATTTTGTTTTTTCAGTTTTTTATGCATAAACATTAGATCTATAAGATAAAAGTTTTCTAGAAATGAACATGTAATAAGTGAGGAAAAACTAAAATCGAAGGAATCATAGATTAATGTTGCCATTAAGAAAAATAAGGTATTACATAAAAAGGTTCGATGCCCATTTATTTTTCCCTTATTACTAAAAATTTATTGTAAAACTAAAGCAAAAATTTACAAAATTTCCTTATTAAATTATGTTGGTTATTTTTACATTTTAAAACATATTTTATTTATATTGAATATAATTTACTTTATTATATTTTAAATAATTGCATAAGAACGATCCTAAAGTGCTGAAATTGTTACAAATTATAAGTTAATGAAAATTATGTAGCGCATCATTTCCAGTTAAGACATGCGCTACTTTAGACACATCTAACAACCACCTGACTGTCAACTGAACTGTGCTAGTCTGTTCTCAACCATCCGCCACGGCGCCCCGTACTTCAGGTATCTAATATACACAAAATTCACGACTATTGCACTTGTATATATATATATACACGTAGCTGAATTTTACTACATGTTACATATCACTTGTGCACGATGCGGTCATTAATTAAATGCAGCTTCAAGGTCACAAAGTTATAAAATTCAATTTCATTAATTAAGAAAAGTATTTATAATGGATTTTATTTAAAAAAAAACGTAAATGTATAGTTTAGATTGCAACGTATGTTAACTGTTAGCCCTTAAATTAGATGAAGATTGAAGTAAGACTTATCATCATTATGAGAGCATAGAACATTTATAATACCTTTAAAAAAAAAAAAAACATAAAATTTTAGCTACTAAAAAGACTCTCGAAATGCAGGAGATAACCAAAATATCAATATTAATATTATGAGCTACTTAGGTAGTTACTAATTACGAATGTTATTGATAATAACTTTGTACAAATGTTGAATATGTAGAGAGGTTTACCCTGTTTATAATCTTTTATAAATCATATTATTAATTTTACTTTGATATCAAATTAAATATATAAAACATATTATCTAAAGCAACAGGTATCATTTGTTGATAGAATCCTGCAAAGCGTGTTTAAATATATGTATGCCTGTCGAATTGTTAGAAAAGTCAGTTAACAGTCACATATTTGGAACGGAAAATATTTTGTTTCAAGGCTAATTATATAATTTTGTATCTTTATTCATAAAACATTACTATAGTGTCAGTTTATCAGACATTGAACAGTTGCCCCATTTATATTTTGTATTTTTACAAATTCTTAAATAAATTTGATTTATTTTCTCTGAGGCATTCTTTCTTTATTTATAGATGCATAAATTTATTGCTAAACAATAGTATAGCTTCTGGTATTTTATCCGTCGTGGCATGCATATTATTAAAGCATATTTATCGTATCATGCATATTAGCATGACATAATTATATACAACCAACAAGTGTGAGTAACAAGTAACAAAAACATTACGTTGAAATGAACTCTTTACACGAACTTGGTGAATTTGCTCTGACGATGGATGAAAGTCCGAAACCGGTCAGGAAGAAAAAAATGTGCATGCTACGACGGATAAAATACCAGATATTATCCGGAATTGCGGATCCATACACATATTCAACAATAGCTTTTTGGAATTAAAAGTTAACTTTTAATTAATTAAAAATTAATGACCTGTTTGTATCAGTTTTTTATTAGGTATCACAAACAAAATTTATTTCTATTTTATAATTGTCTCCATATTATTTGTCTCTCTGTTTTTTGTCCCCATTATTAATTTTATTGGGAAGAAATTAGTAGCGAATACTACTAAATGTAATCGAATTGTTTCAATAAATTAAGATTCTAATAAGCAGAAATTTTATTGTAATTATATTATTGGTGATGAAGAATGTTAAGTGAACAACAGTTTGGCTCTCAATGTTTTGATTTAAGAAAAGTGGTGATTGAGGCCACCGTCCCCTGCTAATCGACCTTGTTTTGAAATCACGCAATGCCGTCCCAACGACATTCACTTATTTATTTATTTTTTTTCGTAGTAAATTGTTCAAACTTATGAAAGAGGCAATTCTTTATTTTTTTTTTAATTTGAGTCCTAATTGATTATTGTAAAGAAATTTTTAGTTTGATCACTTTTATCTAATAAGATAGGAAGATCTAAAAATATGTTATGTTATTGTTATTCATACAAAATATTTAACATTCAATGGAAAGAAAAAAATTGATATTAAAAAATTAAAACCAGATGCTACTTTATATTTCTTTTAAAATAATGCTTTGATATAAAGCTCTCCATAAATTTTTACAATATATTTCATTCTTGAAAAAAACGTTCACACATATTTATGTGCTGCCAAAAAAAACAAATGATTTTTCTTTTGTAATGACGCGTTAATTTGTATATTCTTCTTCCACCAAATAAAATGTATAAAAATCCATCAAAGCAACGTTGTTAAATTGTGATTTTGGCACTGAAGCTTCCATCTGTAAGTTTTCTGGCGCATTATTTACAGCTTATGCAACTACAATTTCCATAACATTTATAAATTTAATCGATTTTGCCCACAGATTTTGTTGATAGATCATGCAGTGAAAATTTGTTAAATTTTCTAGATGGATCTGTAATTCTATCGCTTCTTTCATAGATTATTCCAATAAATCCCTTCTGCATCAACCATTGCAGGGCCGCTATCAGTGCAGTTAAAGTCGCCCTCGATACAAATAAATAGATCGTTATATTGACGTGTAATTTCATTTAATTTGTCATAAAATAATACTAAACAACATCAATATCGAAATCGGGTTTTTAATAAACTACACCAATCAGTAAGCAGAGTAATTTTTACAAATTGCCATAAATTAGTGGAGCATACTTAATGTGAGTTTTCTATCACATGAAATATATGGACCCGAGATCAGAATTTGCCCATATGTGTCTAAACTGACAGGGTTCGTAACAGAGAAGTTTGATCATAATGCCAACCAAAAATCTGTCGTTGAGAAAAGACTTTACGATCGGTATATGGATGGTTGATGTTTTAATGAAGGTCTTTAATCGGTTCTCTTTTATGCTAGCTCTGTCAAAGAAATTCACAGTGGGTAGCGAGAAGGCACTTCTTTCATTTCATTCTGCGTTTCATCTGCAGTCTTATTATGATGAATAATTAAATATTTATTTAATGAATATTCATACAACAGATTACGGATGTGGTTAGTCTGACATTTTTCGAATCGTACGACTGTCTTTTCATTGGCCTTATGGCATCTGTTTGGCTAATTGAAATGAAGGTAAGGAAGGCATACTGATTATTTTAACATTCACAGTTTCCAATTTTATAAGTTAGGTTCTCTGAGGAAAATTTATACAAATATCAAGAAAGAAATGTACATTCTTATTATTAATCCTTAATGTCCAACGAATTTTGTTGCTCTGTAAGGAGACTCTGGCAACTAAAATTTATTCTTGCCAGAAATCCAAAAGTCTAGACGAGCTCAGATTCAGCAAGCATAAAATAAGATTGCGTCAGCGGTGCTTTATGATTCATTACTGCATTTATTGTGTAGGGACCCACAATGGATAATTCTAACGAGAGAAACTAAAGATCATAATTTAGATTTGAAATTTTTCATTTTATAAAGCAATTTTCAAATTTACCTGATTTTTATTATTAACCATCCCATTGAATAAAGTGGCCTAATCACTTCTTCAGGATTCTTGATGTGCTTGAGAGTATCTCACTTAAAAACAAGAACAACAGGTATCCTGAATCCCATCAATATTCACACAATACAGTAGGTCGTGAAGAGATATTGGATGTCTACATCTTCTTTAATAAACGTGCGTTTAGCGCACCCATAAGTAAACTCTAACTCACTACCATACACTCGCTCATATAGATACATCCTACAAACACTGACATCATTGTAACCGCAATAGATCATGTAGATCACAGTGGATTTGACGTAATAACCAATCCCTCATACATCTAACATGTATTATTAACTACCTTTGTTGCAATAATGCTATCTAGCACTTGTTTTTATAATCAGCGAACATTTAACACACTTTTATTAAACACTGCTAGGACAAGATATAAAAATGGACATTTCATTCATTTCTTTATTGTTTATTCCTCATAGTAAATAAATCTCAGTAGGCTAATACAATTACAACTTGTCGGAAGATGGCGCAGCAATGCTTGAACTTGAACAAAAATGCTCAGCGATTGCAACATGCAAAACAATAATTGGAAAATGAGACTAATGATAAATCGAATTGTATTTTATTTGCATAATTTGGATCAAATTAAAGACAAGGTTAACGCACTCTGCCCTTTGTTCTAATAAGTAAAAGGAATAAAGTTCAAAATGATGTGACTTTTTAATATTCTAAGCAAGTGAAACCCTGCTTGCTTGAAAGGAAACTTATCATGAAGTTCAGGGCATATTTAATTCTAATTAATAATATTTAGATCAATGGTGTCCAATTGAAATTGTTTACTGCGTCAAAACTAAAATGATAAAAATACACTGTAGGACGCTCATATTTATTTGTAACAAAACAATTGAGGAGGTCTGGGGAAAAGGGACCCATAGATCCGCAGTTCTTTGTCCCCAGAACATTTGAAATGAACGGCCATACCTTCCTACATATGCTGACCAAATTTTATTTCAATAGATCAACTATAGGTGGCAGCACATTTTTTTCTTTGAACAGCTGTTTTTCTTTTTGGTGGGAATATCATCTGAGTGGCTGTGATACTATTTGTTACAGCACTGTTCCAGTATGTGAATAAATAATGTTGATAATAATATTGCGAGTGAAGATGGCAATATGAAACGGAAAATGAAAGGTAGAGCTTTATTAGAATATAGAACTCAATTACTGTTGTTCACAAAATTATTTAAAATATAGTTCTGCATAAAAAGGGCCTATAGTGTAAAAAAGTTACATTTGCATTTTTTAAAAATCTAACATGATTTTACTCAAAAATTATGTTCTATGTGCCAACAAACTCATCCAAAACTATGGTATTAAAAGAGATTATTGTTGCAGTGACAATAACAGAGGCTCAATAATAAGTAATATTTAATGTACGTTTTCTCAAAATCAAGATTTTACCTACGGGCCCCTTTTCCCCAGACCTCCTCAATTACAGTATTTTGTATATATGTACTTTAATGTGAAACTTGTTTTTCGACTTTTATTTAATAATCTTCAAATTTTGAGAAAAAAGATTCACAAAGAAATATGGTTCCCATTGCAACTGAAATGCTCATTGCCAGATTTTTGAGGCTAGAGATTTTATCATTACGGATATAATTTTTATAAAACTGAACTTTTCATGCCCTCAAAACATATATTTCAATTCAGAATATGATTGGAGGTCTAGTAACTATACGCAAATTTGTTGGAGCTGATTCCGCAACAATGTCAAATGGGCATAAGGAAATATTAAATATATTCTCATAATTCTTTAACTATGAAAAATCTCTCTTGAAATTCTCTAAATAAATAAGTAATTTCTTGTGTAATGTTTAGACATATATTTTTTGTCACTAAAATAGAAAGTGGACGTATTTTTGTGATTACAAGTGGCTTTCATAAAGTTTGAGTTTTGCTATGAATATTTTATATTTTGATAGCACAAAAACATTGACTGGGCCGCGGGTTGGACATGGCTAATTTCGATGATAGAACCGTCTAATAATCTCTTTCCCTCAAACTCTCCTCAATGAATTTTCCCGGAAAAAAGTTACAAATAAAAATTGCACCTATTTATAATATGCGTAGTTGGCAGTTATCCAGGCTTAAAGAAAACCGTTGGAGCCATTTTCGAGAAAATCGCAAACAATAAATTGTAAAATCTATTCGGTAAAGTGGTACTTTCGGTTGAGGAATTTGAACAGATACCTTTCTATCGGATCCCACGGTGATACCAAACGACATGTCGATTGAACTTTCTGCATTTTTTCGTTTATGAGCTATTTTGTTGACTCACATATAGATAGTTATACACATAAATAAATATACACATATAAACAGTATTTTCTAAAATCCACTTCTTGGGCTCAGAGGACTTCATAACCTCAATATCGAATATTTGACACGATCGTAATATTTCCTCTTACAATAGTAAGAGAAAGTAAAAACGGATGTAGCAAATTATCAGAATACAACTTTGATTAGATTTTTAATGAGTTTTCCTCATTAACCTTTTTCATTTTGTCCTTATTTCTCACCTAACAATAAAATGCTATCATGCAATACTGAAAAGAATCTTTTAATATTTGAAAGTGCAGTTCAAGGTTATATTCCTGGTTATAGAAAATGGATGCAATGACAAGGATGTTTATTTTCTCCACATTTGCCCGGATGGCTACTGATAATTTACAAGCACCTTTGTCACATAAAACATGAATATGTAAAAAAAAATACTATTTTTCAGGAAAAAGTGAAACATTGAAAATGTTTATTGTTTTTTTATAAACCCTATCCAGAAAATAATAGAAGTAAACAAAAAAATAAAACACAAATTCTTGGTTATTGGTTATCCCACTTGTGAATATGTTAAAGTTTATTTTTCATTTAAGTTTTATAATTTCAACCACACAGATTATATGTAAAGAAAAGTCAAGAAAAAAACACGCCTAGTTAATTTTAACAATACTTTATTGTATTTTCACAAGTTACACTTTTATACCAAACTTACAGTTTAATTCGAAATTGGTTACACAAATACAAAACAGTATAATGAATTTAATGTAGGTAATTGGTTCGACTATCTCCGGAGGTGTTCGGCAGTCATTCGCGAAGATGTCATCACTAAAAAAAAGTATTCTTGGAGTGTCATGTATAGAGGGGCTTTATACAACTTGCAATTTGATATTTTTTCGGTAACAAATATATACTTAAATAATTTTATTATAGATATAAAATACATTTCTTTTAATAAACTTATATTCCATGACTTTATTAATTATGTGTTGCCTGTCAGCAGGACTCACACGCCACTCTTAGCAAAAAGGACCATAATTTGAAATCCATTTGATTAAAATTAATTAACAGGGATAACATAGTCTGCCGGTTAAATTTTGTAATAGAACTTTATTTTTTTTACCTTTTTTAGCCCAATTAATTTTTCTTTGTCCGTAATCTTGCCACAGTTCTGGACTATAAGAGCTAATAATGTCTATGACTAAAATTCTATGAGTCTTGCGACTGATCTGTTTGTCAAATGATCATGGACCATAGACCAAATCATCTTAAATGTTTCCAAGATGGTAATATCCAGCTCAACATCATCTAGAACGAATCCTTATTGTTATAAGTGGACTTATTGCGACTGTGTCAAATTTAGTCTATTATTTACATACATAAATACATATCTCTATTTTTTTTTTTTTAAATCTATAATGCACAGTCCATGAAGGGCGTAGGATTTGCCTGATGGCAATTTTTATGGGGGAGGGAGTGTGGTAACTATGTCCGCGGTAAATACTTCGGTTCACTGCCAACTGTAGCTTCGCACTTTTTCTCACGATGCTGGGTCAACAATGTCTTCGACCAAACAGGAATCGAACCCTATCACTTTGATTTGAATCATTTTTCAGGAAAAATTCATTTTAGGATTTTGAGACCTTAAGCTGAATTTGCCCCGAATCCTTTACAATTTTAAAAGAACAATCATAAAAGAAGATAATTATTTTAAACAATAAATGTTTAATTGTTAAAAAATAAAAAATCGTTTTCGTGATTTTTTTTTTTTTATCGCAAAATCAGAAACAATTTCATCAAAACATATGGCAACAAAATTTGACTTTAGTTTTCCTTTTTTTTTGTAGAAATTTTTTAAGGTCCTTTGGAACTCAAGGCTTTAAACTACAGCTTCATAGCTTTAGGATGTTTTGTGAAATTTGTGCCCTTATATTTTAAATGTTATTTGAGTTTATACAATATTTGGCACTCTCTTCTGGATTACAGTGTAAACTCATTCTGTGTCTACCTGCCATGGGTTCTAGTCAACGTTAGTTTCCCCAACATGTCTTGGATTTCTATATTTATGTTAGCGCTAGTGATTAAAAATTTCCAAGTAAAATACAAATTTGTCCATTTTATAATAATTATTTTCAGTAATAGAAAGTTGTGTAAGTGTTTCACCCAATTTGTGAAATACTTGCACCACACTTACTTTCTATGATGAACTTCCTGGTCTTTTTATCCGGTCGTCTTTCTTCTGATGTTTTTTTTTTTGTCGAATGATTTTGGATGATAGGCCAAAACATCTTACATGTTAATATAAGTTAATTTTAGCTATTGTTAATAACCTAGTACCACAGGGAATAAAGAGTTTAAGAATAAATTTTTCTTGCCATCTTAAATATGTTTTTTCAAGATTCTAATGGAAGTTGTAGTCAACTTCCATTAGTCACCCAGAAGGTCGCGGAGCCAACGACGTTTCAATCGCCTTGCAGGATTGCCTGGAATTGTGGTGGAGGAGAGAGTATGGGCGAGTGGATTGGGATGAAGGGGGAGTGTGGTGTGGAATTTCTTGTACCAGAGCTTTGCTATATCGTGGACAAAAGGAATCTTCAGATTTGTATGGATTGTTTGGTTGGAAACATAATAAGGAGCATCGACTATGTTTCGGAGTATTTTGGACTGCAGTGTTTGTATTCTGTTGAGGTTGGTACGTTTTGTGGTTCCGTAGAGTTCTAGTTCGTAAATCCAGATATGTGCGAGTTGTGAAGTATAGAGTCGTCTTTTATTCTGTAGAGTGAGTTTGGAGCGCTTGTCAAGGAGTCTAGCAAGTAGTCTGAAGCGGTTGTTGAGGGAAGTCCGTTTAAGTCTGGTTTGTGGGCTCCAGGTTAGTCGCTTGTCTAGGAACATACCGAGATAACGAACGTGGTCTGCCGGAGGGATAGGAGTGCTGAATAGGAAAACTGGAGGAAGAACATTTCTGTTTAAGGTGAACACAATATAATGGGATTTGTTAAGGTTGATGTTTATTCTGGATTTTGTTAACCAGGTGATTGAAGATGGGGCTTGAAGGGAACGTTGAGCGATTACGGGATCATTATGAGAGGAAATCATAATTGTGTTAAGATGCTCGGGGATGTCAGCAGTATAAATGGTATAAAGGATAGGTGCCAGGATGCTGCCTTGGGGGCACACCGATGGGATAAGTTCGGAAAGTGTATCTTTGGATGACTTGATAGGAACTAGATGGATCTCTTACAAACAGAAATAAAGTAGAATTCTTTTAGGTTTCCGTGGCCGTTTTAATGAAAAACACATGAGTTTCCGGGTTGAAACCGCTCTAGTGTGGTTTGCTAGAAATCGACGTGAAGCCCAGATTATTGCAATGAGCCTCCTTGAAAGCTATTGAATTAATGAAACTTGATGGGCATTGGGCGTGGCTCATTCATCCGCTATTTCTCTACCACGCCCTTTCCAAGGGTAACGGCCCTGAAAAGGCTCAACGCAATATGGGCGAAACGTTGTTTTTCCAGGTCTCGACCAGCAAACTCAAATGTTTTTCAAAGTAAAATTATTTGTTTCACAAATGATCTACTTAGTTTTTCAATTAATTTATTTTTCAAAAGCTTATGCTGAAAAGAATTAACTTTCTCATTCTAGTTGTGAATTTCATACTTGTTGCTGTTAATTCATAATATGCTACCATTTTCCATATAATTGAAAAGAAAAACTCGGAAAGAAAATAAGCGAAATATCTTCCCGTTTATTTCATGAATAAAGTTTATAAGCAGGAACCATTAGTTATTACCAATCGCTATTCAATGAATAATTTTCTTAAGATTGATTATATGCATGTATATAATTGAAAAAAAAAAAAAAAATCTGGTGTGAAACACTCACACAACTTTCTCTTACTCCAGTTCTCAAAATTATAATTGACAAGTTTGTGTACCAAATTTGAATGAAATTCGTCGAAAACTGAAAAACTGTTCAGTAAAAGCGCCCTTCCGGTTTACTACTTTTCTTGAGACTGAATTTCAGCCATCTATTTATTTCTAATTAATTATGTTT